>JAIVFJ010000048.1:0-353652 GCA_025765615.1 Zopfochytrium polystomum
GCCTCAACGGTGTCTCCCCTCAACTGTGGGGCCAGGGGCTTTGTTTGAGGCAAGAGATTTTGGGGTACAATCCCAATTCAGCACGAAGAATCGTGGAAGGTGGTGGTGGAGGGCGACCTTCCACCTCACGCTGGCGGCGATCTGGCGACGATCTGGTGTCAATAAAATGTGAGGGAGCTGCAGTGTGGAGCGGCGAGTCAAGGGAGGTCGCTGGGTGAAGGTGGTGAAGCAGGGCTGCGTCGAGTGATGCCAAGAGCGGTGGCGTGGATGGCCAGGGGGGTGGCAGCGGCGGTGGCAAAGGTGCGGTGCACGGAGAGAGAGACTTTCCGCTGAGGATCGCCGAGGGGTTCGTGTGTCAGGGTGCAGTGCGATATTGAGGAGGCGCTTTGACGATCTGGCAGCAATCTGGAGTCAATCTGGCGGCAATCTGGCGACGATCTGGTGATCTGGCGTCAATCTGGTGTCAATCTGGCGGCGGCAAGGCAGTGGGGAGCAGTGGCAAGGTGGTGGAGGGTGGCGGTGGAGGGTGGCAGCAAAAGGTCTCAAGTGTCAGTTGACAAGTTTTCTTTTTTTGGCTTCCTAGGCTCAAATTTCAACATCCCTCCATCGTCATTTGTTCACCACTTCCCACCCCCCCACCGTTTGGGCATTCGTTGCAGCCACTCTACAGTCTTGGGTTGGCCACCCTCCCCAAGTTTCCTGGGTTTGTGGACACAACAGTGACACTGGCAACAAACGAGCAGACAAGCTGGCATCATCTGTACCCTCAACTTCTGACCCAACCTCTTTACCAATCCTCTCACAACAGATCCTCCTAGCCACTGCCTTCATAACCCTGCTGCCTCTGTCCTTAAAACCCTTGTCACCACTTTCCATCAGCTCCTTCTTGACACTCATCAACTCATTTGGATTCTCTGTTGCGACAACACCATCTCTTGGGAGAAGTCACAGTCCATCAAGCCATCTGACAAGTTCTCCAAGCCCCGCAGATCCCCTCCACCAGTTTCCCAGGCCCCTCACGCTCGCTCCCAAGCCTCTCACCCACTGTCAACCCCTTCCCTTCCACCCACTCCATCATCCCATGGAATTTGTAACAGCCCTTCACAACTCTAACAACCTCACTGTACCTCTGGAACCTTCTAGAACATTCCTTCATGGACCTGTGTGGAACCTTCTTTGCTTTCCTGACTTGCCTTGTTCGTAATGGCACCCCAAACCATTTGAGATCCGTCGCCAAACTTTTTTGTTGGTTGAATTTGATGATCTTGAAGTGGCGTTCCAGGAATTCTCCAAGCATACATCATGCCGTCTGATCCCTCCATATTGATCTTTGACTTGTCTGACCAAATGACGCACTTAAAGTCCTCAACTGTCCAGTTTTGATATTGAAGGGCAAACTTGAGGCATGTCAGGAACAGGGCAGGACAGGACAAGGCAGACAAGGAACTGAGAGGAGTGATGATTGTATTGGAAACAATAATTCACTTCTCTCAGTTCCTTGTCTGCCTTGTCCTGTCCTGCCCTGTTCCTGACAAGGCAAGCGTTTTTGTGTTTTGTGGTCAGGGCCAGCCATTTCTTCTTCTGTGAACCTTTGAGACTGACCTCTGAGATTGAGCACCTGACTGTCTCAGGTGAGACAGTCTCCCCAGTGTCTTGTTCATACGTCTGGGCCAGTTGCACTGCAGTTTTAGCTTCTCCAGATGTGATTGCTGAGCAAATAGACGTTTTTGCAGGGAAGAGAGCTTCCTTGGATATCCAGGTGAAATGTGGTAAACAGTATGCATTCCCACTTTCACATTGGCAGCAATTTTGCGACCTGAGTGGCCTTGGTCAAGGAGATTTAAAATATTATTTTTTTTTCAAGTGGGATTGGTTTCATGAATCTTTTTCGGAGCTGGATGAATCCAACAGGGCCGGGGGTTTTGCCAACAAACTCTCCTTTATATACCTGCTCAAACTGCGGAAAAAGTTTGGTGGAAAATTTAAACATTGGAGATCACAACCAGGATGAACATTTTTCCGATGCAAACCCTCAAAATTGTGCCAATGGATCGAGATCATTTGAAGGCCTCAATCTTCCTCTGCTGACCGCTTCCCCACTTTGGTAACACACTTTCACACTATTACCCAGCAAGCACACTGAATTTCAGGAAGAAACCTTCGCTTGTTCACTTGGGAGGGGGTTGGACAGTCAAGTGAAAAAAATGTTGGCACAATTTTGTGAGCCACTGTAAATGTTTTTGTGTTACTCAAAAAGAGTGTTCTGGAATGTTTCCACAGGCGTGATCTTCAGTCGAGATGTGAAGCGGTCCCCCCTCCCGTTGCCCCATATATATTTTTTTTTTTTTTTTTCGCTATTGCGACTGTTTTGGTGTTAGCGAGCCTTTGAATTTGTCACCATAATCTGGCCCATTTATGGTTTGGCGCAAAAATTGCCAGCGCTCAGAAGATGCTGCGCCCTGCACTTCGTCTGTCCGTTTCCGGGACCTAACCCATCCTGATTCCTGAAGCCGTGCGATCAAAAAACCCAGATCCGCCCACCCCAATTATTTTGCCGAGACGCAATAAACAAACCAAACATGACTCGAAGGTGCGGAAAGTGGGCTGCACACGTTGACTTTTTTTTTTTTTTTTTTTTGATATCATAAAAGAGTACTAGCAGTACGGTGGTGCAGTCAACCATCCACCCAGGTAAAAAAAAAAAAAAAAAAAAAAAAAAAACCGGATGGGCTCATAGAGCAGGCACCCAGCGAACCCAGCGAGGTGGCAAGAGTCCTTGCCACCAAGAGCACGCGAAGACAAAGAGAAGAAGCAAGCGATTGCCGAACTGGCCTCAATCGTCCTCCTCCCCCTCCTCATACTCGTCTCCGTCTAACCCGAAAGGGTGGACGTTCATTGGTACGTCCTTCGGCACCGTTATTCCACCAGATGAGCTCGTTAATTTGACGGGGCCGCCAGCAACGGTAACAGTACCGCCTTCACGAAAGACCAATGGAGCGGTGCTCGCCCGCCGTGCGCCGTCGCCCTCATCGTCAAACACAGACTCAGGATATAGCTCAGCGGAGCCAATGCTGTCACGTACACTGTTGTTCGCGCCATCTGCCACGCCGCCATCGCCGCCTCCGCCGCTTCGGCCAGCAGCCGCGACTTCAGGTCGCACAACAAAGACATCGCCACCGCCGCCGCCGGACTTTCCCTTTCCCAGAATGGAGCGTTGCAGGAAGGACCGCACACCCCCTGCCGCAGTGGGGGCAGCGTTAGATGCGCCGGCCGTCTCTCCAAACGCGTTTTTCACGACGCGTGGGGGGCCGCCGTGGGAATTCCCTTCGTCGTCTCCGTCATCGTCTTCGTCGTCCTCTTCCTCGTCACCAACACCATCGTCGCCGCCGCCACGCCTGCTTTCGCGCGGGTAGCGCGCACCGCTGGCCGCAACGGCCGTCGCCGACAGCGAGGCGGCGGACGATGACGCGGCGGACACGAGCGCGACAGAGGTCGGCGCTGAGGCAATTGAGTCGAGGCGCGGGGAGGACGACGGCGGGTTGGTCGATACCGACGATGTTGAGGCGTGGGACTTGCGGGGCAGCGCGACCGCAGCCGCCACCGTCGCTGCGGCGGCAGCGGCGTCGCTGTCGCCGTGATTATCGCTGTCCGCGAGTTCTCCATCGCCTTCTTCTGCGATGCTGGCGTCCTCTGGGCGGGTGGACACAACGAACCGTGTAATGGGCTGCGTTTGACGTTGCTCGACCTGATCGAGAATGGTCGACTGCTGTGATGGCGGCATGGAGGGAGCGGCCGCACCGCCGCCGCCGTGCTTTGCAAACAGTGACGCAAAAGGCGGCCGCGGGGACGGTGTGCCTTGGCGGACAATTGGGGTTTGCGGTTTCAACGTGGCAGAAGTTGTGGAAAGGAGCTGGGTCGGGGCGGTAGCGAGAGTTGTGGTTGGGGTTTGGCCTGGGTTTGGCGGCTGCTGTGGGCTGGACGGTGCTTCGTGAGTCGCCAAATCAGTTGAGAGGTCGTCATTGGCCTGAGGGCCCGCCGTTACCGGTTGTGGTTGGTCTGGCGAAGTCGGTATTGTCGCCGGAACGGCCAGAGGTGGTGTCGGACCGTATGGAAGGGACGAGGGCATTCCATCAGGGGCCGACGCTGCTGGTTTGTCGGAGAGCGGCTGGATTTTGCCTGACGGCGACGCGGCTTATTCAAATCGAGGGGAGAAGAATGCGAGGTGTCAGCATAACGGCGAACAGTAGGGGAGCAGGAGCACGAGGGAGCTTGGTGTGGAGGAGCGTAGAAGGTCGACATGCAAAACAGATAATTGATTTGACAAGCGAGTCCTCGTCGCACCGCGAAGGCCCACGAGAAGAAAGCCGTACGGTGAACGGCAAAGAACGGAAGAGAGGGGGTCGAGCAGATGGAGCTTATTGGTGGAGCGGAATGGGGCGGCTGGCTGGAGCAGGCAGTGGACGACAGTAGGATTGCAGTCGTACATGGAGGCCGTTTGGAGGCACCGCCGCAACAGCTGAACATCCGTGAGAGGAGGAGTGGAAGCACAGGCTGACGGCGTCAGGGCACACAAGAGTACCGCCAATCGGGTGAGCGAGCGGCAGAGACCAACAGAGAGGCCGGAATGCGCCTTGCGTCGTTTTGCGTGGCTCAACGCCACGATCCGGTGCGGATAGCGAGGAGTGATGCAGTGGATCGATTGTGCTTTGGCTGGATGGTGGGGTTGGTGTGGTTGGATTGGAAGGTCGAGAGATGACAATTTCACAACTTCACTCGTTTTCTTCCGTGCGGCAGAAAGAAAACTGGGTGATGATTGTGGCTTCGCGAGGGGCCGTGCGATGCAACTCGCCGAAAGCCAGACAAGCTTGTACACGAAAACAGACAAAGGCGAAAGAAATAAAACAAACAAAGAAGAGGGAGAGAGAGAGAGAGAGAGAGTGAGAGAGAGAGAGAGAGAGAGACAAAAATTGAAAGAAAAAAAATATGAATAACGCAATAATGCAGGCTGAGCTCGAGGTCACGCTTCGCCGGCCGGACGATGTGCGAGCTGTGACGTCGCCGCTCCGCCTGCTGAGCGACAACGGCGGTGTCGGCGTAGTTCGTGTTCGGATCGATAGATTTGGTGCGTTGCCAGAAAAAATCGACTACTGCTATACTGCCGTTTCGTGCGACGCGCGTGCAGATGACGATGACGATGTGGTGATTGGTGGTGATGATGAATGATGGTGATGGACCTCGAAGGAGAGCCTGCGTTACGATGGAATTCAGAAGCCAACAAATCACCCTTAACGACAACTTCAACCGCGCTACACTGTAAAAAACCAACTCAGGCCTCACTGCAAACAATGCTACCTATGTCATCCTAGCAGAGAGCTTCCAGGTATCAAAGGAGGCAGGCTGCCAGCGCAGCCTGCGCTAACCTGGCATGGCCAATAACTTGTTTTCACAACAGTACAAGGACTTTTTCCCCACTGCCACGCCAGACACAACCACCAAGATCCCGGTCTGGGGCGTCGCCACAGTGATTGCCTCAACTCACAAAGCCGTCCACGTCGGTGAAAGAATTTACGGCTATTTTCCCGCCGCCGCCTACTATGACTTGATTCCAAACAGTACGTTGCCACAGTCAGGCTTGGGTTTTCATTTGTCTCTTTGCGTTAATTGGCCTCGCTCACGTTTACCAGAGGTCACCGATCTCTTTTTTGACGTCAGACGACCGCAGCTGCCTGGCGACAGGGTCGTCTACGTATGTTGTCGGCTTGAACGATTGTATTCGTGTTTTTCACCTGTTAATCTATTCCACAGAACCAGTACTTCCGCTGCAAGCACGATCCCATGTACTCCGCCGCAACCGAAGACATCACTATCATCTTCAGGCCACTGTGGGCAACTTCTTACTACCTTTTTGATATGGGCGCGACCAATGGCTTTTTTGGTGCCGACGCGGTTGTTGTTATTTCTGCCTCCAGCAAAACTGGCTTCTGCTTTGCCCAATTGGTTGCCGAAGCGGTCAAGGCAACGTCGCGCCCACTGAAAATCGTCGGAATGACCTCGTCAAGGAGCAAAGTCTTCGTCGCTGGTCTCGGAGTCTTCACAGACACAGTGGATTACGGCGCCAACGTGGATGCCGGCGCTGCTAACGTGGTTGCAGCCGTACCGACAGGGAGAGTTGCTATATTCGACTTTGCCGGAAGCGTCCCAATCCGCAGTGCGATTGTAAAGGCTCTTGGCTCGCGGGTCGCCAAGGGGGTTGTCATTGGTTTGAGTCACTCGGAAACCGCCGTCGCGTCATCCCAGTCTCCCAAGGAAGGCAAGGATCGCGAGGCGCCAAAGGCGAACGTGGACGAACACTTTGAAATGTTTTTTGCGCCAATGTGGGCGCAGGAGCGCATTCGCAAGATTGGCGGAGCCGAGAATCAGAGGCGGATGGTGGAGGGTTGGCAGGTATTACTGCGAGACGTGCGGAAATGGATCAAATTCCGCGACAGTGTCGGGGTTGAAGCCGCTCTACGAGTCTATGAGAAGGTGCTCAAGGGCACCGTTCCTGCGGATGAGGCGCACATTCTCACGCTCCTTTCTGAGGGCAACTCGCGCAGCTCGCTTTGAAAAGAAAATGCGTCCTCGCACAATGACATTTTTTTTTCAATCCCCGACACGCTGGCTCGTCTCCGCCCTGGCGGGGTGGTTGGAAAAAGAAGGAAACGCCCTCGACGGTCCTCACTCCGTTCTCTCTTCAGCCCAGCTCTGTGTAGGAGGAGGGTGGAGGAATCAGGAGGACAAGGAAGGAATGATAACTCTAATGCTGCAGTCGTCACCGCCAATCTCCGCCTTTCTCAACATGCGAGCAGTTTCCTTGCTTCACGCATCTCGCACCCTGTACCCACTTGCGGCCCTTTTCACGCTCGTTGTTCTCGTCACCAAATGGATGCCCGCAATCTCCCCCACCCGTCCTCGAAAGTAAGAGCCCAACGCTTTTCCACAGCGTCCCGCTCAAAAACTGTCTCTCTCAGGCTCGACCACCTCCCGATCGTCGAAGCACCTCCACTCCCAGCGCCTAGCAGCCCCTTACGATTTGAGAGACTGCGGGGCTTCATCTTTTGCCGTATTTTAGAGAACTCTACTTTGGACACCCTTGCCTATGTGATCCCATGGAACGGCAGTGTCACGGAGAGGCAAGCTTCGCTGGACGAAGTTGTCCAGCTGATCGACGCCAGAGCAAGCAAGATCCAGGAATCTGTAATGGAAAAGTACGGATCCGTGGAGCCAGAGGTGAGTTTTTGGCCTCGGTCGCAAGGCCAAAATGTCATGTAACCTCACAACCAATTGCTTGCTGGGATAACATTTTCAAAAGGACACTTATCGATTCGCCTGCTACTCGGCCGGGGAAGGCTCAAATCCCGCTGCAAAGCTCAGTCGGACTCCGCTCCTCGTCTCGCTCGACCCTCTCAACTATCACTCCGTTGTCCTGCCCGCGATAAGAGGGACGCTACCGCCAGCGCAAATCACATCCACCAGGAGCTCGCGGCGGAAATACAGGCTCGCCTATCTCGTCATGATTCACGGTGAAACCGGTCCGACCATGGCGAACACAAAGTCACTTATCTCAGAGTTGGACGACGGGTCGGCCGTGTTTCTGATTCATGTGGACCTAAGATTTCCAGCGCTCTTCGATCGGGTCCAAAGTTGGATCAACGACAGGAACAGGATAGTCGCGGAGCGACAAGAGAGCGATGGGAATCAATCTGGTAGATTGACTCGGTTGATTCGATTCGCCGTCTAACCGAACTCGTCTTGCCGTAGCGACGATCGGCGGAGCAGCAACTGGCAACGTTTTTCTTGCAAAGTTCCGCTATCGCGGGATGTGGGGCCACATCTCGCTGGTGTGGATGCAGCTATCGGGGTTTTGGGAGCTCCACGACCTCGCCGAGTGGGACTACGTCATTAATCTTTCGGCACACGATTTCCCCCTCCGACGCAGTCGCGAAATTCACCGACTCTTATCCAAGGAAGAAAATCGCGGGCGCAATTTTATACGACACTGGTCTGAACCCGGTAAAACTTTCAACATTTTCTCTTTGAATGCCGGTCTCATACGCCGCCCTGTCCAGTACAAACGGCGGTGCGCTTGTACCGCCCGCACCTGCCCCGGTCGGATAGACCCAGTGTCGAGTTTTCTATGACAGAAATTACGCACACAGTTGGATTGCGATCGCCCCCGTTTTTGGAGTGGACGTGGTGCAAGCATCACCAGTGGATGATGCTGACTCGCGAATTCGTTCACTTTCTACGTGCTGATGAGCCAACCCTTCATGTACTTGCCTTCATGGAGCACACTTGGATCCCCGACGAAGCATTTTTCTGTGCAGGTGATTTCTACTTTTTTCTTTTACTTCACGTTTCGACTGTCCGGGTCGCCTGTCGCATTGTCGCGCAGTTGGTACTCACTGACACAAAACACTTTTCATACTTGACAAGCAGTTGCCATCAACCGACCGCGGCTGTCATCGACAGTGATATCATCCAATAAGCGTTTTGCCGAGTTTGGTGACGGCATGATGCACCCGCACGTCCTTGACATCGGCTGGACTCACAAATTTCCGGAAAATGACGAGGTGGGCGCGGAGCCAGCCTACTATTTTGTGCGCAAGGTTCAGCAGTTTAGCGGCGACTGGTTTGACGACGAAGACGAGGAGGGCGCCGGGGACCGCGCGGCTGCGGCTGAGCCGTCCAGCGGACAGAAGCTTGTAGAATGGATCCGGGAGAAGCATCTGGATCGCCACATCGTGCCCGATGGCTACGGAGATATTGAAGGAAAGGCGTGGGTGTTATGAGTACGATGTGTGTTACCGGTTTTTTTTTTGTTTTTTTTTTTTTTTTTTGGTCCATTTTTTTTCTTTTCTATTTATTTTACAGCATTTTATTTTATTTGTTTATTTGCGAGTCTATTAGTCTCTGTGCCTAAGCCATATATATATACTTTATAATCTTCAACGGGCACTTTTAAACTCTGCGATTGTCCCACTTGAACTAGCTTGACTGACTGACAGACATTATTGTCCGCGCAATCCCCTTTTTTTTTGGGGGGGGGGGGAGGTCTGACTGCTGCGGTAAGAACAGGGGCCAAGCTGGTCGCGCGTCATCGTCGTCATGTCGGGTGCGTTGCCAGTGTGTGTGGCGGGTCGGACGGCGGCGTCTGGCCGCGTCTTTCGCATTTCTTCTTTTTTTTCTTCTCTTTTTTTTCTTTTTTGCTTTTCTTTTTTTTTGGCTTCTTTTTTTTGAATATTAATATTTGACAACATAAATAAAAAAAGAAAGAACGAAATGATGGAATGCGGCTTCCCGATCAACCCCAAGAGGAAGGCCGCCCGCACCACCACCACCACCACCACCACCAGGACCAATGATGAGGCAGCAGCAGCGCTGGGGGGGCGGCGCCGGCGGCTGCCTCATCCTCCGCCGCATACCTCCACCGTGATGGTTGGATCGGGGTTCTTTCCGCTGACGGAAACTGTCGCCGCAAACAACGACGACGTCGACGACGACGACGATTTCCTGCCCAGCCCGGTTCGTCCCGTCTCGGCGGCAAAGTCCCGGGCCGTGGCACAGGATGATTTGGAGCACGAGCATCTGACCCCACTGCCACTGCCAGGCCGAAAGAAGAAGAAGCAGCGGGTGCAACACCCCCGCCCTTGCTCACCCGTCACAGCAGCTGTCACAACAGCTGCAACAGCTAATTCGCCCGACGTGTCCTCGTGTCGGGTTCAGCCAACTGCCGGCGCTGAGCTCCCAGGACATTTTAAACGCCTGCTGCGAACCTTTCGCGCCATCAATACTGTGTATTCTTTCGTCGCCCTCCAACGACAAATCACATGTACATACGAGATGCTAAAGCCCAGTGTTGATGCGATGCTACACCAAAGTGAAGAAATCTCACCAGAAGGAGGAGCTGGCGGCCTTGAAGATGATAACGACTTTGAAAAGGAAAACCATCATTCTCTGCGCCTGGAAGATCTCGCGTCGGTCCGAGTGCTTTTGCCTGACGTTGTGGACTTGTATTGGGCTGAACGTAGCAGCTTGGTCGAAGCATCAGTGTTTGACCTTGCAACCAACACCGGAGGGGCGGGCGTTGGGCGGTGGAAGCAAAATGCCTCGGTGGGGGAGGATGATTTCGCTCTCGTAATCGAGTTCAAAGACGTGGGACGAGCGAAGGCCGCAAAAGGCAAGAGGTACAAACGAGACGGATGTGGATACATGTTTTTTGACCCAAATCTTCAGAGTGTTGGACGCGAAAGGATTTCGCATAAATTCGGACAAGCTTTCGCTGGTAAAAGAAGCTGCGCAGCCGTCATCTGGTATATCAGTACTATCGAAGCTGGTGGATAGACGGAACCGTAACTTTGAAGCGGCGCTTATGCTCTTCCACCAAACGGCTGTTGACCAAGTAAATATTGATATCTTCTCACAAATATTCCCGAAGCCTGAATGTGTTGTTTTCACCTCGGAAGGCTGCCAATCCCACACAAAAGCTTCGCCGCCTTGCACTCTCAGCAATTCCGCTGTCGCCAGATGATACTACCTCCAAGAATGAAGATTGTGCCCCTGTCCTAAAGAGCTGGATGCTGACGAGTGGAGAAGATACCCTAAAGGACCTGCTTGATCAATTGCGAAATGCACCGATTTACGTCGATCAGATAGTTGAGAATGGTTGGATTATTAATGAGGCACGAGCACCAGTTTTTGGTCTGTGGGGCGAAACTTTTAAAAATTCGTTAATCATCAAACCTACAGCTCAGCCAGCGAAGAGACTTTCAGACTCAATTAAGACAGCCTTGCTTTCTTGCCGAGGAATCAACGATCTGTACATCCATCAGGCAAGAGCGATCGATCACATCGATGAAGGAAGCAGTGTCGTTGTAGCAACTTCCACCTCGAGCGGCAAGTCACTGGTTTACCAAATTCCAGTTTTGAAAGAGCTCGAGTCGAATCCAGATGCGCGGGCATTCTTCATTTTTCCCACAAAGGTTTGACACGAGAAAAGTAAATTCGGCGCTCACTGTGCTCAGGCACTTGCACAAGACCAGAAGCGTTCTCTGAAGGAAATTCTCTCATTCTGCCCTCGCCTGTCTGATGTCGAAATTGAAACCTATGATGGCGACACGTCTCTGTGTGGATATGAACGTTCCCGCATTCGCGAGCAAGCAAGCGTAATATTTACAAATCCAGACATGCTACATGTGTCCATTTTACCCAACCACGCAAGATGGAAGCCATTCCTGGAAAATTTGCGATTTGTTATCATTGACGGTGTGATGTCGACTTCATTGAACTATCATTTGTCGTTATTTGACAGCCTCTTTCAGAGCTACATTACTACTCTGGCCGTTTTGGAGCGAATTGCGCCATGGTCATGCGACGGCTGAGAAGGATTTGTGCCCTGTACCATAATTACAATATACAATTCATCAGCTGCTCAGCCACGATATCCAACCCAACTAGGGTACGTTAAGTTGTCCAGGTCTGGTGCAACAAACTATCTGACGGTGGTTGGTTCAGCATATGAAAGCATTCGTCGGAATCGAAACTGTCGCGGCAGTGGAACTGGATGGATCTCCGTGCGGTCGAAAGCATCAAATCATTTGGAACCCCCCACTTCGCAATCCCTCGGAGTCTCGTCAGGGACGCCATAGTTTCCTTGAAGAGGGTGTGAAAGTGTGCGCGTTACTGGCTTGCCGCCGTGTCAGATTTATCTGCTTTGCGCGAGTAAGCAAATCGACCGTTGCAAAGAAAGCATAAAAGCTGAAAAAAGTTGGTCAATCCAAGGTTCGAAGTATGTGCGAACTGCTTCTTCGAGAGCTACGAGATTTTTTGTTGGCTGGTGAAGTCCCTGAACTGGCTGATTCCATCATGTCTTATCGCGGTGGCTACACTCCGGAGGAGCGGAGAGATATTGAGCGACGAATGTTTAAGGGGGAGCTCTTGGGTAAACCAATCCTTGCGCAGTTCGTGTCTCATTTGCCTCATTTTCTTTGGCAGGAATTGTCGCAACCAATGCGTTAGAGTTGGGGGTCGACATTGGCTCTCTGGGTAAGTCTAAATAGCGATGACTTTTTCAGTAACCTTTCCAGGGTGCATTAGATGCCGTCGTTCATCTGGGATTTCCTTTCAACCAAGCCTCTTATAGACAACAACTTGGTCGAGCGGGTCGACGAGAGAAAGAATCGGTTTCAATAATGGTAAGTAATCATTTTGAATTCATTTCAGTGATTTTCGGCGATTAGATTGCGAATGGAGAGAACCGAATGGATCAATACTTTGTCGAGCATCCAGAACGACTTTTCAAAGGGTCTCTTGACGCTGTTGTAATTGACATCGAAAATGAGCTCATCGTCGAAGGGCACCTCCAATGCACAGCGGCGGAGCACGGCATACTACCTGAGGATATAGAGATCTGGTTTGGAAGGGGAAACGAGGAAGGAGCCGGAAAGGCGCCCGATGACGCCGTACCGAAGAAGTCGGATACAGCCCCGCCATCGCCAACTGCGCCCCAAGACATAAATTTTTACGACAGAGGCAGGCTTATTGCTGCTGTTGAAGACTTACGCAAGAACTGTGTTAGTCCTGGTGACATTGAGGACCGTCATTTTAGCGCACTAGCCATTGGCCAACGAAGTCTTGTATGGGATTCTGTCCATGGAGTCTTCGTTGCATCGCCCAAATTCGATGGTGTACCAGCGCGTTTCTTTCAGATACGGGGATCGGACGACGATGACCCGTTCCGTATTATTGACATTACCACCAATAAGGACATTGAGGATATCGAGGCACGACGAGCACCCTTTACTGTCTATGAAGGTCCGCAGGAGTCTCCAACGTTGCGGGACTAGTTTGACCACCCATTACTTAGGCGCCATTCTCATTCATCAAGGAAAGTCGTTTCAAGTGATTGAGATCAATTACGATCGGCGGTATGCGAAAGCGCGACCCACTCGTGTCGATTACATTACAGCTGTTCGCGATTTCACAAATATTGATCCCATTGAGACGAAAGACGTGATCAAGGTCAGAGATAAAACCCAGGCGGCACCGGATAGTCTAAATGCATACCTGGGCGTCTTAAAAGGTGCAGTGACCAAAAACCATAAGCATCGTTCTGAATGTGATCTAGTCAGCACAGTCTGTTTTGGCTTTTTCAAAATAAATCCCAGCAATCGACAGATATTGGAAGCATGTACCGGAATGGAATCGCCTCCCATTATCAATGAGGTGAACGGGTTTTGGATCGATGTTCCACCTGCTGCTGTTGCCCATATCGAACAAAACTCGTTACGGCGAGACAGGAGAGCCGAATTCGGTATTCACGCCGCAAACCACGCTGTGCTTTCTCTTCTCCCCAAAGTTGTAATGGTGCCAACCACTGGACAAACGTGAGAAACTCTAGAGCTTTGACGACAAGCTAACAAATCAAATCGGATCGTCGAAAATCTGCACCCGTGACAAAGTGACATTCGCGCCGACTGCAAAAGTCCCCTAGCGAAACGGTTCAGGCCGCCGCGAATTGTTGTCTTCGAGAGTTTGAAGACAGGAGTCTTGGATCGCGCATTCAGATGCGTTGGCGAGCTCCTTCAGAAAGCGCTGGATAGAGTGGAATCCTGTCCTTGCGAAAACGGCTGCCCGCAGTGTGTGTGCGTCAGCTCGTGTAAAGAAATTAACACGGCCCTTGACAAGTGGGGATGTGTGCAGGTGCTGAGGGGCGTATTGGGGCTCGAGTTCTCTGTCCCTTAGTCAAAAATATGATTGTGTTTCTCCCGACCGACTGCCCTGCACTACTTTCTCTTCAACGTTTAACGGAGATATGTGTCTCCAATCTATTTTATGGATGTCGCTACCCTTGGAAGCGACGTTTTGAGTACGAGGCCAACTAAACGTCTGAAAGTGGATAGGAATTGGGAGGAGGAGGGAGGAGGAGCTCGAGGGGGCGGGAAGGGAAAGCAGAGTAGCCGAAAAGAAAGGCTAGCCGATAAAACCGATTTTGAAAAATAACGAAAGGAAGGGGCTGTACCGGTGGCCCAAGCGAAAGCACCAAGAACAAAGCACCGAACAGAGAGAAAAAGAGAAAAAAGGAACACACACACACACACCCCCTCACATACAAACAGGGACACGACGACATGATTGCGCAGCTCTATCCAACCCACGCTTCACATTCAATTTTACCGTACCCCTCCGGCACCAGATGCCGGTTGAGATGCTTCTCCCGGATCCAATTCGCGAGTTGTCGGCCACCCGACGGCTCCGTTGATTCCATACTCCCGTCAAACTGAAGAACCTTTCGCACAAAAAAGTAGGCTGGCTCGACGCCGACCTGGGCGTCCTCCGGGAAACGGTCCGTCCAACGCAGATCCAGATAATATGGGTGTATCATGCCGCCGAACTCGACGAAACGCTTGCTTGAGCTGATAACTGTTGCAGATAACTGCGGTCTATTGTTGGCGACTGGGAATGAAAACGGTTGGAGGAGTGAGAAAGAGCGGGAGTCAAAGGATGGGGGGGTGAAGTGACGAGCGAAGACGGAACAATGAGCATACCAGCGCAAAAGAACAACTCGTCAGGGATCCAAGAGTGCTCCATGAATGCCAGCACATGCAGGGCGACCAAGTCCGCGCGCAAAAACTTCACAAGATCGCGCGTTAAAATCATCCATTGGTGATGCTTGCACCAGGTCCACTCTGGAAACGGCGGAGAACGCAGACCCATTGTGTGCGTAATTTCCGTCATAGAGAACTCAACACTCGGGCGGTCGGTCCGTGGAAGGTGCGGCCTGTAAATCCGCTCGGCGAGGTCCACTGCAATCAGTTCCAGTTGTTATTGTCCATTTGTTTTATAACGTTTGGAAGGGGATGACAGGAGACAGATTAGCGGGGATGAAAATTGTTTGGTTCAGCGCAACTTAAACCAGTTGAAACAAAATTGAAGAATTGTTGGTGGTGTCGATGGGAGGGCGTCACATACTAGGTGCGGACCAGTGGCCGATGAAATTCTTCCCCCGATTGGACTGCTTGGATAGGAGTCGGTGGATCTCGCGGCTGCGACGCAATGGAAAGTCTGCCGCGGATAAGTTGATGACAGCATCCCATTCAGCAATGTCGAATAACTCCCAGAAGCCTGACAGCTGCATCCAGACCAGTGAAATGTGGCCCCACATTCCACGGTAGCGGTGTTGAGCGATGAACACGTTGCTATGAACGACGTCATTATAGTCGTTCTCACCTGTTGGGTGGTTGGTTTTGCGACGGTGGAGATTGAAAGTGAGCTCTCGAACAATTTGCAGCATCCTTTGTGGTCACTACGTAGAACACAAGTCGTCGATCAGTCCTCGTTGTTGGAGGATGATGGGCGAGAAGGAGCAAGAAATACATTCGCAGTGGCAATGAATGATGCAGTTCAACCAGTTAACCCTGCCCTGCCCTACATCTTGTTCACTCACCGTGGCTTTCTGCTGTAGCATTGCCCGCCGTCGGAAGCTCTCCCCCGGTCGCATTTGATGCACTTGCCCTTTGAGTCCGAAATCGCTCGGCGACATAGCGATCTCTGTCCGCAACCCAGCCGCACACCCGGTCGTAAAGTTCGGGAAAGCCCAGGTCCACGTGCACGAGAAAAACGGCGGTGCCATCGTCTAGCTCGTCGATGAGCGCTTTTGTGTTCGCAAAGGTCGACTCGGTATCCCCATGAATCATGATAAGGTAAGCTATTCGATACCGTCGCCGCTTCCGTTGTTGCCGCGGGTGGTGCCGAGACCGCCTTTTGCTCTCGGTCCTTGGTATCGACTCTTTCAATGCCGGAAGAACGTCCGCGTGGTAGTGGAGAGGATCCAGGGAGCGGATGAGAGGCGAGCGGGAAAGCTTTGCAGCCGGATTGGAGCCTTCACCGGCAGAGTAGCAGGCAAAGCGGAAAGTGTCCTTCAATTTATTATTTTTTTGTAAGAGTCCACTCTGGAGCATTCAGACAGTAACCAACACTAACCAGGGGCTCCACAAGTTCGTGTTTTTCCAAAATGTCCCTATGCAGGCTTCGTGCCGTCGAGTCGATGAGCTGAACGACCTCATCAACCGTTGCGCGCCTCTCTGCAACAGTTTCGCGCCACGGAATGATGAAGGCTGTTGTGTCGATTGTCGCATTCTCGAGGATGTGGCAAAAGCTGAAGCCACTCACTCGCTCGAATCGGGGGCGGTTGCTGTCAGGATTGGACATGACGGCAAGCATCGGCAGAGATGGCGGACTGTTCATTTGGTAATTGTCGCCATCTCTACGTTGAATATTCCCACGTTAGAAGGTCAACTTGCGTGGTCTGTCGAGACTCTCACTGGGAGCAAATCCCGTTGCACACCTGAAGTCTGGAACGGGGCCGGGTATCAAGACCCCAATCATAAGGAGGATTAAGAGGACAGCAGCGAGCGAGAAGAGGCTGCGCGAGCCGCGTGGCCGGCCGCTGGTGCCAAAAATGGCTGCTGTCGCCGCAGCGGCTGCAGCGGAAGTCTTCTTGAACATTGCCCTGTTCTCCTTCCTCCCGGATCCTCGAAGCTTCTACAACGACTTTTCCTCCCTTTTTGCGATCACAGTGGATGGCTTGATCGATGGGTCTGGGAGGACTCCAGACAATTTCGTGGACTATATTGAGACAATCTTGGTGGCATAGCAACACATCAGATCAACAGATGACAAAACCAGGACTATGGCCGATGCTGCCCACGGAAGGCCGGCACCCCAACAAGGTTCTGATGCCGCCCTAAACGGCATTAGAACCTGACAGAGCTAGTAAGCTATAGCAAGGTCCCTCATCCTCATGCGAAATCAAAACATAGTGTTCCCATCGCGCGGAAGCGTTTTAATGAGCACGTCGGACTCCTCGCAAACTCGTCAAATTCGCTGAATGCCCCAACTTGGGAAGTGGAAGTTGTCTGTGTTATCAGCGTCTTCCACGGCTTTAAGCTGCTCACGGAGCATTGCGATGCTCTCCTCGTGCACGACTCTGGCTGCGAACAGTTGTCCTCGTTGTTTCGCTCGTCTGGCTGCGTTCCATACGTTGGCGTAGCCGAGGGGACCGTACTATGATATTTCTTGAAACAGAAACGGGCATGGCAGGAGAACCTTGTAATGGTACAAAAGAACGGCCACAGCCCGTTATGCGCCATGTGCAGCGGTCGTTATCAGCTGGTCATTGCTGTTGGTGTTACCCCCTTCACATATTTAAATAAGATATGGAAAGGCTCCGCCTTAACCACCTCGCCACGAGATATGAGTAATCTAGCACCCCAAAGGCGAGCTGGATTAAACTGCATTGAAGCAAGTTCTCACGCAACTATTGGGGAACAGTTACCCAACTTAGCCTCATTTAAGGAGCAAGTCTGTACTGTCCAGGCCTTTCACTCCGCTTTGCCTGCTGTGCCTCAGAACAGAAAAAGGGGAGTAAAACCGCTGGATCAGATGATGATGCAGAGTGGATGGCCCCAGGTTTCACCCCTACTGTGAATGTTTCCCCCCAAAGGTGACTACTGCCCTGCGGACCTAGCGGCAACCCTGCTTCTGTCAAGTTCGACGGCCTTGACGTAGTTTGCGCCTGCCAAGCTCTCTGCTCAGTCTGAAACTCTTTCTGGCGGCAAGCAGCGAAAGCTCACCATCGCGGGCGCCTCAGCCATCCTGCTGCTCGACGAACCCACCACTGGAATGGAGGTGACCACCACAGCCTCCGTCTGGCACCTTCTTTGTGCCGTTGCTGGCGCGTCATCCGAATCGGGCCACCGTCGCTGCAGCTGCACCATCCTTCTCACAACCCACTCAATGGAGGAGGCTGAGGCCCTCGGCGATTGCGTCATGGGTCGCTCTGGCCGCCGAGCCGCCGGTGGTCCAACGCGTGGTCCGCCAGTCTGTCCCAAACGCTTACGTAGAGGGCCAAGACGAAGACAGCGACGGCGCGCATGACGAAACTGTCCCGTTCGTCGCCGCTGCCGCTGACGGCCAAGAGGTCTCCAGCCCACGACACCACGCCACCTGCGAGCGCAACCTCCTCCTCGTCGGTTGACCCAGTCTGCGTGGTCCTCCGCAACGCCGACCCGCAGAACTCGACAGACCTCACCACCATGTTCCGCGAGCTCCACGACGCCCTTGCGGCTGGCGCGCTCCCCAGCGTCGCGTCGGTCGGTCTGGAGCAGGCCACCCTCGATGACGTGTTTGTCAAGCTCAAGGAGGTGGAGGACACAAGCATCGCAAACGGCGAGAGCAAGTGGATTTCGAGCTCTGCCCGTCAACCCAACCCCCCGAAGAAAAAAAAAAGGTCGAACACCGATGGTGGAGCAGTGGTGTGGCAGTGGCGGCCAAAAGGTCATCCACAGCTTTGACCTGATGCGGCGCAGCATGCTGGGGAGCGTCTGGCCGGCTGTTGGCCCTGCCGCAGTCGGTGTGTTGTGAAAGGGCCGTGAAGTCGTCCCTTTTTTTTTTTTTTTTTTTTTTTTGTTTTTGGTTGTCTTCCTCCGTGTTTTCTAATTGTTTCAGGAAAAACCCCTGAGTGAATTGATGATTGATTGGCTCCCCTAATTCACTAATCAAAAAACGGGCCTTGGCATGTAGGTTCAAATCCTCCCTGCTGCGCGGCTCCGAATTGCAGAGTGGTAGCATTCAGTAATAATTCAGCAAAATGCATTGGATGGCGATGTTCAGTCAGTTGAGGTCGAGTACCTCCTATGCATCGCCGCTTTCCGCCTCAGGGCACCAATGCAATTACCCGCGACTCCATCGAGTTTTTTGATACAGTTTAAGAATGTTCGCTGGTGAAAGAGAGTTTTGTGCCTATGTTCCACCGAAAGCATTTATTTAATCCGTAAGGATTCGTTTGCCCGCGCGGCAAAGGTTGGCTGTAAATCAACTGCCAAAATCTGACAAACGTTCCGTGGGATTCTGATCCCTTTCCCGATGCTCTTCCGCTAAAAAGAGAGCGTCTGCTCTGTCCATGATGTCCATCTTTTCCGTTTTGGACAGCCGCCCGTTATACCCTAGACCTTTTAGCAGCGACTGCTGGCGAAGGACGCAGTACTCGTGGTCCTTCCGCAGCTTATTGCATCTCGACCCGGTCGAAAACATGAAGTGTGACTGCGTGCAGGTTTTAAATTCGAAAAAGATGTCGGCGCAATTTTGACGCGCCGCAACTTCCAGCTCCTCCTTTTGGCTCTGCACTTTGTGGTAAAACGCCTGCTCCAGTGACTGCGCTGGTCGGGACTCTACGGCTGATGCGAGATCCTGCGAGCCGGAGTCAGCGGAGTGAGCGGAGTGATCGTGAGAGGGAAATCGGGTTATATCACCTGGTTCACTGTGGCATTGTCCTTCATTGCCTCCTGCTCAGTGGATCAGAGTTTGTGGTGACTGACGCAGACAGACATGACATGTCAGCCTCCCTTCAATGCACTTCGCGCTGGGCCTTTCGCCCTCCTGCCCAAGAAGAAGGAGGTGCGCCCCACAGCCACAGCGACGCCTTCTGAATGGACTATAGCAGCTGCTTGTGAGTTTCCACCGCTGGCCCGATGCGCCGCCACAAATGCCATCGCTCGCTGCTACGGCTCTTGTCACTACTGCCTGTGCAACAGAGAAACTACTGAGAAACTCTCGCACCCTCGCTCTCTCACATAAGGATCTGTTTGAGCCCGCACTGGAAGGTGGGTCACTGTCGCCGTCATAATCACAATTGCTGAAATACGGAATACATTCTGCGCTGGTTGGTCCGTGGGTACTTTTTGCTGAGTACTCTATTATTTGGCGGGCTTGGAGGTTGAGTGTCGACGAATAAACGCTTCAGCCCGCATCCTCACATCTTCCTCGAATGAAAGGGGTCTACCCTCTCTCCGCTCCAAACTCCCACCGGAATTCACATCAATCTCGCTTTCAGTCGTTGGGGTGCCGGACCGAGGACCTAATGTCATCTCCTCCACACGCAACGCATCGTCCACCTCCTTACCCACCTGCGAGCGCAGGGATTCACCGAGCCCTTCGAGTTGTATCCACTCGAACCGCTCGACGCAAAGATTGACTCCTGCTGGAAGATTTGCATTCACATAGGAAATCTTCATTCGATTGTTAACAAATGGGAATTAAATAATAGCAGGGACTGACCCAATCGTCGATTGCAGCCTTGTCCGCGTTAAAGGCCTGAATTAACCGCTTGTACGTTTTCCGTTCAAAAACGTCCTTCGTTTTGTCATGCACAAAGGGACCTCTTGTAACATGCCACCTTTCAGTACGTGTTGGAAGGTGAATTACGCGCTCCGATGTCGCAATTTTCCGAAGGTGCGCAGCACGCTGAGCAAAGTATCCCACAAAATTGAGATGGTCCGGCATGAACCCTTCCAGTTCGAGGTTGGCGGCGAGATAACGCTGCGAAGGGTTGGGTAGTGGTGGGATGGGGACTGCTGGTATTTCCACATCGTCATCGTTCACTACCCGTTGACTTATTAGATGCAACTACAAACGGAACTCTGGAAAGTAAAAAGCAATTACTTTGGAGAGTTGCCATCCGGTATCGTTCTCGAGGAGCATTGTTCGTCGGCTCATCGGGGATGGTTCTGGTGGAGCTGGGGGGTGTTCGCGACGAAAGTGCGGACGTTAAGACCAGTTTTGATGCAAAATGCAATCCATCGGCCATCGGTCCCTCGCTTACTGTGAGCGCTGCCAATTAAGACGAGATCGATGGGCGGTGGTCCGGCTAGTCGAACCCAGGGCGGCGACACAGACGGATGCCACTGCAGTCGAACTGCTGGCGATCTGTCGCTGGACAGCGAATGAACTCCGTGAAAGGCGGAACATGTCAAACCGCATCCCCAATACACCACAGCTTTCTTTCTTCTTTTCGCAAGTTCAATCTCCACTTGTCAGTACAGTCATGGAGTTCGAGGCTGACGACCGCAACGCCCCTCAGAACGACGGTGGAGTCGCGAGCCTGGCTGTCTTCGATAGGGTCCGCTCTCAAGTCAACTCTGGGTTGGAGAACCAGAGGAAGGTTGGTCGCTGCTTGACGAGCCAGCCGTTGTGATCAACTAATTTTGAGGAATCCCACCGTATGTGAAAAGGCGGCTCATCTTCTCATTGCCATTGAGAACACAATAAAGCAACAAAATGAGCCTTGCGTTCCATTATCATACTTTGGGGCACTGGTTGGTGACACCAGCATCTGCGTGGACTAAAGGCTCATATACATCCCAGATGACATTACTAGAGCAGCAAAACATACTGGAGGACCAAGAGCGAGACGAGTCTTATGACTCCATGGTCATGGCCACCGCGCACCTTCTCTCACTTGTATTTCCGAGGTATGTTGAATCCCAGCGCTCTGTTTGCTTACATTTACTTAGAATACCTACGAATATTCTCCGCCTTAAATTTGGTCCTGTGTCGACAACCATATCCGAAGCCCTTCAGGCCAACCAGTCGTTAGGACCTCTAATGCGAGATTTGACTTCATGCGTGGAGACCCTCTTGATGGCGCAAGACTTGGGGACTTGGTCCTCCGCCACGAAGGCTTCTGCTGCCCCAATCGGCCGGGCAGCCAACACGCGGTCCCTTTTTCTTGTTCTCCTCATCATGTGCCTGGATGAACGACCCAAGGTTTTTTTTTTCGTCTGTAAAAACCCTCGCCGACAGGTTGATCTTTTAGGTTCGAAAGAGAGCGCAAGACGGTCTTCGCCGATTGATAACACGACCACCACCACCTGCCATGACCCATCCGGCATCCGTTCCGACACTAGAATTCTTCATACAACAAATCACAGATTTTTGTAATGTCGGAAGCATCCGTAAAGATCAGAAGCGTGAACGGGAGAACAATGTTCTCCACGTGCTTGTTTACCTCACAACCATTCTACCCGCAATCGCTATCCAATCGGGCGATGATTCCATCCGGTCGAAAATCGGCGAACTCTGTGACCTTCTTCTGACGCTGCCCGTGAAAATGGCAGGCTCCAGCTCCACTGTTGTGACCCAATGGGTCTTCCAGGTAAAACGAGCTTTTCGCAGCCAATTCCTAATTCCGAGAAACAGGTTTTGGAGTCCCTGTTTTCTCCACCCAGTCAGAGAGTTCAATCAGATGATCCATTTCCTCATCTCAGCATTTCTGTGGTCGACCCGATCGTACACCGGCTCGTGTCCATCAAACCATACTTCAAAGACATGGTTTTAAGCCCGATTTGGTTGAGTCTGGTCAACAGTGGGTTTATCTGCCTGGCACGCTTGCAGGAGCGAAAGGCCGGCGACGATGTTTCCGTAAATCTTGCCGAATATTCTCAGAAAGGTTATCCAAAGCTACTTCAAGTGTTCTGGAACGCGAATTTTTCAGCCTTTTTTAGCGGTAACGTGAAGAAAGTCATGCTTGAACCCGCGAGAATTTTATTTTCGAACTTGGTGAGCACATGTCTCACCGAAGGGGTTGTTGGAGGCGTTCGAAACCCAAGCGACGCACTGCGAGACATGCTTTCAACGCTGGAAGCTTCGTTGACGAACATTCATTTTCATGATGGATGGGGTTCCATTCTAGGGATTTGCGAGAGCGCGATAGGAGTAAGTTCCCCTCAGTAGGTTTCGTGCAATGAAGTTGACCTTTGTTTATTTAACAGCGCCTAGGCGCTGAGCATGCGGGGCTCATCCACAACCTTGTGTCCACTTGCATAAACATTCGTGATAATCCCTCCTACATGAGTGACTTTCCGTTTAAAGCAGAACTTGAGTCTGTCCTGGAAATGGCAGCGCTTGTTATGGGACTTGATAGATTCTCTGCCGTCGCCCCACTGTCTATTATAACCGCAGAGGAGTCAGAGACGCGGAGACCTTATCTTCTTTCGATCTTTCTTCGAGCCCTTGATCGGCAACCCCCCAACAACAGCGATGGCATTCGGCTTGGAAAACCCAATATGTCATACTTCACGTTTACCCTTCTGCCACTTTACCATCAGCTTACGGAAAAGATTGCAACAGCACAACAAAAAGAAAGCGTTGCAGTGAAGCTGTTCGAAACATTAGCCCTTCAAGCAATCTCTATTTTTCCTGTGCTCTGTTTGACTGTTCCGTCAGACGTAGCCGAATGCTTTGACTATCTTGCCCCAAGTCTGGCTACTTTATTGCAGTCTGATTACGACGTTAAACAAAATGGATCTGACGTTAGGCCGTTTTTGTACACTGGTTTGCAAGCGCTTGTGGAAGGATTGAGCAAAATGGAAAGGGAACTGGACGAAACGAACGAAAGGCATATGGAGACGCTTGACTTGATTGCGGCAGGACTTTCGAAACTTCGCTCCAAAACCACAAATTTCTTAACTATACTCTGCAATACCTACACGACTCCAACGTCTTCTTTGCTTTCAATTTCCGACAGCAGAGGAGCGGTTCTCCAAAGTTTACATGAACGGGGCCAAAAAGCTCTTGAGAAATGCATAGCTGCTTTTCTGTCAATAGCTGACGAGAAGGCAGTACGAAGCTATTTTTTCAACCTTGTGAAAGGAGTTCTTCAAATTCAAGCATCTCTGGAAGAGTCAGCCAGAGGAAAGGAGGAAAATGATATGGAGGAGGACAGCGAGTCAACAGAATTTGCATTGAAGAAGCTTCGATTGTACGCTATGCTCGATCTGCTTACGGTAATGATATCCTTTTTACCTGAAGCCCGTGAGCTCGCTGCCGAAGAGATCACGGAAGTTCCGAACGACTCGCCCTTAGTGATGTTTTACAATTTGCTATCAGGGCAACTTCGGGTCCCCGATTCGACGTTGCAGAAGAAAACTTACAAAGCTCTTTGCCTACTCGTGTCAATTATTCCCCTGAGGCAACTTCCTTTGAAAGAGTTGATGGAGCAAATCTTCGACCCCGAAGTGTTGGCCATTACTGCAACTGGCTCGAAGAGACACAGAATGGAGCTTATTCAGAGTCTAGTCGAATTTGCTGGCACCGCAATCGAAGGAGAGGAGCAGCAAGATCTGGAATCGCTTTTGCTTGAGTACATTCCAATTGCCTTGTCGGAGGTCATGCTGACAACAAAGGAAGCGTCCGAAAAGGCGCGGACCGCTGCATTCGAATGCCTTGTATCGATGGGTAGGAAAATGCTGGATGTGGGAATCAAGCACAATCGCGATGTAGAATGGGAAAATGAACGTCACAAATTGGCGGAGTTGGCCGAGAACCGCATTCAGGCCATGGACCATGAGGACACGATTGTTGCCAGAAATCAGTTGAGTCTGAAGGAGTTCATTCTGATGGCTGTGGCTGGTTTGGCTGGCAGTACGGCTCCAATGCAAAGCGCAACTATCGCTTCTTTAGGTCGTCTTCTGTTCGAATTTCATGGTGAGTTCATTTCGGCTAATGAGACGGATTCACTTAATGTTCGATCGTTTCAAGACTCGCTCGAGCTGCCCATGATCAAGCAATTGGTATCAACGGTTCTCATGTTCATGAACAGCCCAAATAGAGAAATCTTCAAAGCCTGCCTTGGCTTTATTAAAGTGGCGGCGGTTGCGCTTCCACAAGAATTCCTCGAGGATGAGCTTGAAACAATGGTTTGCGAAGATTTGTCCTTATTGATTCTTAGCGATTCTGTTCCTCCAGGTCGTGTCGATGCTGTCCCCAAGTTCGCACAAGTCCCACTTTAAATCCAAAATTCGCCACATCTTGGAGCGATTGATTCGACGATTCTCCCTCGAAGCCGTTCAAGGATTTGTTCCTGAGGCGGACTCGCGCTTGATTGCAAATATTCGAAAAAGGCGAGAGCGGCTCAAGAAGAAGAAGGCGTTGGCGGCGAAACGCGAAAGCGAAGATGAAGAGGACCCACGAAAAGCAAGCTTAAAGGCAAAAAAGCTGATGCAGAGTAGACAGAAGGAATTTGAAGACGCTTTGAATGACAGCGAGAGCGAGCTAGGCGACAGTGGTGACGAAGCCTATATCCCGGAGAGTCTTCGTGGGGTGCCGAAAATCGTAAGAATTCCCTCCAAAGCCTGTCGAGCGCTCACTCTGTTCGCATATAATTCGCAGGGGAAATCAAGTAGACCTGCCCCTGCTCGTATTCGTGAAGACGATGACATTGTCGATTTCTTAGACTCAAACGTCGTATCAAAAGTTACGACGGGGACTGCAAACAAGAGGCAGGCTGTCGGCTCCAGCACTATGAAGAAGCGAAAAGAAGACTTCTCCGTCTCCGCCGATGGCCGCTTGGTGTTTGCAGACTCTGATGAAGAAAAATTGGAAGCAAAGATGATTGATCAACCGGCCACTAGAGGCGAGGACTACTACATGGAGGCCATGACTGGGGAGGGCGCTTTCAAAAGGCTTCCAGATGGTCGGATCAAATTTCTTAAAAGACCCCGTGCGGCGGAAGACCTGGACATTGGAGACGACGAGGTTGATGAACCGCAAAAGGCAGCAAGTAGACCTGGTCATCAGTGGGGAAGCAAGTTTGGGGCTCATGGGAAGAACAAGCAACCACGACTCGATGAAAGTACCAAAGCAACGATGCTTGGGAAGCAGTACCAGGCCACTGTGAGTCATATGCTACCCGCACTTACCTTCCTCTTGCGTTCCTAATTCTTTTCTCCATACCCCGTGACTCGCAGCGCGCGAAAGGTGACATCAAGAGGCCAAATATGCCCGACCCATACGCGTACATCCCACTGTCTGGTAAAATCGTTGGAAACATGAAGAAGTCGACCCAGCTGTCTACGGATATGAAGTCCCTAATCAAGATAACCAAGAAAGGAGGAGATATTCCAAAGCAGAAGCAACCGCAGCAGAAACGAGTGGTTAGTACCAAAAAGGGGAACAAAAAACACAAGTGAGATGCACCGCATTAGTGGAGAAACGGGTGGGAAGCAGTTGCCTCTCCTGTCGAAAACGACTGTAATAGTTGAAAAAGAGTATCTAAGACCTCGCCAACCCTTTCGGCTTGAAGAAAGAATACAAAGAGATTTTTTGTGACAAATCCACTCCGACAATTCATCCCTCCCACTCGTTTTTGATCATCGCCACACGAGAAGTGAGGCCAGAGGCCTTGAATCACCACTGTCCATTATGTTCGGATTCTTTGAGGATCTCCTGGTAATCACTTCGAAGCGGCTAAACGGGCCACAGTTCTAATGCATCCCACCGCCGCCTTCGAACTAGGAATTGGGGACCTGCGTCTGCGGGCTTATATTCACCTTCTTCTGCGTTGGTCCCATTCTCATTGCTGTCGGAATCGTCTACTTGATACTAGCATCAAACCGCGACCGCGAGAACGCCCTAACGGCCTACAACAACGTCGTTAATGACTGGAACAACCAGTACTTATCTGCGTTCTCTGGTGCCACCTTCACATTCTCACCAGGTGGTGCCGCCTCGGTGAGTCTTGGATGGTCCAAGTCTGGGACTGGCTACCAAGGCATAACGGATCCAGACAAAGATGGTGTTCCGCAGTACGCCGCGGCAGCGTATGCGTCAGCGCCGGTTAGCACCTCCCCTTGGAGGACATACTCACTGATCGCGACTGCACCAAACGGATATACAACCAACCTAACGATCCCGCGAGGGTCGGTCATCGAATATGCCACGGTGACTCAATCAAAATCGTCGCTAAATTGCCGCATGCCTTCGGACTGTGATAGCTACTCTGGAAGTAGTTATACTGGTAAGAAAATTAATTGGCGGAAATTTGTTTCAGTGACACAAGTCGACTGTTTAGGCTGCATTCAAAAGCAGGATTGCTACAGCCGTAAGAATTTTTTAAGGCATTCATTTGTCGCAGTTTCTTGTTCGCATTTTCGTAATCAGCGATTTTTCCAAGTGTGCTCCACCTACATGGGGACAATGAACGGCGAGAGCTGCAGCTACCCGGCTGTCCTGGATGCACTGTGCATTCGAGTCAAAGACAGTGGGACGGGCATGGTGCTCGATAGCCAGAACAGCAGGTATGTAAGCTATAACATTCGCCTCGGAGGAACCTCCCAAACTTAGTTCTCGCCATGCACAAAGATACTCCGATATCGGTTGTTTTTATGAAAATAAGTTTAGCGTTGGAATTTACACCCCTTTGGTTCGATCGAAAGTCTACTCGACGTGCGTGCGTCGCCGTCCATATGTTGCAGCATTATTCACTGTGCTAATGTTGCTCCTTGTGCAGATACTCTATGGCTGACTTTCGAGCCGGAATGTACCAAATTCCTAATGGGGTGCTTGGTGTGTTAAATGAATTCGTTTGGACGAAATTTAACCTTTCATACAGTGCGGGAGTCAAATGTAATCAAGTCATAAAGGAGCCTTTAAAATTACTTATTCGCTTAAGGACCCCTACATCTATGCGAGCTGGTCCACGCAGGGGTCGTACACCTTTGGAACCTCGACGGTTTGTAAAACGACGTTGACCACATTTACTGAACAACAATGCAGAAAACTAAACTCACTATCGGAATTTCGACTTTGATAGCGGGGGTCATCTTAACCATACTCAGTATGCTTCAACATTTCGATTACGGCACACTGACGTTCCACCATACTACAGTTATTTTCCTCATCTGGTGTATTGTCAAGTCCTGTTCTAAAAAGAAACGCAGCACCGTGAGACACGCCTTCCAGTTGCTTCCACTTCACTTACCATCAAATCGCCGGCATTTATTGCCTTTACCCTACTGAACGACAAAGCGTCTTGTGTACGTTGAGCAGCAGGCAAAACCTCAAGTTGTTGTTGTGGAGCGCCAACCGGCACCCGTGGTCGTATACCAGCAACAGCCCGCATACGGGCCAGCGGGATCGCCTGTTGTGGTTGGACAGCCTGTATACCAGCCATATCCGCCGCAAGGCGGATACGTTCAACCTGGGCAACCGATTTATTACGCCCCACCACCGTCGCAAGTGGCCATTGTCGGAGGGGCCGCATACCCGCAGGCTGGTTACTATGTTGCGCCTCCATCAATGACCTCTCCGCCGTCTCCGGTTCCACCCAGTCCATCACCGCCTCCACCTTCACTACCAGCACAGTCCGCTCAGCCCACGCCTCCACCTCCCCCGGTGACATGAGTGACAAGGGTTTGAAAGTGGAATTATTTGGTTTTTCTTTGGGCGAAAATAAACCAAGACGGATGCTTCCGAGTCAAAAATTACAGGGATTCCTTGAGATTTTGGGGCAGTTAACCCTTTTGGCCCCGGTACACAAGTATAAAACAGACCTGCAACTGTCTCAGTTGTAATTATTCCAGCTCAAACCTGCCTGTTCGTGGTGGTTTTACTGTTGCTAGTTGGTGGCTGACAGGCATGCATTGCTACATTTGTTTTTTGCATTCCTCTGTGAGACAACACCGAGGTCTCAGTGATAAAGTCAAGGGATTTTATTCGCAAAACAAGCATACCTGTCATAAAACTGCAAGGATTGGGACCCCTATTATTGCTCCCAGTTCTTTAGTTTCCAAGGCGTTATCAAAGTGTATTTGCAGCTAACCCATCTTTATTATTGGGCCTGCTTTTACTACTTACGTCTTAACAGTTTCCGTTGCGCCAGGGTTTTCTCAACATATTTTCTTTTTCGGTGACTAACAGAGACTGCCCAACTGCCTAGGGATGGGGTGCCTGACAGGCTGTACCCCGAGCCCGCCTAATTTATTATTTATTTTCGGCACTTGTACATACACGCATAGGGCTGGGGGGGACTTAGAGCATTTGTGGTGGATGCTCCAAGTCAGGGGTTGACTTGTCAATTTTCTCTCTCTCTGTTTTTGGGCATTTCTCGTTTTCCTTTTTTCTTCAATCTGATTTCTGTCCTTTGGCACCAATACAGAGTCCCTTCAAATCCATCTGGCTCACAAAGGTGAGGGTAGTGAGAGATGGTACACACCCGGGTGTGTACATGGTCCCTTTGTGGGGCTCCTCTTAAGGGGCCGCGGGTGGGGAATGCAGCTGGCCCCACCAGTGACTGTGTGACATTGCCGGCTCTGTGTTGGAGTGAGGGTCCCTGGCGCTTGCCCGCCGCGACAACAGTCGGTGGCGACGACGACGGCGTTGTTGTCCCCAACCTTCCCGTCCCTGCGAGGGTGTTGGTGGCTGCGCCCAGTGCAGCCCCCGACACCTGAGAGTTCGATCTACAAGCGCCTGCCTCGGTCCTATTGCTGTGAGGGTGAGATGTGTGAGTACGAGTGCGATGAGATAAAGCCCGTTGGTTGAGTGATCGTGCCGACGCAGCCCGGCGGGGTGCGTGTACGATTGCAGGTGTTTCCGCGTGCGAGTTCCCTGCTGGCGACCTTCCGACCCCTACATAGTCGACTCCCTTCTCTCTCTCCCCCCCGTCGCTGGCGACGACAAGGGCTCCCGCAGCACCGTCCGTGACGAGGGGCGCTTGGTCGCGCCCTGTCTGTCCTGTCGCTATTAACCACTCCTGTTGTATTTGAGATTAGGTTCCTGAGATAAAAATCCCTGTTTCCCTCTTCTCTCTCTCTTTATTCTGCGGTTGTGTTGCGCCCTCGGGACTGCCCTTCCGTTTCCCCTTGCATCGGCCCGTGGCCATGTGAGTAATCGGTGCTCCAGCACCAATCCTTCTGAGGAATGTCCCTCTGAGTGTTCATTCTTTGTGTTTGAGACCCCTGTTAGACAGATCAGTAGGGATACTTCGTGGACTAGGCAAGTAGTAGGGTTGAAACACCCCCTAGACAACAGCCCAATAAAGTTAGTTTTAGCCTATTATTTGCTTTCCCTCACTCTAGGGCCCAGATCCCAGGGTCAAAGGAGTGAGTATAGTCTCACACCTCACCATCAGCACATTCAAGCTCGCTATAATAAATGTCATTCTCAGAATTACGACAAATCTTTTCAACCAAGTACCAGGAAAAGAAATGGGAGGACACAGTTGGGGCAGAGGACAAGGTGAGAT
Organism: Zopfochytrium polystomum; assembly: GCA_025765615.1. NCBI lineage: Eukaryota > Fungi > Chytridiomycota > Chytridiomycetes > Chytridiales > Chytridiaceae > Zopfochytrium > Zopfochytrium polystomum. The sequence goes on from JAIVFJ010000048.1 coordinate 29,897, forward strand.
GCTCAAGGAGAAACAGGTCATTTAAGAGAGTCTTGGTGCTGTAAACAGTCTACTCTATGAGATCCTCTACATCTCTGAGGGCTTGTACCATAGTCCAGTGGATATGTGGTGAAAGGACAAGTCATCAATGATGGGGAACTCCTGGTTATAAGGGTCAGTACCCTGGTGTTGGTGTTGATACTACTCTTTACATATGCTCTGAAAGCACAGATATACCAATCAATAACTGTCTTGCATCTTTGCTGACTCATGAGTGCCATAACAGCCATGGATAAGCATAAAGAGACAAGTCTCCACATGAATGCGTCATGGGTGCCATAGCCATGAGATGGCAGGGTTAAGCCCTGGAGTGCCCAAACAGGACGGGATGGTATCTGACATACCAACTTGATGTGGAAGGCGCGTCAGACTTGTCTTGAAGGAGAGAGAACCTGATGATGAAGTTGTGCGCAAAAGAGGATTGCAATGGCAGATTACTGTAAGTACAAAGAAAGCCTGGTTCACTCTGATCTGGCCTCTCCAAGTTCTCATCTCAGTAGATGTTAGGTGGAACTGACTGGTTAGCAGCAAGAGGCACAAGACGGACCTGAACCTATTGTGACTGTCAGTTATCGTTCTCACAATGCCCATGGGAGAGCGAGCCACCAATGCAAATCTAGGCGCTGGCTTGCACTGATGACAAATACTATGAGTATTAAGTGGAAGGGAAACCCGGTGTTAACAGTTTTCCTCCTCCTCTGCTCAAGCTGATACTATATGGAGAGGTTTTACCCTGTGCTGGTCACGCTTGCCTAGCAACTATTACAGCGTGCATATCATCATCATGTATCAATAATTCATAATAGAGTTTTTCTCTTTCTCTCCAAGTTGGGAGAAGGACCACCCACAAGCACACATCTCCACTTCATTCACTCCTTCCACTCACTCACTCAAAGTAGACTGTTTACAGTAGACCCAACCCAACTTGGCTTCACACACTCTTGCTTTGGGAAGGGGGCTCACACAGCTTGGCCTACTCTGCTCTTGCCTGAGGGAATGCTACCTCTACTTGATTGGTCTGGAGGTGTTGAAGTTGCAGTGTAGAAGGCGACGTCGTGAGTGAAGGCAGCGTCGCAAGAAGGTAGAAGGGTTCAGGCTGCAAAGTGAAGCGAGTGGCTGAGGTAGAAAGAAAGAAAGGGTACAACTGAGGGTTGAACCTGGGGAGCGAGTGATGCAAGCGATTGAGGGCAAGTGAGCAAAGAGAGCTTGTTTTAGACAGGGGCTGGCAAATGGGAGTTAGGCAGTTGTGTTTTCAATAAGAAAACTCTGCCTAATTTATACTCCTGCAGGGAGTTTGATCAGTTTTCCTGTTTTGCCTATCTGAACAGGCCCATTGAAGCTGATTATAATCGCTTTGTCCTCACCAGTGAAGCCCAGGAAAGCAAAGCTGGAATCACTGCCGCTCTTCACCTAACTCTTTTTTGTTGGATTCAGATTAAGCCTTTCAGCTTTCCTGACTTGCGTAAGTTGCATTGGCGGCAACGAGGTCCCTGTTTTTTTGGTGTCTCCAAACCAAAGAGTGACGCATCATGAACCCATGCATCCATCCAGTGGACACAGTAAATGTTTTGCGAGACTGACACTGATGCAGTGCAACAGTAGCCAACAGACTCAATGGGCTCACAGGTGCAAATCTACCCCAAACCAGTCCATACCTGGCTGTGCAAATGGTAAAAATCCAGTATTGATCAGTGACATGTCCACTGAATCAAAAGAGCCTCCTGCGCTGGATGGGCAGCGCAGGCACAGCAGGTGATTTCCATCGTGTCCTTTGTTCAGTCAGATTTGACCTTTGCCCACCACATCCTTCCACCCACAGGGCAATCGTTTCCTCCGTGCATTTCCTTGGTTGCAATCGTTTCCTCTGTGCATTTCCTTGGTTGCAATGACAGACTGCGTCAGAGCAGCGTCCTTCATCCATGCAGTAACGCATGAACAAGGTAAACCCATCTCGGCAGCGGCCTTCTTGCGTCCCATGGAAGGAGAGCAAAATTTGCACCTCCTTTCGACGACAAGTCAAGTTCTTTTCTCTAATTATTGTGTTTTCCTTTGGCTCGCTGGTTGGTCTTTATCCCTTCTCGCACACAGACTTCATTCTCATTCCGCTTACGGTCTCGTCCGAGAATATGGCATTCATGAGGTTTGGTGTGGAAAATATGGGCGAGAGATAGAAGCAAACGGGACACACGGCAAGGCCATTTCAGAAGTACACTCACACGGCCGGATTGGCATCAAACAGACGAAGTCTCTCCACGAAACGACCGTGACACTTCTTCCACCAGCCCCAACCCTAAGGCATTCTATGCGCTTCGTAGTGCAGCTAGCCGAGCCTGCATCGTGTCCACCTCGGGTTCCGCCTCTTCCTCTTTGGATTCGGGTGCCTGAGGGAATTGTCAAGTGTTTGAAAGACGAAGATGCAGCTTATAAACATTCAGTTGCCACTTTCTTACCTCGACAGGCGCACCTACTGAACCAGCTTCACCAAGCAAGCCTGCATTGTCGTGTTCCCCATTCCGCGGCGCGGGTAAAGGAACAGAACAAAGTCAAAAAAGGTAGTAGGCGAGGTAAAATCTAAATGGAAAAGAACGGCTTACCGTCCGTCAACTCAAAAAGGATTTTGTCGACTTCCTCTTCTGCTTCTTCTTCGATTCCCTCCTCGTCCAAGCTGTCTATCGCGTCGTCCATCATTTCACCAATAATACCCGCTTTGGTCATCTCCATTGACATCTCCTGCATGGTCTTCGCGATTTCGGGCAGCTTAATCAGCTGGTTAACCGTTTTCATGATGTCAGTAGATTTTTTAAGCGTTCCCGCAATCTTGGCTGCGGCTGTTCGGATTCGGTCAGTTACAGGAAAAGTACAGCGCAACAATAAAAAGCTGTGAAATCGCAAGGATCTCGACAACTCCTCATCCCATGAACAGAGGGGACGAGACGATAATAGCAGGGACGACTGGTTCGTCAAAATAGAGAGCTAAGTCGCAACACTCACCCATCTGCTGCTGAAGCTGCATCACCAGCGAATTCAATTGTGCCTTGGATGCATGGATCCGGTCTCGCGCCCTTCGGCTCCGCGCGACTTCCTTGGCCAAAATCTTGCACGACGCGTAGTCTTTCCTCTTTGCCGCTGCCTTGATATTCATCTTGGCCTTGCCCTCCTCTGTTGCGATCCCTCTCAATTGCTTGTCCAGCTCCCGCTCCTGCGCTCGAATTGATTGTCGCCATTTGCGGACCTGAGTTCACCAGGAGAGAAGGGGAGAGTTCTCAGTTTTGTTGTTGGGTGGAACTTGAGTGGTCTCTAGGTAATCAATGGAAAGGGTGTCGCTGCTTTCTCGGAGGTTGAAGAATATGGCTGGCTGTATGCAGTGGAAAGAGGCACCAGATCTTGCATGATGAAGGGCTCTCATCGTGGTTAGCTCGAGTGCGGCGGCCGGAAAGAGGAGGATGGCGGGGGGCGTGGCGGTGGTGTCTGGCTTGATTGGGGAGCAAGCAACGACCCGACTCATCTCTTCGACGCCAAGCGATCGTTTCGCCGCCCGATGTTGCGTGTGGACCTCGTCCACCCTACTCCGGAAAAGCTTCTAACGATTGAGCTGGTCGGGACAGTAACCTGCTCCTCTGGCGTCAGGCGCTTTCCAAAGATGGAGTCAATGAAGCTGGACGATGACATTGTTTCGTTTTTTATCTTCTTTTTTTTTTCCCCCCTCCAACTTTGGCTATCGTCCATGCCGCGTTCCACTGGATTTCCACTTGGCGCGAAACTGTTAGTTTAATGGTCAACGAAAAGGATTCCGACTCGCCGGCGCAGCGAGTCCGCTGGCACCAGCCAAACGCTCCAATACTATCGATGCCAGGATGAAGAGCAGTTGAGCCGGCCGACAATAGAGGTGTTAAGCTCTCAAATATCTCACATGTGGTGTTTGGTCATAGGTTTTTGGCGTTTAAGCTCTTTCTTACACTCATATGGGCTTACGCATTCTCTATTTTTTCTTACTGAGGTGTTATAATTGAGGTTGTCCAATTCCGCTTTCAACTGTTAGGGGACCCCCTATTGCCTGCGCCAGGAAAATTCACCCCTCCTTTGAAAAGATGTGAAGAGAAAGGGTGTCTCTCTAAGGGTCAGCGAGGGGTTGCTGGGCTTCTTGGTTTGGAGGCAGTTAAGTGAAGTTCGTCCAGCGTAGACAGTGTGAGACTACACCGAGGTCTCAGTGATAAAGTCTAGGATTTTATTCGCAAAAACAAGCGTACCTGTCATAAAACTGCAAGGATCGGGACCCCTATTATTGCTCCCAGTTCTTTAGTTTCCAAGGCGTTATCAAAGTGTATTTGCGGCTAACCCGTCTTTATTATTGGGTCTGCTTTTACTACTTTCGTCTTAACAGTTTCCGTTGCACCAGGGTTTTCTCAACATATTTTCTTTTTCGGTGACTAACGGAGACTGCCTGACTGCCTAGGGATGGGGTGCCTGACAGGCCGTACCCCAAGCCCGCCTAATTTATTATTTATTTTTGGCACTTGTACATACATGCATAGGGTTGGGGGGGGACTTAGAGCATTTGTGGTGGATGCTCCAAGTCAGGGGGGTTGACTTGTCAATTTTCTCTCTCTCTGTTTTTGGGCCATTTCTCTTTTTCCTTTTTTCTTCAATCTGATTTCTGTCCATTGGCACCAATACAGAGTCCCTTCAAATCCATCTGGCTCACAAAGGTGAGGGTAGTGAGAGATGGTACACACCCGGGTGTGTACATGGTCCCTTCGTGGGGCTCCTCTTAAGGGGCCGTGGGTGGGGAATGCAGCTGGCCCCACCAGTGACTGTGTGACATTGCTGGCTCTGTGTTGGAGTGAGGATCCCTGGCGCTTGCCTGCTGCGACGACGGTGGTGGTGGTGGTGACGACGACTGCGTCGTCGTCCCCAACCTTCCTGTCCCCGCGAGGGTGTTGGTGGCTGCGCCTGGTGCAGCCCCTGACACCTGAGAGTTCGATCTACAAGCGCCTGCCTCGGTCCTATTGCTGTGAGGGTGAGATGTGTGAGTACGAGTGCGATGCGATAAAGCCCGTTGGTCGAGTGATTGTGCCAACGCAGCCCGGTGGGGTGCGTGTACGGCGAGTGATTGTTTGATTTGCAAGTAGCTTGCAAAGTCCAGTTGGTGCATCTTTGATGTTGACAATGACAGATGGTGGAAGTGGTGATTCAATGACAGGTTCTGGTTCAGTGTTGATGGATGCTGCTATGCGGTCTGCCATTGGAGCTTGGCTCTCTTCAGGTTCGTCTTGATCTTCGCCCAGGACGACAGCAAATGTGTCAGGGTTCCAACCATAGTTGTCATCGTCATTATTGCCTTCCATATCTTGGGGAAGAGTTGGAGGTTCATCTAAGGAGTTTGTTGATGATGATGGCAGCTGTCCCCCCCAGAAGCCTGGCGCAGTTGCTGGAGAGTACAAGTGGAGGGAGCACTGTCAGGAGGAGAGTTGAATAATCGACAGTAAGAGTCAAGTGGTGGCTCAACAGGCTTGAAAGGAGGAGAGTCGTCAGTTTCAGGAAAATCCGTAAAATCATCAGAGAGAGAAGTTAAGAAATCAGAATTAAGAGATTGAAGCTTAGCGTCACTGCGGACAAGGCCAGGAAAGACATGCTCATGCAAGTTATAGTGGCATGTCCAAGGAATAGTCTGTGCAGTAAAGTTGTAGCTGAGGGCAATAGACTTGCTGTCTGTGTCAAAACCCAAAAAGAGTCCAAGTGAGGCCCAAGGGAAGAACTTGGTCTTGTGTGAGTTTGCAGTTTCTGTATACTCATTGTTGAGTGTGACAATGAGGCAGCCAAAAATTCCAACGTGACATAGTTGGGTTTTTGGCCTTGGTAATATTCAATGGAATTCGACCAGTGCGAGTGTGTTGCACACAATTGCACAGGAATGAAGCATGGCGTATTGTGTAGGACCAGAAGAACCGTGGAAGCTGCGCTTAAATCAGGAGACAGGAAGCAATGTGGGTGATGACCTTGATGGCATTTTCTGCGACACCATCACCCTTCTTGACATAAGGGACAGAAGGCTGAAAGACAATGGGAGATTGGTGGTTGATACAGTAGGCCTCAAATGCTGAGTATTAAGATCGAGATTGTCTGAGGATGGTTGCGTCGGAGGACGAGCATCACTGGACAGGCCTTGGTCGAAAGTGAGGCGGCTTTGAGACGAGAGTATGTGCTGGGACGCGGCTTTGGAGTGATGTGAAGTCTGCTGCGAAGGAGTTTCCGAGCCCAGGTCTTCAGCCAAACCTGTTTCACCAGGCAAATCTCCTGGTAGCGAAGGAGCCGCTGAAAGAAGTGTATGCATCGCAAAGGAAGAATCGCGAAGGTGCGAGGCAAGATCCATGTGCTGGGTATCGCGATCCACGTGGTGGCCGTCGATCATAGAGCCTGGTCGTGTTGGTGGAACGACGGCGGAATACTGCCTTTCAGCCTCATCGGATTCCTCTGCAATTTTTGGATCAGCTCCAGCAATCATCGAGGTCGAGTTTCGAGTGGAGGGACGGCCGGTCGGCTCTTCTTCAGCGCCACGCCAATGGCTCGACTGGGAAGGGGACGTATGGTCATGGTCAGCACCGCCAGCATCGCCTCCTTGGTCTCGTAGCTGTGCTCCCAATGGTGATTTGAGCCCAGCGTTGCTATCTGCTTTTCCCAGATTGCTTGACAAAGTTTCCTGAACGGAGTTATCATGCCCTCGCTCTACTTCCTCATTGGACCTACGCGAAATTATCTCCGCTGAATTCTTGACCGACAGGGGCAGAGATGCAACTTTCGAACGACTATCTTCAGTTGGCACCACAGATTCAAGATGCTCGACGGATCCTGCTGATGATTGTCGCGAAGCTCCTTTTTGATCGCGGTGAGAATTACCATCAGTGATCATGTTAGTGCTCCTATGTACAGGTGAACGTGGTTGATCAAGCGCCGTCCCTTCAACTGTTTTGACTGGGTTAATTCCCGTGCCAGAGAGAGAACTATTGCGCACGCTGCCATCACGTTGCGCAAATCCAGCCAGCGAGCTTTGCTTTGAGTGTATTTGGCTTGCAAAAGCTTCGGACGGAGCGCGAGAGGCACTAGCCACGGCACTATTCTCAGCTTGTACCGTTTCCTCTCGCGATGGTGATCTTCCTGATCCAGCTTTGCTTCCCTCATTTCGCCTGTCGACGATTTCGAGAGGAGATGAAGAGATATTGGCTGCTGATTGAGTTCGTGTGCCAACCTTCGTGCTGGTTCGCTCATGGTCATCGAAGGAAGCATCTGTGGACGTATTCGCTTCCATCCTGGTCTTTATGCTTTTCACATCGTCCGCTGAACCCAAGTCATGGCCAGTAGACGCATCAGGCCGCTTCGATGCAATATTCTCCCCAGAGGGTGCAATCTTGCTGTTACTGCCACCAAGTGATTTGAAAGAAGACTCATCGCCTTTCTCTTTGCTGCTGCTCCGGACAGACTGCGATAAGCTTGCACGAGAGCCGAGCTGTGAAGTCGAACCTACAGGCTTTGAGCCCCGCCGCTCATTGCCTGTCAATGCTGTGCGAGAGCTGAGCGATAAAGTGTCGATGGCCGAGGTCTCTGGGGGGCGTAGAGGGGGGCGGGCCAGTGCGCAGGGATGTTGCATCGCCCCATGCGACTGACTTGTTCTAGGACTGCCGCGAACCACCATGTCCGAAAATTTCGTGATTTTTGCTGGGCGGCGCTGGTCTTCGCTTGGTTTCCTTCTTTCTTTGTGGACTCCCAGCCGTTCAAACTCCGATTCTCGACGTGGCCCGCCCGCCCTCTTCGCCAACCACTGATCTCTCTCAATCGCATGGTCCAACCAGCGCCACAGGCGCCCGCCGCCCCGAAATGGAGCTACGAGGAGTGGATGAAGCTCGTCGCCGACAGGGTGAGGGGATGGGGACAATATGGGCGATACTTGGAACGACACACCGCGCGCCGCGCAGCCGAACCTCAACCCCGCATTGGACGAAAACCCCCGTCGCAGCGCAGCCACCCCGACCGCTCCCACCCGCCTGCGTGCTTCCATCCCACCTTGACGCATCGCTGCTCCTCTTCCCTTCCGATCTTGCGTGAATCATGCTAACGCCGCGCTCACAACATAATGCCCACAACAGAAAATCAATGCGTCCAACACCTGGAACCTTGGGCTGATCGACTACTTCCACGAGGGCGAATTCCTTCGCGACGGCGACAGCATCAATTTCCAAAAGGCATCGGGCACATTGGACGGATGCGTCGTGATTTATTCGTCGCGGGTCGACTCTGTTGATTCGGAAACCAGGGCGTTGCTCAACGGCCTGTTTGACTCTGGTACGGCGGATACAGTTATATACGTGCCAAACACACAGAAAAATACATTTGCTCACCCGAACGGCTTCCCCTGTAATCATATAGGAAAAGGGGATGACGCTGATTCGAACGATGAGGACGGCCATTCCGGAGACGAAGTTAAAAAGAAGCGACAGGTTGGAGTCCACTTTCACTTGGTAATCGGCAATTAATGAGAACATGCATGGCGGGTAGGCCGGAAGAGTCGGCGCAACACTAGAAAAGGACCCTACAGCCCTCGACATCAAGAAAATAGACCGCGAATACCTCATTGACCCGCTTTTCAAGAAAACGTCGGCCGACTTTGCCCTTACAAATAGTGTTCGAAGAGTGGGGAAGAGTTGCTCTTCAAAATCAATGCAATCAATTATTCGCTGAGTGACGCCTGCTATGCAAGTGACAGTGTTGACCCAAGTATAGCCTGTGGCGTTGTCAACAATAACTTTAAAGTAGTTGAAACCATCAAGAGAATGTGTACTGATCTTGCCAGTTTGGTCAGTACACAGTATCTGCAGTGGAGCAAAATCAAAACAAGGTTTGGCCATGAGGTGTTGCTGGCACATCTGTGCCATATTGCAAATGAGGCAAGGCTCGCGTGTTGTTGGTGGCGGAGCAGGAGCACTGTTGACATCACCAGACTTGAGAGTGTTGCGTACTTGCTCTCAGTGGATGTGGCCAAAACTTCAGTGCCATAGGTTGCATGCAGTTGCTGGTGATGCGTAGGCAATGGGCTCAACTGAAATTTTTCTCTGCGCAGTTGGGTGCTGGACTGGGATGAGATAGTAAAGGCTGTCACGTTGTTCGCCAATCTTGATGCTGTGTTGTAATGCGAGTGTAGCAAGATCAAGAAGAAAGACAGAATCTTGAGTGAATAGCATCCCGTCTTGGAGGACATGCAACACACACAGAGAGAATCAATTATGTACAGAAGAGAGGCTATGCCTGTGTGTGACGCGCTCACTGTTGCAGTCCTCACAAAGAAATAGAAGCAAGAGGGACTGTTTATTTGAGAAGAAGAAGAAACAGAAGGCTCTCCTGTAGCAGGTTGAGGGTGAATCCAGAGAAAGGAACAAGGGTTGCTTGCGGTACAGCCACAGTTGCTGAGGCCGAAGCATGGTTTGGTTGAGCTGGTGTGAAGTGCTGCGTTTGGAGCCTGGCTGTGATGGCATTGGCTCGGCGCATGTGCAGGCAGTGCTCAGACCTGTGCGTGTGTGCGGGGTGGTAGCTTGGAATCTCTGCACAGAACTTGCACCCAGTGCCTTCAACTCTTCCAAGACGTCGATGGATTGAAGGAGCCTCTGGCTCCAGCCTATGGGTGACTCCTGGCTTGCAGTGGTCACAACAGTCCCTTTCCATGTGGTGAACGTATGCCTTGTGGTAACCACACCAGTAGCGTGGCCTATCCCCATGACGTGGGGAGTGAGAGCAGTTTTGGTTGTTGTGAGTTGCGTCCCCTGTTGTTGTTGTTCCTGAAGTTGCTTCTTTGGCGATTGCTTTGTTCTGCTCGCTCAAGGTCATTTCAACCTCCTTGGTTATGGTCACTTTGGTGGAATCTATCATTGCGGTTGTCGTTGTTGTCACAGTGGTTGTTGCCCCCTTGACGCCAGTTGCAGTTGTTGCAGTGGTTCCCGCAGTCTTCCTCTTCATCTGCCTCAAGGCCAGTCAAGACAGTAGTAAGCTCATCCATGATGTTCTGTAGATCATTGAAGCAGGCGTCATTGTTTTGAAGTGCTGCCACAAATGGTCCAAAACTGCTATGAGCTGCTCAACAGCACAGCGGTGACAAACAGTGGCTCTAGGAGTTGTTTGATGCAGTAATTGATGGAGAAAATGGTCCAGGATTGATATGTGTGTTGCACACAATGCTTGTTGCAAGCTCATTGATGGACGAAGAATTCGAAAATCAGAACAGCAGGTTGGCACCGTTAAGGAAAAACTGTGGGCTGAATTTCAGACCGAAAATCGAAGTTTTGGTGGTAATGTGCTTAAGGGAGTGTTGTAGAGCAAGATGGAGGGAACTTTGAGCAATCTGAAGTGCAGCTGGGGTGACTTGTCACACAGGAAAGGACAAAATGGTGGTTGGAGGTAGTGGTAGTTCAACTTTTGAACCCCCCTTCAAAATCTCTCGTAGCTCCTGCTGTTGGCATTGTAGCGGGGCGCGTAAGGTATCAATGGAAAGGGCAGAAGCAGGCAAATACAGTTGTGTAAGGCCGTCCTCTGATCACTTCTCCCCGTTGAAATAATGTCATGCAAAGTTGAGGAAGCATTTTTCAACTTCAGAGGCCAATCAAATTCCGTAGACACAACGTAGAGAGCTCTGTGGCAGCTTGTTCGAAAGAGGAGAATCAGAGCTTCCAAACGCACAATTGCAAGCCCAGATTGGATGACAGAGTCGGCCAGGAGAGGGTGTCAAAAATTTTGCGCCACCCGAGCGAAATGGTTTCTAAAGTTGAGATAGGCTGTTTCTGTTTGTTGGAGGTGGTAGAGATTGTTGTTCTGAGCTAGAATCTGTGGTTGATGCAGCCAGATAGCTGGCACACTGTTGTGTAAACAGTCTACTCTGAGTGAGTGAGTGGAAGGAGTGAATGAAGTGGAGATGTGTGTTTGTGGGTGGTCCTTCTCCCCAACTTGGAGAAAAAGAGAAAAAAACCCTGTTATGAATAATTGATACATAATGATGGTATGCACACTGTAATAGTTACTGGGCAAGCATGACTGGCACAGGGTAAAAACCTCTTCTATATTATCTGCTTGAGCAGAGGAGGAGGAAAACTGTTAACACTGGGTTTCCATTCCACTTAATACCAGAGTATTTGTCATCAGTGCAAGCCAGTGCCTGGGCCTGCATTGGCAGTGGATCGCTCTCTCATGGGTATCGTGAGAACGATAACTGACAGTCCCAATACAATAGCAGTTCTGTCTTGTGCCTCTTGCTGCTAACCAGTCAGTTCCACCTAACAGAGAGAGTGTAAATGAAACGGTAGAGTGAAAGGTCGGATCCTGATATAGAGAGATACCATTGAGCAAGGTTTACACTACTCTGCCCCTAGTTGGACAGTGCAAACCACAGAAATGAACCGAAGGACACCGATTAATGCAGCCAAATGCCCAGAACTTGAATAACCATCACAGTAAATGTCGGGAGGGAAGAAGAAGGGTATTCTCAATGCCAGAAAATAACTTCAAAGAAAAAGAAAACTTCATTTAAAACCTCTCAAAATAATTAAGGATAAAGGGGAGAGAGAGAGAGAGACAGAGAGAGAGAGAGAGAGAGAGAGAGAGAGAGAGAGAGAGAGAGAGAGAGAGAGAGAGAGAGAGAACTTGGATTTGACACTTGAACTAAATTAAAAAAAAATCTTGCACACAGGAGTCTGCACCGTGGAAGAATTCTTGTCTTGCGCCCAGTCTCACTTGCCTTGTCAACCTCTGAAAATTCCGAGCACTGTAGTGAAATTGCATTGGAAATCATGTCCCAAACTGCCAGGAACATGGCAGGACAGAGCAAGGCAGACAAGGAACTGAGAGGAGTGATGATTGTATTGTAAACAGTAATTCACTTGAGGGATGGGATAGGCTCAAATGCTGTTCCAAGTTTGGCGACTACAACAGCCCAGGAATCAGAATTATCACTGCAGACAAAGCACTGCAGTGATGGACCGAGATGGCAATGCCGCATGCAACATACGCATTAATGCAGTTGCAATGGTAAGAGCTGGGAGATGCTTCATGTGATGGTGACTCCCGCCTCGAAGGACCCAAGCACAAAGAAATTGTCAAGTCAGAAGAGAAAGACTTCTGGTAAAAGCTATTCTGCATATCGTTTTTTTTTTGGACTTCCTTTTGTTGTTTGCACACCATCTAACAATCATCCATCAAACTGTGGTCACCCACCTGAATGAAAAGCTGCAAAAACATCAACTTCCCAACTGAACGAGAAGGTCACATCGTCTTGTAAAAGAGGAAATTGGGTGATGGCTTTTTTCCTTCGTGCTTCTGCAGACCAACTGAACAGTATTAGGGGTTGTCAAACCCCTTCCCCGCACGGACTGGTTTAAAACGAAATGGATTCCGCTTTGCACTGTTTTTTTATTTTGTTTCCAACGAAATGAAGTTGGTGGTCAAACCTGGCAATGGCGATGGCGATGGATATGGAGAAGGGGAGAGAGGACGAGAGGCAGACTGAGAGACAAACCACCTAGCCCCCCATTATTGGAAAGATTTTCCATGTGCGGCAACCTTCCGAAAATGGGAAACAAAACATGATAAACAACGCTGGTTTGCAACGAAAGTCTTTCCAACGAAAGCTCCTCTCGAGGAGCTTTCTGCAAAAGAAACGTTTTGATGGGTCCAAAAAGGCAGTTTGCAACAGTGGCGGAAAAATTGTGCAACGTTTTGTTTGTCCGTTCCCAACAAAAAAGAGGGGGGTTTGACAACCCCTATTATTTTTTTGCAAATCTGGACTGGAAGGCGTCCTTTCAAGCTCGCTACCAAATGGTGTTATTCATTCCTAATGAAAGAGTTTCTTGCTCCTCTTTCAAAAAAAAAGGTGGGAACATTGATCCGCCGTCTTGTGCGCTCTCTATTTACCATTGATCTCTTCTGCTCAACACCCCAAGCTGGCATTTGATATGGATCGCTTTGAGCAAGCCTAATCTGCTTTTAAGCAGCTTAACTCTGTGCTGGCAGACGGAACAACAATTTTTGCCTTTCTGCTTTGCTTGTCATCACTGACAGCATGGTGACAAGGTGGAGTGGGCCATTGGCCGCCAAGGCCAGCGTGCGCTGCTTCTCCTCGAGTGTGAGGGCAGGGAACCTGTCCCATCCCCTTCGCCGCCGCCGCTTCAGTCTGCTGGATCATCCTTTGATAGCTACGCCGCCTCCAAGTGCTGAAGAAGCGGTGCGTACTACTTGGCTTATCGTCCCTGCTATGCCCCTTATGCCCCTCCTCCTTCGTGAAGAAGTGTAGCGCACTCAGCCTGTTGTTCGTGTTCCCACTTCAATTGACTGAATCCAGGTAAACAACATTCTGTACAATGCGCCACCCCAAGGACCAAGGTAACGAGATTCAAAGCAATATCTATGATGATCGCGTCCGATCCTGAAAATCGGTTGGATTTTGATGGTTTGGTTGGCCTTTCTTGCGAAAAGCAAATGGGGGGAGCCAACGATCATCGATTTCACTCCACTAACACTCAGCAACCGTTGCACCGAAAAAAATCGATGAAGCCCAGTAACGCGGCACATTCTCAACTGCCTTGTAACGAACGAACCCGGTGTACTGTCCCGCGTGTCGGGCACGCTAGCTGGCCGGAATTTTAATATCGACTCCCTGGTTGTGGCCAAGACGGAGATTCCCGACCTGTCGCGAATGACGGTGGTGCTGCGAGGTCGGGATAAGACGATCGAGCAGGCGCGGCGGCAGTTGGAGGACCTGGTGCCAGTTTGGGCGGTGCTGGATTACACGCACTCGAAGATTGTTGAAAGGGAGCTGCTGCTTGTCAAGGTGTCGACCTTGCCCCTGGACTACCAGCAGCCACACCAGCAGCAGACCTTGGATACACAGCACGCTGAGAAAGTGGAAGAAGGGGCTGGCGAACACGCGGTTGAGGAGCACGACCGGATTGAGGTGACAACAGCCTTCTTCCCTATGTATTTACTAGACCTCAGCAAAACTAAAAACATGTGCAGAGGCACGCTCTGAGTCCGCTTCTAGCATCTGGAATCCACCGACAGTCCATAACGGAGCTTGCGCGCCTCTTCCGTGCCCGCATTGTTCACGTAACATACGACAACATGATTCTGGAGCTCTGTTCGAGCCCAGACAAGGTTGAGGCGTTCTTGAAGCTATTGAAGCCGTACGGGATCGTTGAGGCAACGCGGTCGGGAAGCATTGCGCTTGCAAAGAGCCCTGTCGATGGCCAGCATGATGATGGAGGGGATCCTGCAGCCGACGAGAGCGGGGCGGTGGACGTTTCGCAGCTGCCACCAGGCTGATTGGTTTGCTTCAAAACTGAAAAAGAGGAAAGGATAAACAGAAAAGAAAAACAGAAAAAAAAAACAAAAAAAACAGAAAAATGCACATCGCCAAAGCTCTTCGAAGCATGCCAATGGCCCGCCATTCCTGGACAGCAGTGGCAGCATCTGCCACACGCGCCTACTCAGCTCGGGCGGCAGTCGCAGCGCCGCCGGTTGTCGGGACGACCACAAAACGCCGCGTTACGACTTCTCCCGCAAGCCCTCGGTTGGTCGTGCAGGTGCGTCATCCGTTACGAACGATATGCTAACACAGTGCTGACATTGATCGCTGGGCTTGTTTTTTCCCTTATCGACTGATCCTAATCGTAGACCAAACAACCATCTCGCGGGGTGAAAACTCTGGACTTTGCTGGAACCCAGGAGACTGTCTGGGAGCGCACTGATTTTCCTCGTGAGAAGCTCGCCGAAATCTTCAAAAACGATGTGATGGCAGTCATCGGGTACGGCACACAGGGCATGGCACAGTCCCTGAACATGCGGGACAACGGTCTCAACGTAGTCGTCGGCGTGCGTGAAGGCGGTGCCTCCTGGAAACAGGCGCAGGCAGACGGTTGGGTTCCCGGAAAGACTCTGTTGTCAATTGAACAAGCGGCGGAGCGCGGCACCGTCATCATGAACTTGCTATCGGATGCCGGGCAGAAAGAGGCGTGGCCCACGCTTAAGCCATACGTCACCAAGGGCAAGACCCTTTATTTTTCCCATGGATTTGGTATCGTTTTTCACAAGCAAACTGGAATCGTCGCTCCTCCCGACGTCGATGTTATATTGGCAGCCCCTAAGGGCTCTGGCGCCACTGTCCGCTCGCTTTTCCTCGAGGGTCGAGGCATCAACTCGTCTGTTGCAATCTGGCAGGATGTTTCTGGAAAGGCACGCGAGCGGGCCTTTGCTCTTGGAGTGGCCATTGGATCTGGATACCTTTATGAAACGACTTTCGACCGCGAGGTTTTTTCCGACCTGACGGGCGAACGCGGCGTGCTGATGGGTGCCATCCAAGGCATTTTCCAAGCACAGTACGAGGTTCTTCGCAAGAACGGCCACTCGCCGTCGGAGGCATTCAATGAGACTGTTGAAGAGGCGACTCAGTCGCTTTACCCACTTATTGGTGCGAAAGGAATGGACTGGATGTACGACAACTGCTCCACCACTGCTCGACGCGGTGCTTTGGATTGGGCCCCCGAATTCTACGCTGCCACCAAACCTGTGTTTGAGCGACTCTACGCCGCCGTTGCAAACGGTTCCGAGTCCCAGCGCTCTATTGACGAGAACTCGAGGCCCGATTACCGTGAGCGCCTCGAGAAGGAGCTTAAGGAAATTCGCGAGAGTGAGATGTGGCGCGCCGGTGTTACTGTCCGGTCCCTCCGCCCGGAAAACCAGTGAAAGGTCGAATACGACCATTCCCGCTTCTCTCGCCTCCATGCCCTTTGTTTCCTGCCTACTTGCTTTGGATGTGTTAAGGTTCATTGCTGATGGAAGGCTGCACGAATGTTATTTGCTTTGACTTCGGCAGAATAAGGGTTTTTGTCATCACATTTTGTCATCACATTTTGTGCGGAATGCCTCCTGTGGCGTCCCCAGCAGCGATCACCCCCTCCGAGACTGCCTTTACGCCCACCACCGCCCAGGAATCACGACCTCTCCTCGCTGCACTGCAGCCAGCAATCCCTTCTTCCACAGCGCCAATGTCGCTCCCCTTACCGAATCTGCGCCTTCCCCGAATGAAGCGTCGAAATGCGCTGCTCTCAATGTTCTTCCTGACTGCGTTGCTGATAGGTACATGCCAACCCACGCCTATAGCGGATCCATCATTGGCCGACTGTGCTAACGTCCCCTTAGCCAGTCCTTACTTTTACTTCCGCTTGTCAAGTCGTGGCAGCCCATACGGTACAGTACTGGGGCTTGGAGCCGGAGACGGCAGCTCGACCGCTTAATTGGATCGGGACAAATTTTTGAAACTTTTCCTGTTCTCTCCAGAGCCTGTGCTCATTCGGGCGACGAATGGCGCCGTGTCATCCGAAAACCTGCTATGCAGCGAAGCTGGGATCGACATTTTGAAGAAGGGTGGTTCGGCGATGGATGCTGCCATCTCCACGTCGCTTTGTATTGGGGTGACGAATATGTACTCCAGCGGAATTGGCGGGTAGGATTAGTTTCAGAGGTTTCTTTTTTTTCCGAAGTTTGCTTCCCTCTGATTATTCCTGCGCTCATTTCATTCTAAGAGGAGGTTTCATGCTCGTGCGATCACCGAACTCGACTTATGAGTACATTGACTTCCGTGAAGAAGCCCCAGCGAAATCTTTCACCGATATGTATGAGAAAGACCCAAGGAAGGCGCAAGTTGGTGGGCTGGCAGTCGGCATACCGTGAGCGCATTCACTGGGTTATCTTTGCCAAGTGTAACAAAGGGCATATATTGCTGAATCAGGAGTGAGATTCGGGGGTTCGCCCAGGCTCACGAGAAGTACGGCAAGCTACCATGGAAGGACCTGTTTTCAGCAGCCATAAAGATCAGCGAAGATGGGTGGCCTGTGCACCACCGCTTGGCAATGATGATAAAGGTGACTGCCATTGCCTTTTCTCTCAACTGTTTAGCCTAATCAACTCATCGTTCGTTCCGTCGAAGAACTTCGAAAGCATAGTCGTCAATGATCCGGCGTTCGCGGAGGTGTTCGCTCCCGAAGGCGTCCCCCTTCAGGAAGGCCAGCTTATCAAGCGCGTCAAACTCGGCGCCACGTTACGCCGAATCGCTGAAGAGGGTCCGGATGTGTTCTATGAGGGCGAGATCGGAAAGAACTTGGTCAGAACCGCCACAGAGGCTGGTGGTATTCTGACAATGGAGGATATGAAGAATTACCGGGCCAAGGTAGAGGCAAACACTCTACTATGTGCCTGTCGATACTGTGCTGACCTTGACTTACCTAGTTCATGAGACCGTTGGAAGGATTCTATCATGGCCGTCGAGTTATCACCACACCCGCACCCACAAGTGGTGCGGTACTACTTAGCGTGTTGAATATCCTTGAGGGCTACAATATTGCGTCTGAGGGTAAAACCACTCTCTCCGTTCACCGGTGAGCGTAAAGATGCGCTTTCATTTAGATGTCTCATCGCGTTTCCCAAGGCTGGTGGAGGCATTAAAATTCGCGTTTGGTCAAAGGACTTTACTGGGAGATCCAGTGGATGTAAGGACGCCGTGAATTCAGGACCCCAAGCCAACGAAACGTCCCACAGCCAGTCTACCGCAATATTACCATTTTGGAGAAGTGGATGCTTCAAAAGGAGCTGGCCAGCTTGATTCGACGGAACATTTCTGTGTCTAGAACGTTTGATCCGCCCTACTACCAACCGCGTTTCGAGGTGAAAGAAGATCACGGGACAATGCATGTTTCAGTTCTTACATCCGAAGGTGAAGCAGTATCTCTTACAAGTACGGTGAGTTCCTCAGATACCACCTTTTGTGCACCTTTTGTAACTGTGTTGTCTCAGGTAAACTTGGTTTTTGGCGCACAGCTGATGGACCCCGTCACGGGCGTTATTTTGAACGACGAAATGGTGAAGTTTAGCCTTCAACATTATCTTCTTAACGCACGAACGAACTCTGCAAACTTTAGGATGACTTTTCCCTCCCTGGCGTCCCAAATGCGTTCGGCTTGGAGCCCTCTCCATACAACTACATTCACCCTGGGAAGCGCCCTCTCTCGTCCTCTGTTCCTACTATCGTGGAACGCGATGGAGAGGTAGAAATGATTACTGGAGCTTCTGGTGGATCGCGAATCATCACAGCGACGCTCCAGACTATTCTGAACGTGGTCGACTTTGGCATGGATTTGGCTCGAGCCACTGCGGAACCGAGGCTACACCATCAGTTGCAGCCGAACGAGGTGCGTCACTCTCTGATTTTTGCAATCTAACTGATAAACTTCTAGGTTTACGTCGAGTATGAATATGACAAAAGAATCACAAGAGAATTGGAATTGAAAGGACACAAGGTCAGTGTTTTAGTGTTTTATGGCGGTTGGCCAAAGCAAGCTGGTCGCTCGAAGCATGCCAAAAAGTTGTTCCTCAAAAAAAAAAACAAAAAAAAAACAGATAGTGCGATACCCTCCTGGATTCACCTTGACCGGAGTGGAAAGCATTTACAGGACAAAGGAGGGACTTTTATTGGCCTCATCGGACATGCGGAAAGGAGGCGTGAGCTCTGGGTGGTGATGGGGTTAACTGGGCTGTTTCGGAGTCGAATTTGCGATGTATGCGGAACGCTTCGTCTCAAACTGAATGAATATGTTCTGTTGCCAGCTCGGTTGTTATATGGTCATTCTTTTCTTTTGCAGCTGTGCCGCAATGACGGCCAACGTGGATGGTTTGCCTTGGCATTGATTACCAGGCCTCCGGCCGCCACCGTCGAAGGATATATTACCGACGGACTTGATAACAAAAAAACACTGCACAGTTGAAAGAGGCTCAGCTACAACCCATTTCATTGCGGAAGATTCGAGCAAGCACTTTCTACTGGCGTGGGGCCGGAACCAGTATGCACTACTGTCGCCACACACATTCTGTTGTCCATTAGATGCACTTATCAGTTTTCATATATTCCATAGAAACCTCTGCTCCATTGACACACGGGGTACAATTCTACTTAATGGTTAACTCAGTCTTCTGCTGAATTCGTTGCTTTGCCCAAGCGTTCTCCAAGGACCGCCGAGTCAAATATTCCGTTCGTTTTATCGAGTGGAGGTCTTTTTCCAATCTGCAACCGTGGGATGATGAGGGCGAAGTAACTAGAAGCGACAAGATTAAGCACTCACTCTTTTCGGGACAAAGCTAGCCGTTCCAGTGAGTGCTGTCTCTCCAATGCGGCCATTCTGGCCTCGTACTCTTGCCTTTGTTTGATAATGGCAAGCTGCTCCTGATACAACTGCTTAGCCTTTTCTTTCTGGTAAAGGAACATAAGACTCTCGCTTCTTGCAAACAGATTTTCTTTCATTGGTTCCCCGACGGCGCCTTCTTTTTGGCGAATTGTCTGCATCTTGATTTGCTCGGTTAGCGCCTCCTGCTGCTGCTGCCGCTTCTGAAGTTTTTGAAGGTGACTCTGGATTTCTACAATTTTGAACCTGGAAGACGACGTCACCAGCAGGTTAATCGTAAAGGCAAAGGACATGGAAATTGCGTAACTCACTCTCGGGCAAGACGCTCATTGAGCTCGCGGTCTTCCGCTTCCTTCAATGCCTTCTCCTTGAGTTTCCGCGTCAGCTTGATGGTCATCTGAGCGATAATTCGGTGGCGCAATATATCAGCAGCAGAAACATTGCAAGTTGTGAAGTTTTTCAAGAGGAAACAAAACCTGATCGTGGAGTCCCCGTGCAAGCTCTTTGGCCTGCTGAACTCTGTCTGGTGGGGGTCCGCGGTTCTCGAAAAGGTTTCCCATGGGAAGGTTTTTCTGCTCTTTTCGTCGCTGTAGCTCCTGTTCAAGCATCAGATTTTCATTCGGCCGTGAAGCAATCAGCCCTGCCATCATACCTTGTCCTCAGCCTTAGCGTGATTGTACTGGGCGGTACTGATTGCAGCGCGCAACTTCGACATTTCAACGTCCTGTTTTGGTCGGTTGGGGAATTTGATTGGCGCTTAATTAAGTCGCGGAAATAGTAGCACCACATGAATGGCAGGATTCCACCTACTTTGATTTGACGCATGTGATCACGATCAACTTCCAGCGACAGGTGGAGCAGCATCTTGTCTTGCTCTTTCTCCTTCTTTGCGAGTTGCTCTCGG
This sequence comes from Zopfochytrium polystomum, assembly GCA_025765615.1. Taxonomy (NCBI): domain Eukaryota; kingdom Fungi; phylum Chytridiomycota; class Chytridiomycetes; order Chytridiales; family Chytridiaceae; genus Zopfochytrium; species Zopfochytrium polystomum. Next base: position 50,093 of record JAIVFJ010000048.1, read on the forward strand.
ACCTCAATGACTGGCATTCCCATCTGTCTACAAATGGGACACTTGATATCGCTCCAAAGCCGGTCACCAGAGTGAGGGTGAGTGTGGACTCCTGCAAACGCGGGCTTGCGGTTAGTTACCATGTTAAAGAGGTTCAGTCCAACGAGCCCACCCCTCACAAAGTCTTACCGCCTCGGTTTATGAGATGCGCAATGCTGATGTGTGCCTTTGAATGCTCTTGCTCTGGGAGCGGAAGCTCTTGGTCCTCTGGAAAGGAAGTTGACTGGGATGTTCTTATTGAGGTGGACACTCCCTCACCGTGGTCCGTTGGGCAGGGTGACTTCGCCTCTGTCGTTGCTGGATCCGCTCCAGGCGGACCTGGGTCTTGTTCTGGAACGTCGCGTGTGGGAGTTTTCTCGGTCCCAGAATTCGCGGGAGGAGGTGAGATAGGAGGTGGATTTAATTCTTTAGACTCGCTTTCCGTCGCTTTGTCCAAGGATGATTTTTCTTTCAAGCTTTATGCGAGAAGGAACTTAATACCGGCAAGCGCATCTTCTTGTTACCTATTCATCCTGTCGCTGACGGTTTCAATAAAATCCGGATAAAAGCTATGAGGTATGCAAATAAGGATTGATATTTTAGAAGGAAGCAGGGATTCCGCACCGAAGCTTTATCTCTCGATTTTGAAAGTAGAGTCGGCCGAGGTTGGAAAAAGGAAGAACCACAGTGGACCCTTTTTTCAACACTCGAAATAGCGCATGCACAATGTCCTTTAAGGCCGCTTCAATCTCGTCGCGACCAAACCCACTCTGGCTCGCGACTGCCGCAAAGTTCAAGGGTTCTGCCGCTTGAACCCCAGCTGCGAGTGAAGAGGCGAAAAAGAGGGGAAGGGGCAAATTGAAGCAACTGTGAGGTTGGCTTGGGCTAGTTAGAATGCGAACACTTACCCGTTCCGACTGTCCGGCTGACGTGGTAGCCACCGACTTTTGACCACGTTTGAGAGGGTAAGAAAAAGGGTATGTACACATCGACGTCTTCTGCGGAAGCCTGCTTTACGCGTTTGATGTGAAACGATCCGAAACCCGGAAAGTTGATAGACTGTATCGCGATGAGGAGAGTCAGAGTGACTGAAGATATCCAACTATGTGTTTGCGGTATTGAAATCTGCAGACCTTTCGTAGGGCAAGTTGATTGTGAACAAACAGCGTCGACTCCTTCCATAGGTCCAGGAGCTCTGGAAACAATAAAAAAAGAAAAAAAAACAGCCGAAAAAGCTCGTTTAGTGCAATCAAGCAAACCAATCTCCACAAGCCTTCCTCTTAATTACCACGCACCAATCTGACCGAGGGTTGAAAAGCGTTTGGACTTCGGAATGGACTCACTGACTATGCGAACGATGTCTTCGAAACCAAGTCTCTCCATACTTTCGAATATCGCTTGTTGTAATAGCACAGCGTGGAGCGGAACAAGGAGCGTACTTTGCAGCGTGCTGTCGTTATCCTAACCCTCTTTCCGCGCAGGCGCGCCCTCGGGCAATTCGGCTTATGTGGTCTCGTCAATCAGCTATCGATGAGATCGGGCCGTACCAGTTGGGAGATTCGATTTGCAAGAGTGAGGTCCAACGCAACTCAACTCTTCAAATCAGTCGCTCCGGCGCTCGTCTGATGGCCGCTACTATCAACCTTTGGGCGTTTGATCAGGGACGAATATCTTTTTTTCGCTTTTTGAGTGTATTTAATTTAGACAGGTGGGTACCAGCACTTGCTTCGAAAAACGAAAAGTATATATTAGTTGCCCCAGTGATGGAAGTTGAGTAAAAAGAAAAAGGCGGCCCGCAAAAGCCTCGGAGGGCTCGTGTTCCAGAAGAACCCCGCGCAAGTATGCGCCGGGAACTATCGTGGGGGCACTGTTTTAAAAGCTTTAGTACAAAGTGCATAAGAGACGTGTTTCCTCGTCGTCTTGAAAGAAATTTAGCTGCATATTGCGGGAAGGAGTCCGAGGGAGGTCAAGTAACAGCGCCTGGAGCTTTGGTTCGTCAGCGTGCGTGCCTGCTGCTGAGGGGAGCGGGACAGGGACCTTGAAGAAGAGGCGGCAGCCGGCTCTCTCTCTGTCTCTCTGTCTCTCTGTCTCTCTCTCTCTCTCTCTCTCTCTCTCTCTCTCTCTCTCTCTCTCTCTCTCTCTCCTTCCTTGTTTGCGGCCGTCTGCCCGTGAACCGGTTGTTGCACATGAACACCTCGGCACAGTTTCTTCCAAACGAGAAACGCAACACAGCCCGCGCGCCCCCAGCTGCTCCCTGCATAAAAAGTACCAACATGCAAAAGAAAAAGAAAAAGAAAAAGAAGAATGAAAAGAAAAAAAAAAGAAAAAATTACAAAACAAAATAATGGCAACGGCCACCAGCAAGGAACCCACCAGCCCTTCCTCGTCGTCGTCGTTGTCGTTGTCGTTCTCGCTTTTTGCCGTCCCTCCCGCCATCCTCGCTGGCATCGCACGGGGGGGCGCTCCAGGACCAGGGGTGATTGCGATAGCCAGCGGAACGGCATCATCTGCCGCTGCCAGCGACGATGCAAATGCGGCGATCGGCGTCCTCGGCCTCGTCGTCGATCCGTCCGCTGCTTCGCCCTCACCAAGCTGCTCGACGTGTGGACATCCCCAGTTCGACACGACAGAGAGCCAACGCGCGCATTTTCGAACGGACTGGCACCGCTACAACCTGAAGCGCAAGCTCGCCGGTTTGGCACCAGTCGCAGAGGAAAGGTTTGAAGAGCTTGTTGACCTCAGCAGCATCGAGGCATCGGACTCTTCTCCGGAAGAGTCAGAAAGTTCGAACGAGGACGAAGGTACCGACTATGCGAGCCTGAGCACCCTCTCAAAGAAGGGAACAGCAGTGTCAGACGCCGCAATAGCCGCCCAGCTTGAACGTGACATTCAGCTGGCGTCGGCAGACACGACGTCAGAGGAGCAAGGTCAAGTATCAAACAGATCAATGCCGCACGAACAAGCTGGATCTCCATTCGTTGCCTTCGTCCTCGATCCGGTGCCGTTGTCCTTGAGTACTGATGAGGGGGAGAGGTACGCCTTGATCGCTTACAAGAATGTCCTTCGGCATCCCAGCCTCGCCAGAGGAAAACATTGGGCGGACGAGACCGAGATGAGCAATCAATGGGTGAACGCCCTGCGAAGCCTTCAGACTCCCTCTCCTGCCCCGACCTCCGGTCGCCCAACGTGGCTCTTGATGCTCATGGGAGGGGGCCACTTTGCGGCTGCTGTCTTTGAGTGCGGAGGTCCCGGGGAGCTGAAACCCATTCGGCATAAAACCTTCCATCGCTACACAACGAGAAGAAAACAAGGCGGTGCCCAGAGCAGGTGATTGCACGGTTGCCGCAAGCCGATCGCTCTTAACAGTTCAACTCTTCGCAGTATGGACAACGCAAAAGGGAAAGCAAACTCAGCCGGGTCCGCTTTACGTCGGTACAACGAACAGGCCCTTGAGGTGATTCGTTGATCCACTACCCTTTGCGTCTTACATCCTTTTCAGCAAGATATCAAGAATTTGTTGACAGAATGGTCTGATGTCGTGAAATCATCCCAGCTGGTCTTTTTTCATGCTGCAACTCGGACGAGACGCGCAATCTTCTTCGACGGCGGCCTCCTCTCCCTGACCGATACCCGCGTCCGCACATTCCCCTTTGTGACACGTCGACCGACGCTTTCAGAGCTAACACGGTGTTTCCGCACGCTGACCACCGTTCGGATCGTGCCTCTGCCTAAACACGATGCGCCGAAGGTTCCAAAGGACGACGTCAGCCCCTTGCCAGCAAAGCAACAAATTCCTGCTCCGGTGGCCCCCGCCGCAAAGAATGATATCCCGGACGGCTTTCAACGACTCTTGGATCTTGCGAGACGAGGGAAAACTGCAATGTTACGATCTGCGCTTATATCGCGCTATTCGAACGAACCGGAGAAGTTGTCTCAAGGCGCTAGCACCCGCGTGCCGGACTCTGCTGGCACTTCATTGCTTCACGTTGCAAGTTCTTGCGGACATGCGGGCTGTGTAGCAATGCTACTTGCACCTCCCTTGACAGCGGCTGAAGAAGCCAGTGGGTCTGTGGATGGCGAACCCGCGAAGCCAGCAATTCAAGGTGTTGGAGCCGACCCAACAATCCGGGAGGAAGGTGGTCGGCACAGGACGCCGTATGAGGTCGCAGATGACCGCGAGGTTCGTGATGCGTTTCGGCGGGCGTTCGCATCAGACACTTCTGGACGGTGGGACTGGATAGGCGGTGCTCGAGTGCCCTCTGCTCTGTCTGGGGAGTTGGAGGAGAGGCAGAAGGAACGTGAACGGGAGAAGAAGAAACGCATGAAGGAACGCCATCAGCAACAGCAGCAGCAGAGGAAAGAAGTTGACCAAGAGACTCAGCTCGCTTTGGCAAAGGCCGCGGCTGATGCCGAAGAGAAGCGCCAAAAGGAGGAAGCTGCAAGAGCAGAGCGGGCCAAGCGAGTTGCCGTCATGGGACGGCTGAGCGAACGGGACAGAGAATCCGCAGGCATGACTCCAGAAAGAAGAGCACTGCTGGACCGAGAAAAAAGGTTTGTGATTCTCCATGGTTTGGGAACATGCCGTGACCTTTCCAACGCAGGGCTTTGGCGGCTGAGTCTCGTCTACGAGCGCAACAGAACAAATGCTCTGCTTGCTCGAACCCGTTCGAAGGACCTACTTTTGACAAGTTTCAGTTCCGGTACTGCTCTATGGAGTGCCTATTAGTAAGTGCAATCGACCAGCGCGCAATCATCACTGAGCTTCGCGGTAGGACCAAAAACTCCTTCACGACAGCAAATAGTTCAATGGTTTATTTTAATTTTTTTCGATTGGGTGCATTTTGCCGCCAGGAATTTTTTTAATAAACCGTGGACGGTGGTCCCAAATTTTTTTCATCTGCGTTCAACAAGTGGTTCGACGTTCGCTTGAACCAAAGGAGGGGACGCCACCAGCCTCCACCAATCAGACAGACGCTCGAGGTTGTCTCGCCTGGTTGACCTTTGGGCTGTCTGTCTCTCGATCTGTCTGGATGTCTACCCTCTCTTTCCAAAAGCCCTCTTCCTCCTCCACCCACCAAGCACCAACCAACCCTCGTCTTCTCACTTGACCCTCGCCCCCCACCCACACACACTACACCCACACACACACACACACACACACACAGCGCCACCGGTGCCAACAAAAACAAAAAGCCGAAAAGTGAAAAGGACGTGGGGGGAACGAGGCTATAAATACCGAGCCATGCCCATCACTAATCGCCAGCGTCAGAAGAGCAGTTAGTTCCTTCCACACACACCCACTCTTCAACTGACGAAATGGCGCAACCCATCGTGCTTGCCCAACAGAACCTGCAGCCTGGCACTGGTAAGCCCGCATTGGACAGGGGTGACTTTGGACTTGCTTGTGTGCCTCTTCACGAAACCCACCCCATGCATTTCTTCACACCTCACCTCGCCACAACGCAGCCACATCTTCTTTATGCACTGTCCTTCGCTGGCCAGTAGCTAATTTTCGCTTCCTTTCTTCCCAGCAATCGCGCGGCAGGAAGTCATCGCTTATCTTGGCCCCAACCCAGTGGACCCGAAGCAGCGCGATCTTTTCCTTCAGGCTTTCGCGTCAATCTGCAAGAAAGATTATCGCGACCCCCGGTCCTTCGCTCAGATTGCAGGCATCCACGGCCTTCCGAACGCGCCTTACGACCAATATCCCGAAAGGAAGCCCGGTGGCGGTTATTGTGTCCACGGAGGAATTCTTTTCCCCACATGGTTCGTTGGTGACCTTTCTGTGCCCAGTTTTCTCTGACAAGCCCCGTCAGGCACCGCCCCTACATTTGCCTCATTGAGAAAGTTATCGCCGAAGAAGCTCTCCTGATTGCCAGGACTTACACGAGCGACCAACAGGCATGGGTTGCTGCTGCCCAAAAGATCAAGTTCCCGTACTGGGACTGGTCAGCTGCCCAGTCTATCAATGGAGTTCCTTCGGTATTCACCGACGAAACCGTTACCATCAATGCCGCACCCTCGGGCAACCCCGTGCGAATCCCGAACCCCCTTTACTCTTTCGAGATTCCGAGGGAGATCCTGGCAACTTTCCCCCCGCAACTCAGACAGTACCCCAAGACCGTCCGCTACCCTACGACGCAAGGTCCTGATGCGAAGAGTAACATTGCCGAACTTCAGCGGTAAAACGCATGACTGTTTTTTGTGATGGCACCTCCACTAACATTATAGCTTCTTCTTGATGCACTGCAGTGGGTTCACCTCCATGGTTCACCAAATCCGAGCAATGACGCGTGTCCTATTCGACGGGACTGTCGAAAGCTGGATTGATTTTAGTAACCACACCATGGACAACTCTTCCAACCGACCGGGCAACTATCACTCTTTGGAGTTTATTCATGACAACATCCACGGCATGGTTGGAGGGGGTGGCCAGATGAGCAACCCGGACACCGCAGCCTTCGACCCGATTTTCTTCTTCCACCACTGCAACGTTGATAGGCTCTTGTCCATTTATGAGACCGCATTCGACAACTGGGTGCCACCGACTGACACAGCGAAGCCACTCGGTCCTTTCCGCAAAGCGAACGGGACGAATCTGCAGCAGATTACTTGGACCTCCAGTGACTGTCGCGAAACTGAGTAAGTGTTACCAATAGTTTTGCCTCATTGGAGCATGACCGCATTTCTTACATTTTCGTAGGTACCTTGGTTACACTTACCCGGAACTCAAGCTGAAAGGCCTTGCTCTTCAGCAGGCTACTTTGGCGTTGTACGCCCCGCGAAGTAGCCGTCCGCAAGCTCCGGTCCAGCAACCCGCTCCAGTCCAGCAACCCGCACAGCCCGTAAAGCCCTCGCAGCCCCCATCGCAGCCTGTTCCTCCTGCCGCTCGGCCCCCCGCTCAGCAGCCTATGGTCCCACCTCCCGCTGAGCCGGTCCGGCCCCACAACACATCAAGCGAGCAAGATGCGATCAGTGCTTTGCTTTCGCGGTTCCATCTTGATTTCTTCCATCCGTCCTTCAGTGCCAGCCGCGAGGTGCCGGCCACAACGACTCGGGGCGTCCCTCACGCGCACGACCCGCACGCCCACGACCCTCACCGTGAAAACTCTGCAGCTGGCATCCACGCCGACTCACTTCCTAGCGTTACCGAAGTGTACGCTCACATTAGTGTGTTGCGCAATGCGCTGAAGGGACCATTCAGCGTTGTCTTCACAGCCCACGGAGAAACAGCCGCGACCTTCTTCGTCTTTGCTCGCGCCGCTCCCGAACTCTGTGACAACTGTGTCCAGACGGACAAGGAGAATGTATCTGGAGCACTGGACATTACTCGTGCATTGACCTTGCCGGATGGAACGCTAGTTCCCGCAAACCAATGGGGAAGTATTCTCACAGTCGCCGTTATGCAGTACGGTCGTCAAGTCCCTCTGGCCCAAGTGCCTTCTTTGAAGATTCACTTCCGCAAGTCTGTCATCAACCACGGCGGGAATAGGTTGACGCCTTCTCCTAGTGGTCGCACATACCACCATATGCGCCGCTGGGACGACGATGGTCTTATCACCCTCCTCTCTCACTGAGGGGTCTTCGATAGCACCTTCCTCTTATTTTCCACACGAACTTTCTTCCACTGCATTCTTACTTCCTTTTGTGAATGGACCGAAACCTCCTTACCATTTTGATCGCTCGGTCTGCCAATTCGTCGCCCCGCTGTTACCTTTTCCTTTTTCTGAACCCTTTCCTCCCCCGTCGCACCGAAAGTGGCGCGTAGAGTACATATCTCAGGGAGTGGACGCGTTTTGTGGCGATGTTCTCCTGTTTGCTTTGTGCACGAAAGTGTCACAATAAAAGCACCATATCGCCCAACACAAATTTGGAAAGTGAGCGCGACAACTAGTGCGGCCAGTTTAGTCTCCACTGGTCGGGCGCGGGAAGCTGGTACTTTCCCTCCAGCAGACCTTTGCAGCGATCGTACAGGGTCTTGGAAGGTAGATCGTCCGCAACTTGCATTGCCTTTCGGAAGTGAGTCATGGCGACCGACCAGTTTTGGGCACGGTACTCCCTCAATCCCAGTTCATAGCAGATAAATGATGCCTAGCACAGCCAAGTCTCAGCCAATTGCGAGGATAGCTCCAGAAACACTCATACCAGCACTTCTTGTGGAAGCTCGAGGCTTATCGGGCTGACAACCTCGTATATCACAATTGGCCAAAGCCTTCCCTTGACCATGATTGAATCCAACTCCCTCGTGTGGAAGAAATCGCGCACCGCAGCGTGTGTCTGGTCGCAGATTGCAACCCCGACGCCAAACTGTTTCGTGGCGTTCTGTATCTGCCGGGCTATGTTGGCCGCCTCCCCGATCACGGTGAACTCGGTCCGCTTGGAGCAGCCAATGTTTCCGGACACGACGGGCCCCGTCGCGATGCCCACACCCATGGCCAACTCAGGGCGGCGCATGATTGCGTTGCGCCTGTTCAAGTCCTTGATGCCTACCTGCATCTTGAGCGCGGCCGTCACCGCGTGCGTCGAGTCGAGGGGATCCGGGTACGGTACGCCAAAGACGCCCATGGCCGTGTCTCCCATGTATTTGTCGAGTATGCCCGATTCCTGCGCGATCGCGTCCACGACGTACGCGTAATGTTGGTTCAGCATGGCGACAACGTCGGTGGGGTCCATTTTGTCAGCAATCGCCGCAACTACACGTCGCGTCCCAAGCCACGCAGGCGACAAAAAGGATACGTTAGCGTGAAATCGTTCGTGGCACGCACTACAAGCACGCACACCCCCTCAATCAACGCAAGGAAAGGACCAAGAAAAACTGACATCCGCGAAGGTTCGCAAACAGCACCGAGATCGCTTGCCGCGTGCCCGCAAGCACGGCATTCCCCTCTGCCATGACGCGACTGACCAGACTCGGACTCATGTACCGACCCAGCGTGGCCATCACCCGTTTCTCCTTGCTAATGTCCTCAATGACGAGAACGACTCCCGCGACTTTGAGTCCGTGACTGCCGCCGCCACCGCCGCCCTTGCTGCTGCTTCTACCGCTTCCACCTGCCGTCGAGTCTATATCGGAGGGAGCGCGCCCCGAGGCGGTGGAAGCTTGCCGCGAGCGATACGATTCCGTCGAGTCCGCATTGGACAGGTTGCTCGGAATAAGCTCGGTCATCTTGACGATTGTGTAGTTTACGTTGATATCCTCGCCGCCAATGTAGATGTTGCAGTTTTGGGCTTGGACGGTTCCCTCGCCGCGATAGACCCGCTGCAGGTCGTTGATGAGGACGTGGTTCTCCTTCCCGAGCCAGTAATCGAAGCCCGTTACTTTCATTGTAGCTAACATTGGTTCGAGCCCCAGCTTCGAGGGGTGATTGACCGTCACCTGCACCACCCGCAGTTGGACGTGTTAGTTGGCGTACTTTCTCAGTTGGGATACTTACGAGGCGGCCTTCACCGTCAAGTGTCATGACCACGTTCGTTATGCTGTTTAGTATCATCGAGAGGAAGTTCTTCGTCCGATTGGTGCCCTCCAAAGTCCCTTGAAGCTGCTGAAAGAGCAGGCTCTTTTCAATCGTGACGGCGGCTGTGTCATCGATTCAGAATCTGGTTACCATGAAAACTTATCCTCACCGAGTGAAGAGAAAGCCCCGAGTAACATCTCATCTTCTTTCGAGAACGTAAAAGAAATGGGCAGCTTATTGATGATTTGCGTAACGCCGATGATGTCCCCTCGCGTGTTGCGCAGCGGCATGCAGAGAATATTGCGAGTTTTGAAGCCAGTCTTCAAATCGACTGATCGATTGAAGCGCCTATCGTTGTACGCTATTTGAAGTAATGTAGTGTTAGTCAGCGTTTGAACGTTGCTGACGAGAGCCGAACCGTTGGGGATGTTGAGAATCTCGCCTGTCGAGGCGACATGACCTTGTTTCGTTGGTTGGATTGAGATAAGATAAGAGCGAGTGGGGTAGGTGAGGTTGCAAGTACATCATTCTCTGCTTGCTGCTTACCGGCGATTCCCTTACGCATCGGGATCCTGATTTCCTTCTCTCCCTCTGCAACAGTCGACCAGAGCTCGCCCTTTGATTTGTCAAGCATAAATAGCGAACATCGTTCGGCTTTCAGCAGCTCCTGCGCCGCTTGCATGATTATCTTGATCAAATCTGAGAGAAAGGAGAGCAGAGGAGGGACGGTCACCCAATGAAGGATCTGCTCCGCCAAATGAAAGCGGTGCGGCGCCTGGAAGGGTCGCTTGCAACTGGTGGGGTGGGCCAGAAATCACCGACATACCCCCAAGGTCGAGCTCCGAAGACATTAAGGACGCCGTCTTCAACAGTATCTTGACGTCATCCGACTTGCGCAAGGCCTGGGCGCGGAGTTGCAGGTGGTTGAGCAGCAATATCCAAACGCTGCTGAGTCCCTTGAGCACAAACTCGTCCTCAGCCGTGAAGAACGGCGGCGTTTCGCGCCGTGCCTTGTTGATGACCTCGATGATGCCGACGACCTTTGAGTTTTCCGCGACGATGGGAACGCTGAGGATGCATGCGGGCTCCAGGGGGCCGTACGCCGCGTCGTGGCTGTCCGTAAAGTCGTCCGAGAGCTTGACATTGTACTCGTTGACGGCCTCTCCCGACAGCAGCAGAGCGGCTTTGAAGATTTCGCTCTCGGCCACGACGGCCTCCTGGCGCCGCCATGAGCTGGAACGAGCGATGATGTCGCCATTCGTGGATTCGACAGTGTACAGCGTCCCATGCTGGCAGTCGACTGCTGTCATGGCGCATTTCAGGAGCGTTTTCAGTGAATCTTCAATGTCCGATTCCAGAACCACGTTTCGCATGGACAGGATGATATTGTGCATCTTGTGGCATCTTGTGGCGAGGAACTCTACCATTGTCCGTGCTGGTACCTCACTCGCGATCTCCCTTTTCATTTTAAAGGTCAAAGCGGAGACCATAATGTTTTAAATTTCCAACTTACATCTGCTTGACTATGGCATCGGTGTCGTAGGACGAGTTCAGCATTTTGATGTACAAGTGTTCGTTCATGTAACAAGAATGAGATTCGTGCTGGCGTTTCGGGTTGACGGCCGGTGTCGGGACCGACGATGGGTTCAGCTCTTTCCCAACGTCTTGTGAATCGCGCGGTTGTTTTCTGACCACTTGAGATTAAGCGAAACCTTTCTTCTCTTTTGAAAGATGATTGCCAGCTACGCACCAAAAACTTACTTTCCGTCTTCGGCATTTCGCGATCTCGCCCTGAATGGGTATCAAAGAAGAAAAGTAAAGCGACACGTGACCAAAGATGCTTTATACGGTGTTTTGAAGTACCTTTCTATCAGTGGCAGCTTCCCGTCGGCTGGAGAATCGCGCAGGTCGAGTCGTCCATCTTTTTCGGCTTTGGCACTCTTGGTTCCCCTCGGACCTGCATGCCGGCGTGACGACAGCCAATTTTCGTAGCTTGTGAAAAAGATGGCTGATTCCTGGTTGGGGATGAGAGGAAGCGAACGGCGAGCGACAAAGTGAATGAATTAATGTGGGCGTATGTGTTTGGGGTCCACGCCGCCTTTTTGACGCACTGATACCTCTCGCCTGAGCTTCGTATCATCGTCTCGCTGGAAGAGCAACGTGCTGAGCAGCTCAAACTGCTTTGTGGAAGACCGAGCAAGCAAACCCTTGAGCAAAAGGTTCCGCTGACCGTCGTCCATTGAGCCAAACAGCGACCAGATTGTCTGGATGGCGGCGTGCATGGCCTCAGCCGGCGACGAGAATCCTTCGGCCTCTTTGACGTAGGTGCCGGCGCCGTGAGCACCGGCGGCGGTGAAGATCCGCAGCATTTCCACCACGCCGGCTCCATTTGTGCTGCTGGCCGTTCCGGTCGAGCGCGCGTTCTTCCCGCTCGCGAGGCCGCCAGATGCAGATGGAGCGAGCCGGGTCGCGTCATCTCGCTTTGGTGAAGTAGGCCCCGCCGCCGCCGGCGTGGAAGGGCCGAACGGCTGTATCGTGACTCCTTTCATGGAGGAACTTTGTCAAGGTGACAAACTTTCTTCCCTCTGACCTTGTTCCTCTCCCGTTGCTTCTGGCGCCTGCAGGTGAGTCTATTTTTTGAGTTTTCGGTTGCAGTTTACTGCTCGAGCCAAGGAGGCTGCGCTTTGTTGTGGAAGACAACGAAATGGAAACACATTGCGGCCAGGAGGAGGTGGGCGGCACTTCTCCGCGTTCCCCATGCGCATGGTCGCGTCGGACTGCCCAAAGCTGGCCACCGGTGGCACCCGCGTACGCTGTCCCGGATATCAAGAGTCCATCTCTCGCTCTATCTATATCTGTCTATCCATCTCTCTCTCTCTCTCTCTCTCTCTCTCTCTCTCTGCTGTTACTCGATCGTGGACCTTCGCCGATCCGTTTTCAGGTCGCACATCGGAAAAAACCTGGGCACCAGGGTCTGTCGCCCGCTAACTCAATGTATGCGCGCTCTCGCTCTCTCTCTCTCTCTCTCTCTCTCTCTCTCTCTCTCTATATCCCTCTCTCTCTATCTCCCTCTCTCTCTGTCTCCCTCTCTCTCTCTCTCTCTCTCTCTCTTTCTCTGCCTCTCTGCTTTTCCAACATATGACAGTCCTGGTGTCACGACCCATCAACAGTGAGCAATACTGTTTGTGACGGGCCTTTTCTCTCGTCCTCTCCACTCTCTCTCCATCTCTTTCTCTATCACAAGCACTGTAACATTCTCTTTCTGGCTATCTGTCTCTGCTCCTATCCCACAGTCCTCTCCTGATCAAGTTAGTGGCGTGATGACGAAAAGAAAGCCAGTCGGACTTTGAAAAATAGAAACCAGCAAAAAAAGGGAAAAGTAGAGAAAACCAAACACACACACACACGCAAACAGACAACGCCAGAGACTCGCCACCAGTGAAAACGGAAAAAAAAAAATTAGTGGCGTATAAATAAAGCAAGAGGGATGTATGTGAAAGCAGTTGATTGCTTGCCTGCTTGCCCGAGACAGAGCGATCGTGGGAACTGAAAAAGACAAACAAAAGAAAACGCACAGCACAACAAACAAAAAAAAAAAACAGAAAAAAAACAGAAAAAAAAACAAAACACGCGATTCGCGATACGAAAGGAAAAGCAAAAAAAAAAAAAAAAACCACAACAAAAACAAAAATAAACAAACCAGAAAAAAAAAAAGCAAAGAGAAGAAAATAATTATGGCCCCACACGGCGAGATGGCGGCGCCCGCGTCGACCACGGCGACGGCGGCAGCGAGGGCCGCGAAACGGGCCGCCGAGGCCGCCGCAAGGCCCGCGACTAAAGCCCCCGCCACCGTCGCAGCCGCAGCCCCACCAAACACGCCGCCAACGGCACCCAAAGCCATCAACACCCACACCACCACCACCACCACAGCGTCAGCTGAGCCACGGTCCCAGTCCGCAGACGTAAGTACCCTGGCGCACACACAGCGGATGGCATCTCGTTTCATCTTGGATGGCTCGCTCAAACCCTGCATCCCCTCCCAGGTCGTCATTGTTGGTGCCGGCGTCGCAGGATGCGCCTTGGCGCACGCTCTTGCCAGCGACGGGCGCTCGGTCCTGCTGATAGGTTAGCCAGAGCCTTGGTTTTTCCAGCTGATCCACTTCTCATCAGAAAATTTTGAACAACCTCTTTGTTGAAATGTAGAGAGAGACTGGGGCCGGCCAGACCGGATTGTTGGAGAGCTAATGCAGCCGGGAGGAATTCGAGCGCTGCAGAAACTCGGTCTTGAACGTAGGTTTCAAGTTTATGATCGAATGCGTCTCACCATGAAACGAAAAACAAAACGATTGCAAATTCCAAAAAACGCGTAGACTGCGTGGAGGATATCGACGCCGTGGCCTGCAAAGGGTACCACGTCTTCCATGAAGATCGAAACGTTTGGCTGCCGTACCGAAAGGACAAGTCACCCTCGGAAGGAGTTTCATTCCACCACGGGGGGTTTATCATGAATCTCCGAAAAGCCGCCAGAAAGTGCAAAAAGTGAGTGTGCATGCGATGCACGATCAAACCCCCCGCGACTTTTAAGGCGTCTTCTGATTTCCTTTTTTTTCCAGCGTTCGAACCATTGAAGGCACTGTTTGCGAGTTTGTAAAGGCTGATAACAGTGATAAAGTGATTGGCGTGACGTACACAGCGAAGCAGGGGGAGAAAGTAATAACCCATACGGTAAGCGACTGTTTTCGCCAGATTAGACGTATCTAACCAACATCTCCGCCGACACCGTCAGGCCTACGGAGGTCTCACATTTGTGGCAGACGGTTGCTTCTCCAAGTTCCGAAAGTACATCACGAACAAGGAGGTCAAAATCCGATCTCACTTTGTCGGGTGAGTTAAAGTTCTTTGAACGCAGTGCTCGTTTTCTACTCTTCGTACTAATGAAGCACCTGTGTCCCCGCTCCTCTCTTTATCTTCGTTCGTGCAGATTTGTTTTGACCGACTGCAACCTTCCAGCCCCAAATCACGGTCATGTTGTTCTCGCGAAGCCCAGTCCAGTCCTGCTCTATCAGATTGGCACTCGTGATACACGCATCCTCGTCGATGTCCCCGGAAAACTGCCAAGCCAGGGCAATGGCGACTTGAAGGTATTTTCCGTTTCTCCACATACGTACAGTCCTGCTCGCTCGCGTGTATGCACGATGCCAATTCGTAAACTGTGCCCCTGCCCTATTTGTCTTCAATCCAGCGATACATGGAAAACGTGGTCGGCCCTCAGCTGCCGGATAGTTGCAAGGTGAGCAAAGAGTCCGGCGTTTTTCAGCGAGCGCAACTGACGCAAGTAACCCCCTCCTTGTTGCCGCAGAAATCGTTCTTCAGCGCTTTGGAGACGGAGCGCCTGAGAGTGATGCCGAACAGCTATCTCCCCGCCTCGGTCAACAAGAAAGAAGGCGTCGTCCTGGTCGGCGATGCGATGAATATGCGGCACCCTCTGACTGGCGGTTAGTTTTGATTTGCGGTTGCGAACAATGGTGTTAAGCAACCTTTCTCTTTCGTCAACTCCCTTTTCTCTATCGCCAACACCCAACACGGCGTGATTTACCCACGCAATCCAGGCGGGATGACCGTTGGACTTTGGGATGTCGTCCACATCCGGGAGCTCCTGTCTCCAAAGAACGTGCGAAACCTCGGGGACGGGAAAGCGGTTCTTCGGCAGATGAAGAAGCTGTACTGGCAGCGCAAGTCGCTCTCTGCTGTGGTCAATATCCTTGCGCAAGCGTTGTACGACCTGTTTTCAGCGGGGGAAGGTGATTCCTGCTTGGTCTTTTCTTACTGTTTTTACGTTTGATTTTTCGTCTTGACTGGTGGACCTACGTTCTCATTCCTTTTGTACAAACAGATGCAAACCTTCGTGTGCTTCAAGAAGCTTGCTTCGCCTACTTTGAGCGCGGTGGACTCTGTGTGCAAACCCCCGTCGGTTTGCTCTCTGGGTGGGTAAACCGGATATCGTTTCACACACACGTCCCCGAGTATGCACTCTAACGATCTCCGAAACGCTGTTTTTTTCCAATACCCAACCCACTCCCGAACCCGAACCCCCTACCTGCCGGCCGTTCTCAGTGTTATACCCGAGCCCATGACGCTGATGGGCCACTTCTTCTCCGTGGCGCTTCTCGGGATGTACAATCTCGTGCGGGAGTCATCCCTTCTGATGCTGCCGTGGGCCTTGTGGCGAGCGATCGTTGTTCTATACACGGCCATTGTGGTGTTCATGCCATTGCTCGTCAACGAGTTGCGGTAAATCCGCCCGTTCGACTTTTGCAGTAAAGCGTCTTTTTTTTTTTTTTTTTTTTTTTTTTTTTGGTTTTTTCTTATAGTTCTCGTTTGGAATGGTCAGCAAACATGGGAATATCAAAGATATTGTGCCTTCCGAGCTTATTGTGTCACATGGAGTCAAATGCAAACTTGAAGTTGTGTAGCGCACAAGGTAAATAGTAAATAGAGACCAGAAGAATCATTGAGGTACTGTCTGACCAACCATAAGGCAGCCATGCCAGTGGCTATCTTGGACCAGTCAATGTAAAAAAAAAAGCACCCCTTGGGATGAGGAGGAAAAAGGTGAAGCAGACTATGTACAGTCAGTGAGAGATTGTGGTGTTCATAACGGTGGCAACAAAGCCAACACTGCTGCAACGACTTCAGGCCTCACTATTTTTTTTCTCTTTTGGGGGAGGCGAAGGAGGCTGAAGGGACTCGTCGTATGGCCTCTTATTGTTCAGTTGACCGCAGTTTTGATGGTGTTAGGCGGAACAGACTGGTTAGCAGCAAGAGGCACAAGACAGAACTGAACCTATTGTGACTTCAGTTATCGTTCTCACAATGCCCATGGGGAGAGCAAGCCGCTGCCAATACAGACCCAGGGGCTGGCTTGCACTGTTGACAAATACTCTGATTTAAGTGGAATGGAAACCTGGTGTAAACAGCTTTCCTCCTCTGCCCAAGCAGATAATATAGGAGAGGTTTGCCCGTCACGCTTGCCTGTCAACTATTATAGTGTGCTAACCCATTATGTATCATTATTCATAACAGAGTTTTTTTTCTCTCTTTCTCTCCAAGCTGGGGAGGAGGACCACCCACAAACACTCATCTCCACTCCATTCATTCCTTCCACTCACTCACCCAGAGTAGACTGTTCACAGAAACCTCACTCCAGCTTGGCATACACACACTGGCCTGGGGAAATCATTCCTCAACTAGCTTGGTCTGGTGTCGCTGGCCTAGGAGGACTCCATCCCTAGCTTGGCAAGCACATTCTGGCCTGGAGAGAAACACCAAAGAGGAAAGAAAAAGAATGGCTGTTACCTAGGTAGTATTTATTGGTTGAGAGAGTTATGATGAAGAACAAGAGAGGACAGAGAGGGAGTATTTATGGGAAAGGGGAGGAAAGAAAGAAGAAAGGAAAGAAGAAAAGAAAGCAAAGAGAAAAAGAGAAAAGACATAACAAACGGAGACAATGAAAGAAAGAACAAGTTGGAAGGATGAATGACTCTTTCAGCCACACCCCCCTCCACCCAGTGTCTCTCCTGTCTGCAAATTTGGGGTAAACATAATTTGAGGCTTTGAGGCCACATCAGTGCAGGGACAGTGGATTGAAAGGTGGGAAAATGAGAGAAAGAGGAAAATGAGTAAAAATAAGAATGAAGAAGATGAATAAGGGGTGTGCCCCTTGTGGTTAGGTCCATTCAGCACAAGGAACACAGGATGGTCTTTTATAGTGATAACCATTGGAGCCTGTGACAGGATGTGATGGATGGTAATGAAGATAAAAATAATGATAGGGGGCCAAATAACGACGTAGTCACAACTGGGGGAAAGCTTTTAGGGAGACCCCAGCTAAGGCCATGATCAGTGAGATAGGAATCTCACAAGACCAACAGTGTAATCAGTGGTACACTGCCTCCAAACCAAAGCATGGCGCTGTGAACAGATTTTCCTGCCAGTGGTGAAACTTGCGTCTCACACAGAAAGGCCTTGCAAGGCACCCCTGTCACAGGTGAGGGGGGTTGTTCTTGTTCTGTCTTTGGTTGGCTGTCTGTTCAGTCCAAGCGGAGTAGGCAGCCCTCGCTCAAGTGGGTTAAACCACCCGTCATGGGACACACAAGGCCTCCCTTTGTGCTGATTCTGCAAGTGACAAAGCTACTCCCACCTACAGTCATTCAGCGGCGAGTAGAATGTTGGCCCTCAACGGTAATCTGTCCCACTTACACATGAAGAAAAAGGGAGGGTAGGACAGGTACAAATGAGGAAGGAGGGTAAATGAAAAGGCAAGAGTGAAAGGTCAGATCGTGATATAGAGAGAGACTGTTGAGCAAGGTTTACGCTACTCTGCCCCTTGAACTGAAGGATACTGACTAATACAGCCAAAGGTTCGGAACCTGAATAACTGAATAACCGCCATGGTAAATGTCAGGTGGGAAGAAGAAGGCATTCTGAATGCTGGAAAATACCTGAATAACCGCCACCGGAAAATACCTTTAAAGAAAAAGTAAACTTCAAAGTTAAAACCTCTCAAAATAATTAAGGATAAGGGAGAGAGAGAGAGAGAGAGAGAGAGAGAGAGAGAGAGAGAGAGAGAGAGAGAGAGAGAGAGAGAGAGAGAAAGAGAGAGACTGCGTGAGCGGTATTGTCTTAGTCAGCAAATTGTCCAAAAGCGGAGATCCAATTTTCGCATGAAGGCGACGAAGTCGCCGCACTAGTAGCGTGATGAGGTTGAGATCGCGGCCAAAGGCCTCGATTGCAGCTAAATGGTGATAGTGAAGGTGAGATAGTGGCAGAAGTTGCGGCCTTTGGCCACGATTGCGGCGGGAAAAAAAACCGAGGTGGAAGGCGGCGGCTCTGCTGCCGCTGCTGTGGTGACGACGTCGAGATTGAAGTGGTGATGGCGAGATCGCGACCAAAGGTCGCGAGTGCGCTGAAAAAGGCGAGACTGTTGTGGCGTCCGACGAAGTGGTGATAGTGGATTTGAAGGCGGCGATTCCACAAGTCTAAGCATTCCCACCGGGCTATTTCCATTTCAAAGAAAATAAGGAGATTCCGCGAACGGAAGAATCCGCCCAACACATTTGGGAGAGCCACGGGTTGGGTAGCACACATTCTCTCCATCTCTCTCTCCAAGGTGCCCATTCCCTCCAGCTTTAAAACAATGTAATCCTCTGGTAACTTCACCAATATTTTTTTTTTCCTTCTTTCAAAATAAAAAGCCTTAAACAGACAGTGGGCGTCGGAGTGAACGGTGCAGCGATGGATAGCGGCATATCAGTTGGAAAATGCTGTGAAGGGGTGTGGGGTGGCAAGAAACGCGGGACATTCAAAAAAAAAAAAAAAAAAAAATGGAAGAAACAATCTTAAAAATCAGGTGAACAACCGATAAGATCGGTCCGGAAAATAGTGGGTTTACCAGCCAAATACCCCATTCAACACTTGGCTCCAAATGCTGGCAGGTTTCACAACAGAAACAGCCTCGACATCATCAGAGGAGAATGATAAAGTCTTCACACCCACACCACCTCCTTTGGCAAGCTTCCCCCGACCGTGGTGCTCCTGGTCTCCGCTCTCGCTCCGCAGTCCAGCCAGTTGCTGCCTCTTGAACGGTGGCTGCCCAGCGCCACCGTTGACGTCGTAGTTGATGTTCGAGGTGGCAAGCCATCCCGACTCGGAAGAAGCTCGCTTCAGCGGGGAAGCCTTCTTTTCCGAAAAGTCGCTGGGAGCCAGTCCACTCTTCATGGGCCCAGAGGGCAACCTCCTTTGTCCTTCCTCTCCGAAATGCAAAGAATTGCTGGTTGAAAGCGCGCGTTCTTTGGATTGCCAGGATACGTCTCCGAATACTCTATCGCCGCCGACTTTCTTCGATGCCGGCACCTCGGTCACGGCAATAACGTACTGGTCGCCCTCAAGCACCTGCTGATCGTACTCGAGTGCTTTCTTCGCCTCTCGTCGATTCACGTACGTGATGTGCATAAAATTCACACCGGGACGAGGAGGAGTTGACCGCAAGGTGGGTCCAAGACGGGAAAAGTGGTCAAAAAGTGCTGTTCCCTTCTCGGGAGGAAAGCCTACAACGCGTATCGTGAATCCTTCATTGCTTCTCTGCGCGTTTGTGTCGTTGTAGTCAACTGAAGAGAAGAGGCTGCTGCCATTGGGGCGAGGTTCGGCTGGCCTATGGTCATATTCGCCGTTTGAGAAAGCACGACCTTTTCCTTTGGAGAGAGATTCCTCAGCAGCTGCTACCACTGACCCTCCGGAAAATCGCCGATTGTTGGACAACTCCGCTTCCGCTGTCTTGGTGATTCGTGGAGAACCCGGCTCATCCGATTCACTGAGAGAGGAGAATAAAGACTGACCACGCAGACGGAAGGTATGTGAGAGCTGAGCGGACGGTGTCGGTGTCAAGGGCAAAGCGATAGTGCTGCTGCTGTGACTTTGAAGGCCAGAAATAGAGCCGGTTCCTGTGGCAGAAGAGCTGGATCCACCAGATCTAGTTGGTAGAGGGTCGTACAACGACCCCGTTGGGGGTGCATCCTCTAGCAGTGCTGAAGTAAGGCCGCTACCTTGCGACGAATGCCGTCTTGAGTGGAATAGGCCTGAATGCCTTGGAGACGAAGGAGACCCGTGGTGCTGGTCCACTCCATATTCGTCTGTCCCACTGGACATCGACATAGAAATGGGGCCAAGTAGCCCCATAACCATTCCTCCGCCCAATCCTTGATTAGGACCCAAGCCGTTGGGGCTCGACAGAAATAGATGCGATGCGGGAGGCGGTGAATTTGAGCGGGATCGATGCCTTCGGCTAATGCTCGAGCCCCCAAGAGTGCCAGCGGTCCAAGAGGGCGAGGACGACATGGGGGTGGAAGCTCCACCTGCAGTCTCCTTCACTGCTGAAGCCAAAAAAGTGGGTATGTAGTTTTGAGACTTCTGCTGCTCTTGTTGATGTTGCTGCAAGAGGGTGCTCTGGCCTCCAAGGTGGGTGTTGAAGAGACTCGAGTACATTTGAGGAGAATGAGGAGCGCCAAGGTGGACGACAGGGGGAGAAGATCCACCGAATCTTCCGCGATCTGTCCCAGGGAAGCGCGGCGATCCATGATCCAAGTCACGGTAAGGCGACTGCGGACGGCTGTGGTTCGATCCGCTGCTGCCGGCAGGTACTGTTGGGTGGCCTGAGGTATTGGGCGTCCCAAAAGCATTCCAGCCAAAGCCACCGGCCGACAAAGCGTTCGAAGATGCAAAGTTAGGGGAGGGAGTGGGGTCGGAGGAGAAGGCGAAGGTTGCTGGCGTTGACGTGTTTCGCCCGTAGCCCGAAGCAGCGGGGCTTTCGAAGGATAGCTGCGTCGGCGGCGCGTCGTCCATGGAAAAAACGCCAGCCAGCGTGTCCGGATGGTAGTGGTATGAGCCGAACTTGTTGGCGCTTGTGGGGGTGGCGGTGGCGGCGGAGGTGGTCGGGAGCGGGGCGATGGAGTAGGAGGAGAAGGCTGACGGGGTTGCGGACGAGACCGACGAGAAGCGGGAGGGCGACGAGCGCCGAAGGCTGCCGCTGCCGCTGCTCATACTTTTGCGTTTGTGGTGGTCGTAATAGCAACACTGGAGAAAAACTGTCTTGTTCTCTCTTTTTTTTCTTTATTTTTTATTATATTCGGCGTGTATTATATTTTGGCTTGCTTGCAAATTTTGACTTTGCACTGAACTTGTCACGTGATTTCCTCCAATCACCAGGAACGCTTTGCAAGCCTCGCTGACGCAAAGTGCCGAATCCACGGCCGCCTCCGAAGCAGCAAACGCGCCTTAATGTCGCAAAATTACCTTGTAATTCCCTTTTATTCCTTGTGCACCACCCCCAGCATCCCCCTCGTCTTCTGGAATCCATCACTCTGGGCTCTGGCGTTCGTTTATCAACACTTTTCAAAAAAACTTTGGACCTTCAAACCTTGAGCGAGAGACGTAAGAAGATATTTACTGGTGCAGCAACGGAAAACAAGAAAGGACGAATCAAAGGACCGAAAACTCACTCAAAGCTGCCCTTGCTCTTGAAAAATCCGGCTTTGCTCTTAAAGAAGCCGACCTTGGCCGGTTTGAAAAATGCCACTTTTGGCTGCTTGAAGAACACAACTTTGGGCTGTTTGAAGAAAGCGACCTTTGGCTGTTTGAAGAAGGCAACCTTGGGTTGCTTGAAAAACCCACTCTTGTACTTATACTTGTACTTGTGGCCGTAGCCGTGGTGGGACTGGCTGTGGTGTGATGCCGCATTGATCAGGCCGCCGATGGCTACCGCTCCCGCAGCGCCTGCGAGCACCCCCCCTCCTACAGCAAGTGGGTTGACCTTGCTTTTGGAAGGGTTAATTTGGGCTGCACTGGTCGACGGTTGTGGGTAACTGGCTGGCGAAGGAACGCTTTGAGGTTGGGGAGGACCGTATCCTCCACCAACTTGCCCAGGATACGGGTATTGGTAGCCCTGCGTCTGGGGAGGATAAGGTTGCGGTTGCGGTTGCGGTTGGGGCGGCGGTGCGTAGCTCCCGTACGCTTGGGGCTGAGGCGGGTACAGCTGTTGTTGAGGCCCGTATGTCGGTTGAGGAGTTGGCAGCGGAGGGTAGGCCTGCGTAGTCTGGGGAGGCGGGCCTGGCGGTGGAGCGTAGGACGACGGAGCAGTGAAGGCAGGCAAGTCCCACTGGCTCTGGCCGGTTGCGGTGTTGACAAAAAAGTAGCGCCGGTAGTTTGCCATCCCACTGCGCGATGAATCCAGGCGGCAGCGTCGGCGGCGGCGGTTGCGCGTACTGGGGAGGTTGCTGCTGGTGAGGGTACTGCATCCTCGGTGCCACCAGCGCGACTTGGAAATTGGAAATTATCCCAAAAAGGAAAGAAAGAAAAAATTATAAGAAGAAAAGAAAGAAAAAAACGGAAAGGAAAGTGTGCAGGCGCACCGCTGATGCAGACTGCCCAGTCCTTCACCCACGAAAATACAATCGGTGGCTGTGGGGACCTGTTGTAATGGTAGTTGAAGTGCAAGGATTAGCGCGCGGGCGTGGCCGGCGGGGGCGGTGAGGTCGCGGCGAGCTCATTCGAAGTTAGTGAGGAGGATGTGGCGAGCTTGTCCACCTCTGTGAATGAATATGTGCATATTTATTGGAGGGAGGAGGAAAGAGACAGAGACATAGACAAAGAAAACATCTGCCATTTTTTCGAGCAACCAACTGATAGAGCGACCAACCGATAGAGCGAGATTGCCGCTCCGGTCCACCGCCGAAACCTCCGTCCGTCAACCCTCCACCCTCGGTGTTTGTCGACGCGCTTAGGAGGATCCCCGTCCGATAAATCGCGTAATCGCACAAGGTTTGTTTGTACTGCATGGCTGACTGCTTCAGTTTGGATGCAACTTCTGCCCATCGACTCATGCCGAGATGCTCACCTGCCATGTTTCTCTATTTGTCGAAGGCCAAACAGAGGATCATCACTGCTCAACGTACCGCTCGAAAGCTGAAGGCATTCCAGCCTTTTCCTCACTGCTTCCCAGAAGCTGCCAAGTAAACATCCCGTTAACGAACACATGAGCGGCAGAACCCCCACTGGTCCCATTTCGGGAAGCTCCAGTTCGGTCAACAGCGATGACATTTTTGGCGACAACTACTATGTAGAATCTTCTGTTCCCTCCCCTTCTGGCCCTTCTACCAGTGGCCCGAAACCTGGGAAATCCAAGGGCGCAAACTTGGGCGCACTTCCATCGATAACGCAGGCGCCTATCGGAAAGATTGATTGGCGCGGTTATGAGTACTCCTCCAGCGATAGCCCGTCGCACTCTCCCACACGGCAGCGTGCCGGTCCAACCCCCCCAAATCACAATGGTGTGAGTTCCACCTCAACTCACGGCGACCGATCGGAAACTAGCACCATAGAGTCTACCGATATCGAATCGTACACCGAGCACAGCGAGACGGAATCGGCTTCCCGATCTTCACGAATGGATCCCGCGAAGTCTGGCGTCACATCCGCCATCCTGGCTGCTCGCAGGGCCAATGCCCGCTACCGCGACATGGCCGACAACAAGAGCGTCAGTCGGTCCATCCGCAGCGCTTACTCAGTAACCCGTGGTGCGTCGAAACGGCGGGAAAGAGTGTACAATTACGACGATGACGATTCGGAGTTACCATCTAACTGGGGCGAGGAAGAGTCCCTTGACTATGCAAAGTATTCAGTCATGGTGGAGCACATGTATAAAGTCTTGAAGTCGAAGGGTTGGCTGGACGCCCCCGGAGACGAGGGTGCAGTTTCCCTCCGAGTTTCGTCCACTATTCAGGCGAAGGTTTTTCGCGGCGATCTTCCGGAATCGGAAGAACAGCGCCAACCACGGAAGCATTCGGCCCCAATCTTCGTGACTTTCCCTCAGCCCAACCAAGTATTCGCTCGAGCCGTTCGCGGGCTGAACGTGGAGGTAATGCGAGCGTGCCTCCCTTTAACGTCTGGAAGCTGACCGGTTGTTTAGGTGGCCATCATGCTTACCTCCAAAATGATTCGGCTTGCGCTGGAAATGGTTCCAGAGATGAATCGGGATATGCGACTGCGTGATGGCTCTCGAATTCAAGTGCTTCCGGCTCTTTCTATGCTCCCTCGTGCAAGAAAGCTTCAATACGCAGCCCTCGTCCGCGAAGAGGGTGCCCTTGTTGTGTGGACCAATTCAATTGACTCAGTCATCGACTCTTGTGAGGCTGTCCAGGACCAACTCGTCAAAGTCTTCTGGTCCGGCCTCCCTCAGCCCGTGGAAGGTGCAGAATTCGATTCGGCAGACGACGAAACGGCCAGTGCAAACTCCGAAAATGCTCCTCAAGTGCGTGGGAAAGAGGGTGCTGAATTTGGGACAGGAAGCGCATCCAAGCCTGCACGTAGACCTTACCTCTTCATTTGGCCAATCATCTCCACTCTGGCTTTGTGCACTACAACACTCTTTTTTGGTTTCGGGGTGAAAACTCTCCTTGTTGAATGTTTGTATGATGGGTACTGGCCTCGAATGGCTCTCATTGCCTTGCTACCACTGCAGATCCTCTTCACTCAGGTTTGCTCAATGCTTGACTTTTCCACATGACCTAATTGACATTCTCAAAACCCAATTTTCCAGTTCGTGCCGCAAGCCGCCATTTCGTGCATTCTTATGATCTTCGGCCCTGTCAAACATCTAGAATCCAACTCCCAGTACTACTCTGGGGTACCGCCGAAACGGATTGATCGAGGAAATCTACCCCACATTACGATTCAAATGCCGGTTTACACCGAATCACTTGAAGGTGTCATTGACCCCACTGTCCAGTCACTTCAGAAGGCAATTTCGACATATGAGTCTCAAGGGGGCTCTGCCTCGATCTTTATCAATGAGGATGGTATGCAGGTGATTCCTCCCGAAGAGGCGGACCGTAGGAAGCGTTACTATGCGGAGCACAACATCGGATGGGTGGCTCGTCCTAAGCACAAGCACAATGGCTACATTCGTGCAGGGCGCTTCAAAAAGGCTTCTAACATGAACTTTTGCCTCTATATTTCGAGAATGTTGGAAGATCTGCTGGAGCAAGAGCCTGAATTGGACTATGAAGATGCTCTGGAGATGGTTCTCAGGAGGGATGGTCGCGCTTGGGCGGCTGGCGACATTCAAATGGGTGACATTATTCTCCTTGTGGATTGCGATACCCGAGTTCCCGAGGACTGTTTCCTCGACGCGGCATCCGAATTTCAAGAGAGTCCCGACGTTGCCATCATGCAACACACAGCCGCCCCAATGATTGTTACTTACAATTACTTTGAGCTTGGCATCGCCTTCTTCACCAAAATTATCTACTGGTCGATCCGATACTGTTGTGCATCGGGAGAAACTTCCCCCTTTGTCGGCCACAACGCCTTTCTGCGGTGGTCTGCCATCAAGGAGGTCGGCTTTGAAGAGGATGGCATTGTTAAATACTGGTCTGAGGAACACGTGTCTGAAGACTTTGACATGTCCTTACGGCTTCAGATCAATGGCTACAAGATCCGGTACATTGCCTACTGCGGTGACGGTTTCCAAGAAGGTGTCTCGTTGTCTGTTTATGACGAAGTTGGTCGATGGCAGAAATACGCCTACGGTTGTTCAGAGCTGGTATTCCATCCCCTGAAGTCGATGCTCTTCAAGGGCGTTTTTACCCCGCTTTTCCGGAAGTTTGTGACCTCGAACATGTTTTTCTACTCGAAGGTGAATATTATCGGCTACATCGGATCGTACTATGCCATCGGCGCTGCGTGGATCTTAACTCTTTCCAACTACTTCCTGGTTGGATACTTCGACGACATTCTGGACAAATACTATCTTCCGTCGTTTGACGTGCTATTCACAACGCTCATAGTTTTCACTTTATTGTCGAACATTTCATTCGCAGTCTACCGGTACCGCCTCAAAGAGCTCAGCCTGATAAGTGCACTATGGGAGAACATAACCTGGATCCCTTTCTTTGCAGTATTCTTCTCCGGTCTCAGTTTCCACGTGAGCCTTGCCCTGGTCTCCCACCTGGTTGGGTATAATATGACCTGGGGCTCCACCGCCAAGGAGTTGGAGAACTCTAATTTCTTCAAAGAAGGCAAGGATTGACTCAATTCCTGAAGTTAAATTCTGACTCCTGTTTTAGTTCCCAAGGTATTCTGGGGTTACAAAAGGATGTATCTGATCTTCATCCTTTTGACTGTGATGATGCCCGTCCTCGTCTACGTGCCACCGGCTGAGTGGACCATCAATGGCTTAACTCTCGTTCTTCCAGCATCACTTGTGTTCGGCGGCCACCTTCTACTTCCCATTGCCCTTAACCCATCTCTCATGACATTCAGCTTCTGAGTCATGGATTACTGCCTGCCGCTTGCACCGTTCGTGGATTCGATTGTTGCCGTCATTTAAAACCCTTTGTTTTGCCTCTATCTCTCAGCTCTTGGTTCAAATTTCTTGCGATGTTTGATTTCCTTGGCTCGCACATTGCTTTGATTTCCTTCATTCTAGTTTTATTTTGTTAGATCACCTCTGACGGTCCTGCGTCCACGTGCCCGCTTTTCTATTATTTGGCTCCTTTGCCCGCTTTTTCCTGGTTACTCTCAGATGGCTTTAAGCCAGTAGGCGTCCCCTTGTGAACATTGTGTTGTATCGGTCTTAGCTGTCCTGTCTCGCAACACTTCAAATACACATGAGATACTTTTTTTTTCGGTCCCTCCATGCCTGTCCTCAATGGAATGGCTCAAAAGAGCCACGTACCCATAACCAAGACCCGCAAGTTGACAGCATCTCAACCGATTACAGAGAGTTTCTTTGTACTCGACATAATTCCCTCCCCCCCCCCACAAATAAACAACTCTTCACTATTCGGCACTTAGTCGGGAGTTCGTTATTGATTTGGACCAAACGATAGTCCCCCAATTCGGAGAAACCCACCGGACAAGGAAAGGAAGTGGAAGAGTTTCTTTTTGTGCAGACGACAAGAATGTGTTGAAATACAAGTTATGGTTTGCCTTCTGCGGGCTTTGACAAGTTGGAACTTAAATGTGGTTCCAACTTCACCTCGGTTCACCTTTGCAGTATTTATTTTTCAAAGGCTCATTTGAAGCACCAGACTTCACAGTACGTTGGGTGGGTAATATTTATTTACAATTTGATCTTAAGCTTTCACCAACCAGACCCTAAACCCGTGATGAGCGCGACTCCCCTCTTTACCCAGTGTGACGGGAGCTGGTCCGACGGCAGCTCGATGGTTAGGACATAATTGGTCGAGTGTCCAGTCGTTGAAAGCGTTCCTGCCCAGCGGACGGACGCAGAGAATATTCCATTAGCCATTTGGAGTGTTCTGTGCATTAAATTTCTTACCAGCCCGCGTCAGCGTCTTATAGACCGGACAATCGTATATCCCGGTTTCTGGCTTTTTGCGATTCGCCTTTGGTAACAGCCAGAGTACTGCCATATCTGTGTACAGCTCTTTTGGGCGACTCTCTGTTAAGACCCTGCGAACCGTATCCCATCGGGCACCTTCCAAGTATAGGCCACGTATGTAGCATCCGTCTGATGGCTTAGCATGTATGTCCTTCCACGGCGTGTCGATGACTTTGAAATCGAAGGACAGAACGTCTATCGACACTACATACTTCCTTGCGAAGTTTTGCAGCGTGCCTGTCAAGAAAGCTTGCGGGAAAAAGAATCCCGAAATCCAAAAGACTACTGGGATTCCGCCATCTATCCACTTCTGAATGAAATCACATCTCGCAACAAGGTCTACAATCCAAGACGAAAGGGTTTTAAGTGAAGGATAAGCCTTCGCCGCCCATGCCGCAGGTACTTGGTTGAGGAAAATTGAGTTACACATGGTCTCGAGCTGCTCGGACATCACAACCAAGCCCTTCAGTGCTTTTAACAGCTCCGTGAGAGTAAGGTGGATGGTCGCCAGCAGCTTGTTGTAACGAATCACTTCTTGAATGAGGACTGTGGACATTGACTCTTTATACTCGATTGGGTATCTTCTCAGCACGGTGTCGACAGGGAATGGTTTTGGAACACGCTTTTGGAACGACTGAGCGGTTTCAGCGAGTTGTTCTTCTCTTGACTTTCCTCCTGCGCTTTTTGTTGCCTTTGGCATCAGATTTAGAAGAATGTCAAAAAGTGTGTACGTTTCCTTTTGCGCAAATGTAATATTGGCATTTTCATGCATTGAGAAAATATCCGTTGTTTCGTCAATCGGTAACGTTTTGATGTAGTTCTTGTATGCGCTAAGGTTCTCTCCAGGAATGGAATAGTAGATCTCGGACATGGAGAATCGATAGCCGTCATCGATGACCTTGGGAGTGTAGTAATCCTCTAAGATGTTCATGATAAGACGTCGGTCCCAATCGTCCGTTACACGACCGCCATAGTTAATCTCTCCAACCGTATACTTTAGAACCTTGAAAGGAATCTCAATATATTCTTCCAGGAACATCTTTAGTTGCCGTATGCAGATGCGCAAGTCTCCGTCGGCTGGAATTAGGGTTTGGAGGGTTAAAATGTGAACGCAGCGCGGAAAATGGCTTACTAAATTCGTAGGGGATGTTCCAGCCAAGGGCACCAAATTTGCGTCTTTCCTGAATAATAGCATGGAAGAAGCAGAGCGAAAACAGGAGTTTTTTCCATTCGCGTGGTTTGGTACAGTTAGCGAGATAGTCATCGGTAAATGTGGAGTACGTTCGCATGAGATTCGCTTTTATGCCGTTGGGAGGCTCAATAGTCATTTTCACTCCGTTCTGCAGGATAGTGACAGGGAACTTCGGGGTGGGCATCGATGTCAACCAAAGCCTGAAATCTCGGTGGACTTTGTCTGGTGTTATGCTGTCGATGACTCTATCAAGCGTTGGCATCCAAGATGGTGCCAGGTGGCAATTCTGGAGTAAAACCCAAAGCCCTCGTTCTATTCCTTCTCGAATGAGTGCTTCTGCCCTCGGTCCTTGTCCTTGCCCAAGCGAAACACCGGTGAGTTTTTTTGAGAATCGCATTTCCTCAGCAAACTTATACAATGAGCTGGCAGGGTCAGCACCTGGAGACAAAACAAAAATAAGTGGAATGGTTGCGCTTGACTCCTTGTAAATTGCGCTCAAATCCGAGGTTTGCGGTTCGACGAATCTGTCTCCAAGCTGTTCTGCTACGAAATCCTGAATAAGCGATGTCACACGGTCGGCCCGGATACATCGCAGGACCAGCAATTTTTGAAACTTCGTAAGGTTCTCGTTCCACCGACCAGGAAGTTTTTCGCGATGTGGGGTCTGGCTGTCGAAAATGACGCGGAACGTGTCGATGAAGTCGCAGAAATCGCTGTCAAAATTCGAAAAGGCTGGGAGCTGTGAAAGGGCGAGAATCTCGCTCCAAGACCTAGCGGAGAGCCAGTCGAGGGACGGGTTTGGCTGTTTTTTCTCGGGGTTCGGCGTTGTACCCGTCAAGAGGAATTTCCACTCGTCCATGTCGATCTTATCATCGTTCATGAGCACCCGAATAGTCAACAAGAACGCGAATAGTAGCTTATGCTTCTCAAACAGTGACCTGCACACATTTGAATATAGCGAAAAAGTGAAGTACTCGTTGATGTTGACTATTCGTTGGTCAATGTCGTCCGATTTCTCAGAGTGGGAGATTGCGGACACAAAAAGATTCATGAACCAACCGAGGGAGTATTGATACATGGGATCAGTGCTCGCCAACTCGGTTATACAGAAGAACAAGATCCTTGTTCTAACGGCCACTGGAACGTACTTGTTCCTTGTGATGTCGATGTCTTTTTCAGTTTGCTCTGCAATTGCTACCTTGCTTTGTATCTCTTCAGAAGTCTCTTTGGAGGCAGCCAACGTTTCGATCAATCGCTCATCATCGACAGGGCTGCCCTGGACGGACGATAGTAGGTATAGAATTTTGTCCTCAATATCCTTCAACTCTTTTTTCATTTGGGCATTGCTGATGGTCAGCTGGCTTTTCGCTTCCTCCAAGTCTGGCCGTTCGTTCGCCACCACAATTGCAAGGAGCTGGTCCTCAAGTCCGCTGGGAGCTAACGTGAAATTTATGAGTGTCACTGTGGCAGAAGTCTCTGGAGAGTAGTGCGGATTTCTGATGGTCGATACGGTTAGAAAAGGAGAAGGCGAGAAGTGCTGCCTTACGGGAGTTTGGTTGTAATGTAGAACCTAAAATCATCGTGATATGGAAGGATCGAGTCTCCAACTTTCATGACGGTGTTTCCACCTTGCTTGAAAGTTTGCCGCAAAAGAATGGGATCTAAGGCAGGATCGAGTTTTTCTTGTACATTTTCGAGAATTACAGGCTTTCCGAAGCGAATGGCATTCTCAAGCGTGCGCAAAAAGTCTCGATCGGTCAATTTGACTATATCCAGCTGGAAGTCCTTCTCCAAATTACGAATCCATTTGTTTGCTTGCCCTTGGGGGTCAATGAGCAGTGGCCAACGACGAGAGTTTTGGACAATAATGCCATTGTCCCTCGAAAGGCCATCGCGTGGCAAACCCGAAAGTTCCCCTGCAGTGCGAATCGAAAATGAGAATAGAAGGACAAAGATTTGCAAGTCATTTAAGCTTACATTCTCTGAGTTTCACAGGATCGCCGAGCGAGTCCCATAAGGTTATGACTTCCGAATGAGGGATTTTCAGCCGCAGGAGACTTCCATTCCAATCTTTCATTAGAGCCTGGCGGTACTCAGCTGTGAAGGGGCCGAGGTATGCAATGGCACCAGCCGCAAGCAGAATGTCGCCAATAATATTACTAATCTTCGTGTCGAGCTGATCTACTGTGAGGGCCCATCTCTGCTTCTCACCACTGAGACCAGAAATGAGCTTTCCGGCTCGGCTGAGCTTGACATTGCATTCCTCGACTTTTCTCGACAGCTCTTCCTTTTTAGCCACGGACTCCGTGTATCTCTTCTCCATCTCCTTGATATTAATCTCTGCCTCCCGCATCTTCTTCTTGAGCTCGGCAACTGTCTTCAATGTCTCATCCAACGACTCTTGGGCTTCCTGAAGCCTTGCTCGCTTCGGAGCGACGCTTTTGGACACCCAATAGTACTTTTCCATTGCGCGAACCCACTGGCACATTGAAGTTGCGGCTTTGGAAACGCGTGAGATAACACTGACTTGAAACTCCGGTGAGTCAATGTAGGGCTTTATCTTCAAAATTGTTGCCTCGGGGATATTCTCTTTGTCGAAATTCATGAGGGAGTCAAGGAATTTTTGCGGATCGGCGAGAAGAGCACGGCCAGGCTCCCAGTAGTCGTCCACTTTCTTCCCAACCTTGTCGCTGTCCACTTTCTTGGGCTTGATTCCCTTCATAATACAGATGGCTTCGATGACGAGCTTGACACCCTCTGGTGGCCGCTGCATACTCCTTACTTCTATGATATCGTTTTTGGAAAGTGAGTTAAGGGATTCGACGGCCTGTTCCAATGCTGGAAGAGCTTCGTCAAGATCTCTTTTGGCGTCTTCCGCAATGGCCTTCGTTTCATCGGCTTTCTTCGTGGCGGAGGCCTCTTCTCGCATTACTATCTCCTTCATTTCCTCTGCCTTGACTTTGTCAACGGCGATCTTTTTCATGGCGTACTCGGTTTCCTGAGACGTCTGAAGCAACATCGGCTGCATTGCCTCCAGCTCTTCCTGCAAAATTTCGACCTCCTTTGTCGCATTCAGCAGTTTCTCAAGACCTGTTGCCGTTCGTTTCCTCAACCCAAGAAGTTCACTTCGCTTCTTTTCGAGTAACTTTTTATACAGTCCTAGAAGCTCCAAATAGCTTTTGGGCGTTATGTAGTTGTTTCGGTTGAGCTCATTTTTATACTGGACGCATCGAGCACGGACTGATTCATGCATGAAGACGCAAAGGTTCACAATTCCATCAATCACTTGTTCAGAACCAAGATCGGATATGTCTTTGAGGAAAAGTAAGCGTTCGGACCTTGTTTAGTAAACTGTACCTGATACTGCGTTGGCTGCCACGGACCGCAGTGCTTCCTCAGGCCATGTGGAGAACCAATCAATGGTGCAGCAGTTCACAAGTGATGGAAACATTCGAAGCCTATTGCGGAACGCATCTCCAATCGGGCTCATGCAAATAATGAGATGAAGGTTGGCTCGAACCCGAGAAATATAGATGGAGAAGAGATTTTCCCTATTTGGGACGATGCCCATATCCATAGCAATGGGACGCATTGCATTCATTATTCTTTCCATTTCGTCAACAGCGTAGATATTCGGCACGTCGCCTCCATTCAATACATTGTTTATATCCTCCAGGCACGCTTCCGAAAATATCTGAGTGTCACAGAAAAGGAAGACAGTAGGCTTCATATCGATGCCAGCCCAGAACAAAACCTTTTTCAGGTCGTCTTTCCACTCAGTTTGACCATAATTCTTACTGATTTCGATTTGGAATAGCTCATACTCCTCCATAAAGGTGGCTAGACGAGAGAGAGACTGTCGCCCGGAGCCACCAACCCCCAGCAGAAGTGCATTTCCCATCGGCGAGCGAATGATTCGACAAATTCGGGAGACGTGCTCGATGGCATCCAAGAACATGACGAGCCGCATTTGATTTGTCGTCGTTGAGTTGTAATCATCAAGATACTCCTCGGCTAGCTTGACAAGACGACGCATGTCCTTTATTTCAACATAAACCTTTGGGTCAGCCCCAGGTGTCATATAGTCGCCGTAAAGCAGCGGTTCGCTTGTGACGACTTCTGGCCAGCTCAATTGCAGTTTGTCGAGCATAGTGTCTTTGACAAGCTCCAGAAACCAACTCTTGTCCGTTGTATCGACGAGTCGATCCTGGAATACTCTGCAGCATTCATGAACCCAGAGACGAACAATATCGGTCTCAATGTTGACTGTTTTAATATCTGCAGCCAAGACGCCCTGGACGACCTTTGCCATATCTCGGAGGTTGAATGTGTAGTGAGATTTGGCAGGCGTGGGAAGAAGTTCTGCACGAATAGTGTTGTAGATATGAATTGAAGCCTTGATCAAAGGATCTGTCTTCGCGGAGATTTCGGGTGGGAATCTTTGAAGGAAACCTCCCAAAATTGTAGTAAATATACGCTGCAAAGAATCGTCATCCATCTCAACGAACGACATGAGATTGAAGTGGCGCACAAAGCGCGCAGTGACGGGATTCCGACCACCTCCAGGAGGTCCCATGGCGCAAACAAAAGAAATATCAACAATCTCCATGAATTTTCCAACATTTTTTCGATCGTACCATCCACTGCAATCCATCCATTGCCTAAGGAGCTCGATTGGGGGTTGTGCACCACAGATATCGAGCATTGGCATATTTAGGTCGTCGATAAACAAAATGTACTTCTTTCCGACGGGCGGACCAAATACACCCTTTCTCCTTTTTTCGAGCTTTGAATCGATTAGATCCTGCGTCTGGTTCGCCCCAGTCCGAGCAGAGAAATTGAACGTAATTGGCGTGTACGTAGGCTGAACTTGTTGTGAGAAGGGGAACAGCGGAAATCAAAAACTTACGTCCATTCCCTTCATCAGCTTATCCTGAATTGTAACGGATTTGCCAGTTCCAGTTGGCCCGGTTACCAACACGTGGCAAGCATTATTCAGCAGCAGATCCAGTATGTAAGTATTCCTGACTGTGTCTATGGTTGGAACAATTACGTCTTGCGAACCTTTGGAAGGCATCTGAAACTCCGGTGCTAGATCCATCCAGTTAACCCAAGTCTTCCGGCCTTGGTCGAAAACGTAATCATACACGGTCCCTTCCGAAGGAAAAGGGATTGTCGGGGGGCGCTTCTGCATAGTTTCTTTCAGCCAACCATCGAATTTTCTACGCCCTTCGATGTCTGCTGTGACTCCAGCGGACCAAACCAAGCTGAACAGGAACAAAGGTTCTAAAATTTCAGCAAACGAGTTGACGCGTTCTGTACTGTTTTGATTCCCTTCTCCGTCGTTTGATCCAGCAGAACTTAGCAGACAGCCTAATATCCTCATTAGGCTTTGCGCAACGTTGCCGTCAGTACAAGGAACGAGCCCCTTAATACTTTGCTTCAAGAGTGTGAGGGCAGGCATCAAATAGAAGTCAAAGATTGGTGTTATTGCCGATCTGAACACAGATATCAGTTGTGGTGGGAGAAGTTGCTCTCGGCTGGTTAACCACGACTTGACAAGGGGTTGAATCCCCAGCGCCCCGGGTTCCATATATATCATTCCACACCGCGACACAGTGGCTGGTGAGGCATAAGCAAGATCCTCAACTTCGAACATCATCGTCTGTGTGTTCGCCATTTTGATGATCTCACCACTACTTAAACAGAGCTTCTTATTGTCATCGAGGAGCGTGTTCATACTTTCGACCCAAACAGCGTCCACGGGCCCGTCGAAAACGTACCATTTTTTGTCAGGAGTAGTGTCGTCCACGCCCTCTCTCATCAGACAGGAAAGAATACCGTCTGTCCACTCATGAGTTTGTTGGTCGAATTCACCATATAATTGCCCCATTGTAATCGACTTCGGATTAAGGACGTGAACCCGTACCTTCTCGATAGTTTTCCCGTTAGGCGCTTTCTTGCCGTGTATAGCAGTCAAGGCTTTTGCCAAGATTCGGAGGCAGCTCGTTTTGCCTCCACCCGTCGGCCCTACAAGCATGAGGCCATGACGAACGACGGTTGTTTCGTACAATTGAATACACTTTTTGATAAAGGAGGTTTCAGGTTGTAGGTTCATTTTCTCGCAGAGCTTGTTCATGGACTCTAGAAGATCACCATAGTCAATAGGTGGCTGCTCGACACCAGGGAATAGATCTGAGATAATTCCATTGAAAAGGGGCACATCGTCGGCGAGAAATTTGGGCAGGTTGCAATCGCAAAGCGCTCGAAGCAAAATCAAATCCTCTGGCGAGTTTGATTGCTCCCGTTTCAAGTTTCCAGCACTAGATATGACGGTTTTGACCGCGCGCATTCCGAAATCATAGTGATCTTGCGAAGAGAGCTGCTCCGACGACAGCTTAAAGGTAGCCACCATTTTTTCAGCCAGGACTTTCGCGTTGGAGAATCCGAATGAGAATAAACTAATCTCGCCTATCATAGCGTAATTTGGAATCATCATCGCCACCTGCAAAGATATCAGCGTTCCGGCATGTCAAGGCGTTATGAGCTTACAGGTCGGAACAATGCTTTCAGGTTGTCGGGCAGCTCGGTGCGACCTGCGTAGCCAGGGTTCATCGTAATAAATATGGCATTGGTGGGATCAAGCGGAAGCTCCACCCCTTCAAACATAAATCTTGTCTGCCCCGCTACAGCTGCCTTTTGAATGGTAGTGATTTGTTGCGCAATAACAGACAAAACCTCGACTAAACAGCGTTAATTTTTCGTCAACAAGAACAAACTCTTACTGTCAATCCGGTTGAACTCATCGAAGCAAGCCCAGGCTCCAGCTGCCGCAAGTCCTTTGAAAAATTTCGCCATTGCCAAATAATCAAGCTGGTCACTGCAGTTAAAGACGACGCATTGCTTGGCAAGCGCTTTAGCGAGATCTTTGACTGTCTCAGTCTTCCCAGTGCCAGCCGGACCTGCGGGTGCTCCACCCATACCAAGGTGCATGGCTCCGGTCAAAGTCAGGTAGCATCGGTCAGTTAATGGCGTTATGACAAGGCGCCCAGTGTTGCCAAGATATTCGTAACCAGACTTGAAATTCGCGTTGACAATCTTGATGCGCAAGTCGTCCTCCTCCCAATAATACCGTAGCTGCGAGATCCACTCGAAGTCATTTTCCGATAGAACCCCAGAATCAATCAGCTTCTTGGTGACGTCTCGAGCGTGCACATCAATAACAATGAGGTCTCCAAGAATTAAGCGATTCAAGAAAGGGAGTTCACCGCGAACAAGAGAGACAAGCCCTTGAAGCTGCGCAAGCAATTTCGTATAGAGACTTTTTAGTCCCGCCTGGCCGGTTTTCAGCGCTTCGGTGACTTCTTTCGTCCAAAAAGTCTGACTCGCGGAGAGAACAACCTGGCCAGGCCAGTCCAAGACCCAACTCGTCCGCGGCTTCGCGTTGTAGCAGGCGAGGCCATCCTTGATTACTTTTTTCACACTCTTACGCATCTGGTCCTCCACCTTAAGAAGCCATTCCTCAACCGCCCCCTTCGGATAGAATGGTTCCGCCACATCAATTCGCTCTCCCTCGGCCGAAAAGAAGCCAGTGATTTGCTTGTCATCTTGAAACTCCAACGAGGCCACATTTTCGAAACATTTTCGAAGGTGTGGTTGAACCGCCATTGGGTCTTTTGTTTGGGATAAGATCTGAAGAAGCTCGTCATCAGAGAGGAAGAAAAATCGAGGGAACGCGATCCTTTTCGACTCCAGATATGCAGAGAGACCCTTGGAAACAAGTTCGAGGAGCTTATTGCACTCGCGGAAGGAGTCAAGCAATTTAAAGTCAGAGCAGCAGTCGACGACCCCCGGTCTTGCTTTCGCCTGAGACATTATACGCCGCCAAGTTCTATCCATTGTTGTGAAGCGCTTGCTTTCCACAGGTAGTTGAGTTACAATGTCGTCGGATCCAAATATTGGTTCAAGGTAGAGCCAAGACCTTTGGCACGTCATCCAAGCCTCCAAAACTTCCTGTACAGTTCGCAATTTGGATTCCCAAAGCGCAATGCGCTCAGCGAAAGGTTTTTTGAACGGGGAAAAGCTCATTGATTGGGTCATGACGATGTGGTCGTCAAGCAAACGGATGGCATCATCGGAAGCTTTCATTATAAATGTCCCAGTCTCCTTGTAGGGTAGAATCTCCAGCTGAATATTTTTCCATTCCAAGTCCATTTTATCCAGAGCGGCTTCGATGGAATACTCTTTTCCAGCAACGTCACACACTTTGGTTATTATATCAACTCGGTCCAAGAGCTTCATGTCCAGGATGTGAGTCAAAGTGAAATTCTCATCTGGGCGAATCTTAATATCCAGTTCCTCAGACAGCTTTTCCCAGTGGCGGTCTCTCATCCCCGGATTGCGTAGTGCTTGTATGAGCGGTAGGAACGGTTTGAATTCATCGATTTCGTCCTTGATTTGATTGGCAACACTCAAGCACCCTGGAGTATTTTTGAAGTGCTTCACGGACTTGAAAATTGTTCTCCAAGCGTTTGTCAAGTTCTTTTCCACATCTTCTGCGTTAAGGTCCAGAAACGATCCATGGAGCCACGCATTTCTCCATTTGACCCAGTCCCCGGCTGTTGACCACAAACTTTTGAAAGGCTCGAAGTCTTTCTGGAGTTGTGCGACTTCCTCATAGTGGGTAACCTCCTGGCCAAAAAGGCGCTCCCTGGAGTTAAATAGAGTTACAAGGTTTTGGCACTCTTTTAGCTCTTGGGACACTTTCTGAACCTCAACCATTATCTCATTGATGTGAGACAGGTCCATATGCTTGCTGAATTCCGCAACAATAACACCGAGCTGATGAACGCGCTCTTTGAAAACGTCTTGGTCGGAAGCCAAGTTTCTCAGGAAAGATGCTTCGTCAATATCGAGAGAAGCCTCCGTCGCGCGAACCATTTCTTCGATTCTCATTGGCCAGGCGTATGCTTGCCATCTGGCTCTGACGTCTTCATTGGAGTGTTCATAGCGGTATCGCTCGAGAATATCATAGTTGTGGAGCATTTCGTTGACTCGGAGGGTTTGCACTCGGCACACCTCAGGTACTGTTTTCATGAAATCTCTCAGCTCGGTCAACTCCTCAATCTTGGTTGGTCGATCCTTCAGCCTGTTCTGGACTGCAGAAAACGTTGCTGAGATGCTCTGAGCAAGCTTCGCGGATTTCCGAGACAAGATATCGAGCACAACTCGTGCAAGGTCTTTTCGCATGGCAGCACGAATAGAATCACAGCTAACCCAAAATAATCCCAAAGATATGTGCCCAGGAATGTCTTTTTCCAGTGCTTCCCACTCTTGAATGTGTCGGACAATATCATGCTCCATTTCGTCGACTGTGTGGTTCTCTTCTTCATATTCCGCGCTGTAGGCTGCGATGTCCAGGTTCAGGAGCTTAAGATGTTTCTCGTACTGCAGAAGGTACTGCTCCAATGGCGCCAACCCTTGAAGAAGCGCTTGACGGAGGCTTTCGCGAAGTTTTTGAATCGCTGGCTCTTTGGTGTGCGGGGTTTGCAGATTTGGCTTTGATGCCCAGAACATTTGATCTAAGACCACCGGCTCCAGCTGGGGTAGACCGTCAATGCATGAAAAAGCTTTATCGAAGATTCCCAGAACTCCGAGCTCGTAGAGAGCCAAATCTGTGTTGTATGTCACTTTTCCAGCCTTGAATGTCAGTTCGATTTGGAAAAGCGGTCGTCGAGCAGTCTCCACTGTCACTAGTTTCTCGCCGTGGAAGATTTTCACGTCGTTGGTTCCATTGATTATTACACGCTGGAAGCTTATAGAAGATATTAGCCGAATAAAGTCAGCCGCTGAATTAAGGAGCAGAAATCTTAGGGAGTCTTGCATAATAAATTTGACTGTTGTCATGAACTTCTTTAGCTTTGATATTTTGTACACATCCGGATTTGACTCCTGCATATTGTACCAGCCCTTTCCCACATCTTTGAACCCAGCCTTGATAATACTTTTGAGGGAAGGTACCCAACTAAAGCCCAAGGGTGAGCCGAAGTCAACATTTCGTTTCTCTCACTTGTCTTTCAGTTGAGATTTCACATTCTGAAGGCTCTGATTCTGAATTTGCTCAAACTCATCCAGGCGAACGATTTTGGCTATCTGAACAGTTGTTAGATTTAATGCAGTGAGAGAGGGAATTCCACTCACTGATGTCACAAACATGCTATTTGTCAGAAGCTTATCGCACTCGATGCGAACTTTCGCTAAAGTTCGTATCACCTCCAACTTCGTGAGAAATGAAACAAAGCTAAAGTCCGTCCTTCGTTTTTCGAAATCATAGGATGGAACTGGTTCTTTCGCTGTCCTGTGAAATTGGAGTTTCCGCTGTTAGAGCTTCAACTCAAGAAACCCACGCAACTGAACTGTTTGACCGGTGGAGGCGTCTCCAACGCTGGGAGATTGAGTTTGCCGTATTTTTCCTCGCCTGCCGATCCGCGAACCTGGGAACACGTAATTAGCTTGGTATTATCGAAACCAGCTACCTCAGCATCAAACAGGTCCTTGTTTGCCGCTCTGGAATAATCTGATGCCAACTCCTCAAGCAGGTTGGCTCCAGCAGAGCTATTCATGATGGCCTTGAATTTCTCTTTTCCTCCGGCCCCGCTGATCACTCGATTTATCAAATCGGATGGTAGTTTGAAGGATTCATCTGCAGGGATGCAGTCGATAAAAAAATTGTATTGCTGTGTTGCAAGAATAAGTCTTGTGCGCATAAAATCATTCTTGGAGGTTTTACCAAAGTTTTCGCCACGGATTGCCGAAGTTGGCAGGCGTTTGCAAAGCGGCGAGCAAACACGAAAGGATCTTCCGACAGGAAGACGACATTTAAACTAATATAGTAAGGTAAATCAGTTGTGCAAAGTCGCAAAAACAAGGACGCCCGCACCGATGTAACCATTCCTCCTTCGTTTTCAAACGGGTGTCTTGTACAGAAGACCCGTCGCCATCTTCTGCCATCGCCTCGTCATCGCTTACACTGTTACTTCCAGGTGTGTCGTCGCCATCGTCATCTCCGTCCTCTCTATTCCCGTCCAGTTCCCAGCCGTTAAATTTGGTATACTTAACACGCCATTTCTGCTCTTCCCAATTGAAGGCATTGACGAGGCAGTTTCGCCATTCGCCAATCACTCGAGTTTGACCGTCCGGCGTAGTTGCTGAAAATAGCGCCTTTGCTGGAATAGGAACGGCAGCGTCAGATATGGGTCCGTTTGCGCGTGAGTTGGAAGCAACCACGCCTGTATCTTCATCGGACACCATATTCAACCATTCCTCGGTCGTCCGGGGATCGAATTCAGTGTCGTCAAAAGCAGATAGCGGAAGCATTTCAGCAAATGGGTCCGTGCAAAATATCTCTGTAGTCATCTCCTGATCGTTTCCTGGCCCGCTATCCGTAGTTCCGCCCTTCTCCTCCACCCATTTCGTCATTCCAGCTGCCCGGAGTTCTGATAGAATCAACTCCTCAATTTTCTGAGTTGAAAATAATCTCTTTCGACGCTCGATTTCGATCTTTCGAGGAGTTTGGTTCGGCCTCGACTCAAATGGTAGCATCACCTTTGGTTCCAGAGCCTTGGAGTAGTTGATATGCCTCCTCTTTGCGGGGGGAGGTGGCGCTGTTGAGGGAGGAATAGTTGATGCGCCGTCTGTGGTTCCCCCACTTTCAAGGGCGCGTTTGTGTCGTCCACGCGCGTCGAACTGCGTTTGGTCTGATGATTCAATGTTGGCAGAGCTGACTCCTGTGCGGGCACCTTTCGCATTCGATGGTGTGGCGGGCGGAAGGGGCGCATAGGCAGGCACTGGTGCACTGGCGGTCGTGCCATCAGAAGGTCCGCCTTTTTTCCAGGCTGTCCGGCGGAAGTTTTTGATTCGAACTGACCTTCCTGATGCGAGGGCGCTCCCCAGGAGACCCTCGAGTGGCGGAATTGGCCGCGGATTCTCAGACGTTGAGAGAACAGCGTCGATGTGCTCCTCTGGATTCGTAATCAGTTCTGAAAAAACCGCCTTCTTTCCGGGCTGTGCGCGGAGACTTGGGTCCGATATGTCAATCGAGGAAGATCCAAGAAGGAGCGGCTGAGGCCTTTCTGCCAAGTTTGACGGATTGAATGAAAGGGGCAGATGCGGCACCCTTTTTGGAGTTCTGCAGAAAAAGAGATGGAACGGTAGGCAGCGCCTTGGTTAGCCTGCGCCTGCGGCTGTTGCAGCTTGATCCGAGGGTTGTACTCACGTCATTTGCGGGCCGACCTGCCGAATTGTCTGGGCAGTTTGTCGAGTGCAAATTGATGATCATGCAATTCACCTCACATCTCACAGGCGCACTGGTATCCTTGCCATCCTCCATATTTCCTTTCTTCGGCAATATTGCAACTGCGATGAAAGTCCCCAAGTCCAGTCGACCGAAGATCACAATTCACGGCCACAATGCGCACTTCAGATTGAACAAAACCGAGCCTGACGTGGGCTCGCGGAATTCTGCCAAACTCGACGATGACCGTCGAGTGCGAGTCTCCACCTTCAGCCGGATTTTTCTTTCCTGAGAAGAACATGAAGAACATGGCGGCTGTTGGTGGCCGCGTTCCAATGACCGAAGGGTACCAACAAAACAGGTCTTTCCTCTGATTTGCATGCTGCCCTTAGAGCACCTCGCCGCTACCGGTCTCACCACACCAGTGAGTGCAAGCAGAAGGATGTCCCGGGCGGCAGTATAGGCCTGGTCATTTGAATCATGTATTGTGTATTGGGAGAGGTGCACGACGCCTTAAGTAAGAACCCCAATCAGTCAAGAATCCATAGTAACAAGCCCCCAAAGAAGCCCTGAAGATTCGTCAAAGAAACCAGCCGCTGAGTATGGAAAGCGTTGCTATCGAGGGAAAACTCCGGCCCTCTTCGAGTCGCAAGCTGTTTTGTTGAAGGAGAGCGATTTTGTCTGGAGGCGGTGGTCGTTCTCCAGCTTTTTCGCAACCAAATGAACGCTACCAAAACAAAAATTGGAAAAAAAAGAAAAAAAAAAAAAAAAAAAAAAAAAAAAAGGTGGGGGAAGGCAGGGCTGGCTGGCTGATGTCTCCCAGCGCACTGACCAACAACAACAACAACAACACCACAACCACCAGGACCATCATCAACAGGAATATCGTCGGCAGCAACAGCAGCAGCAGCAGCAGCAGCTCGTCCCGCTACCCCTCTAGCACCACCACCACCAGCAGCAGCAGCAGCAGCAGCAGCAGCAGCGGAGGCTGCTCCGGCACTGCCACCACCACGGCCTCCGCGATGTTGGTGGACCCTCCTGCCCAGCTTTTAGTCCCTTACGCCCGATTGCCAACTCCGGGGGCATCCGATATCCGTCATCCTAGCGTCTTCCTCGAAGAGGATTTCATTCCGTTTGAGAGCAGCAGCCCACTGATGCCTTCCGCAGCGGCTGGCGCGGATATCGTCGTCGGCGGCTGCTTTGCCGGCGATGTGGATACGACAATGTTTAGGATCTCCGATCTGCCCTCAGCGCCCTCTGTTTCCGTCGCTTCGGCAACGAGATCCCTACACTCCAACGCTTCTTTGCCCATCGCGTCTGCTCGTGATTCCTCCAAAGCCTACCGGGCCAGCGCTGGCGTCAAGGACGAACCGGAGAGCAGCAGTTCTCGGCTTCAAAAGAAAAGCCGTTTGGGTGTGGGGAGGCGGCCTTCAGTCGCAGCTCTTGCCGGTCCAGGCGTCGCTGGTGCCGAATATGATGACGACGAGGAGTATGCCGAGTTTGGGAATGCCGTC
This sequence comes from Zopfochytrium polystomum, assembly GCA_025765615.1. Taxonomy (NCBI): domain Eukaryota; kingdom Fungi; phylum Chytridiomycota; class Chytridiomycetes; order Chytridiales; family Chytridiaceae; genus Zopfochytrium; species Zopfochytrium polystomum. The sequence continues at coordinate 92,520 of JAIVFJ010000048.1, forward strand.
TCACTGGCAACGATGGAAGGACAAATCGACCTAAAGGTTTCTAGCGTTCCCTGGTTCTATTTTTTTTTTTTCTTTTTTTTTTCGCCTCGTTGTCCTCTTGTTTTCTTCGAAATTATTGGAGAGGTTGAGATTTTACGCGCCGTCTACTGCATATCTAACCAAATTTGATGCATAATCTTAATAATCTTTCACAACAGCAAATCTTGGTAATTAGGACAGCTTTTTTTTCTGGTTTGTCCATTAACGTCGCTATTTCTTTGTCTAGAACCATTCGACACGTGATGACACAACGGACAAGCAGCGCGGGTATGCAAGAGGAGTTTTGAATCCGTTGACAGGGCTCACACTATCAAACTATTTGCAGCTTTCGAAATACGGTAATGGCTGTCGAGGTGATATGTCGGCATAAATTGTACAGAGAAAGGGGTATCAAGAGCTTGGAATCTTATTTTAAAGAAGTGTGGAAGGTATAATTCGAATGCTTAACTTTCGTGAAAGTGTTCTTACGGGTACACAGATATCACGAGCACAAGTCTATCGCTTCCTCGATTGCGCAGCGGTGATTAAGGTAAGAGTAGGAACCAGCCTTGAAGGCTCGAAGTAACACCCGCCCAAAGCAACTGGAAGACTTCGTTATAATACCATCTCGCGAGCGCCTCTGTCGCTCTCTGAAGCGCTTTGCTAAGACGCGTCCAGATTTGAGGATGCTTTGGTGTAGAGTGCTTGAATCCGTGAACGGGTTTGAACGAGAGATAACCTCCAGCACCGTTGCCGCAGCCTGGGAACTTGCACTTCAAGCCTGTCAGCAAACACCGTCACTCGAGCCAAATGCATCTCATGATAAGCGGTCTGTGGTGAAACCCACGGCAAGCAAACTGGGCGCCAAGCCGTTCGAGAATGATCCCGCATCGCCCCAAGATGAAGTTGGAGATATGGACGAAAACCCGGTCAAGCTGGAAGAATCTGTCAAGATCGATCCGTCTTGGTCGATGTTCTTCGATGCCGAGCAAGTAGAAGCGAAAGTTCGACCCTGGCTTAAATCGTACAACAGTGTTTTCTCTTCGAATTCCCTACGCGATATAAAAGCAAACAAGAGCACGCATAAAGTCGCTCGTAACGGTGCTTTGAAGTGCGTGCTCAAAAGCAGCCTACCCGACTTAATCAGCCCGTTTCCCGGTCCTGCGGAGCAGTCTGAAACCCCTCCCCTTAAGGCCGCTCTCGATGAAGGGAGTGGCGGCGTGGATGACGGGGTTTCCACGAAGCTTTCGCAGTCACCGCTCACTGATGCCGAGGTTACTGCGATACAAACTGCTTTCCAGCTCATAAGAGATCGAAATTACACCCTTCAACCCTGGGCGGACGGGGTTGGATGGGTTAGAAGTGATGAAGGTTCAAATATTAATCCAACAGGAAAATGGCGACTTGTTCCATCGGAATACCTAGTGACAGGACGACCCCCGGCCGGGAGCCCGCATGACTCTCACGGGCGTTTGATTTTGGAGCTTAATATTTCCGAGGAGGTGGACTCCCCACCGGCTGGTACCTTGAAGGGGAAGTCCACCGCGAAATCGAAAAAGCGCAAATCTGTTGAATCACTCGATGCTCTTTGCGAGGGCAAGCTGAAAGCAGCAAAACTCTACATCAGTCAAGCTGCAGTCGACGGAGCTGCGAATCTTGCCTCCGACAATATACCCCGACGGTCGTTGGAGAACAGCAACGCAGATTCGGCAAATTCGTGGGTTGATTCTCCAGTTGCAGCGTCTGGCGCCACAACGGTCTTCTCGGCTGAAGATCCTCCAACAAGTGGTCCATCTGTCCCGGCTGGTTCCTTCGAAGGCTTCTCATACCCGACAACTCCATCTTACTTCCACGCTCCGGTTTCTCCATCGGACGACGGTTTCGACTACGAATTCAGCGGAGCCGGTTTGAACTCGAGCGACTCTGGTTATGCAGATGCACTCTTAACCGAGCGGGTCTCGTCATTGAACGTTGTTGACAGCAACCCCTCCGAAACGTTCACGGGACGGAATCTTCTGCGGGCAGCCTCGCCGGCCTTATCAGATTCAGCCTCAACCATCGTGTCATCTCCCCCAACGATCGTACATTCTCCCATTGAGGATGAACTGGCAGAGGATGCGAACGCTGCCATGATGAGCGATGTACGCGCTCAGTATGCCAATCCAATCCCGGAATTTCGTTGGAGCGTTCCGAACCGGCATTTGGAATTACTCCGCGATGCCTAATATTATCCTGGCGGACCGCGCAACCCTTGATTCAAATGATACGGACCGCTACATTATTTCCGCTACTTCCTTTTTTTTGGTGGAAATGGACATTAGCTATCTCTTTGTTGCAAAACTTTCGAGCCAACTTTATTAAAAAAAGAAGGAACTTTTCATTGTGTTGTCACGGATACTACCGCAATCATTCGACCTTGTAATGCTTTCCGGCACCAGCCTTCTGGCCTTCGCCGTCATCGTTGCCGGTTGAAGCGAGAAGGCCAATGACAAAGCTTTATGAACGAAATGAAGGTTTAGGAGGGTAAAACAGAAAGGCAGGGGTAAAGCTAACATGATGGTGATCGTAAGGCCTACTGCAGTCCATAGAAGCAAGTGGAATTCAGCGGCGATGTCCTGCTTTGGCGTAAGAGAAGCGCAATATTCACATTGAAGGCAGACGTCCATACCTGTTGCGCGCACGTTGGTCCAGCCCAATTCGCAGAGAACGGAACCCGATTCTTCCTTTCTTTGCCCGCGTCGTCGGTGTTGTTTTTGAAGCAACTACAAAAGAAGCATGATTGATTGAAGTTGTGAGGATTCATCATTTTCTGGCAGACTCCGTGGTTCGAGCAGTTGTTAAACACCCTGCGTATCAAGTTTGTTTCAAGTGCATCATCGGTCGAGTGAAAAATGCGAGGAAAGAAACAAAGGTTTCATACGTTTGGCAATCGCTCATAAGCTGCGGGCACTTGCTGTCGATTGCGGCAACGCGCCGAAACAGGCGCGGTTCATCGCTCCCAACGGCAGGAACCGTTGGAGGAACTGAGATAATCTCCACAGCGTTGCTTGCGAAAATGCTTTCAAAGGCTTTGACAACCTTCCATGATCAAGAAGCGGTGTTTTGTGGGCGGTGAGCATTAAGTCGGCAGCTAAGCAATGGAAGACCAGATAGCTCACATCTTCAATTGCTTGGGCTGTGATATTCACTCCTGTCTGGTACTGCTTTGAATCACTGCCATACACATCGTACAGCCCCTATCCAAGCTGATCAAAGGTTTGCTTGGCTCGGCATGGTTTACCTGCAATCGTGTCAAGGACACGGAGAAGAAATCCGAGAGCATGATTGACGGCAGATCTCGCTTCATGAGAGAAAGGCTTTGTATCCTCAAAGCCTCAAAAAAGCTTGTAACAAACTCGGTTTCAATCATGAACATGCGGTCCGCCTGAAACAAACCGCTTCAGCGACCTTTCGTGACCAAGACAGCTGACCTCAATAGAATCGTCAAAAACTTCTGCAGTCTGCCCAAACTTTTCTGCAAAGTTGGAACCAACATCAATGTAGGCGGACTTCGCCAGCTCCTCTGCCGTCTTCCCGATTGAAGCCGGCGCGTCATTTGGAAGCATTACAACAGCTCGCTGTGTAGCAGGGCGAGGCAAATTATTATGGGATGACCGTCACAAACGCGCGTGTACCTTTGGCCGTAAGGTCACCCTCGATACTCCGGCGACGGCAAGATTCTGATCTTCAGACGACACCGTAAACATCCTTGTTTTGCGGGACGATGCGACCAGCTCGGTGAAATCATTGATATAGTTCGAAACACTTCGACCAGCGGTGGGGTCATCGGGAGAGAGGTAGAAACTGGCCGGAATCGGAAGGCTCTCTAGAATTACAGATCGTGCTTTAGAATGCGCCCACCGTATAAGAACAAGTCCTCGCCATACCAGAAGACATGCCCTTTACCAAGACAACCAGAGAGGACGAAGGTCCGCTGAACACGTCACCCGCGACCGCAATGACCTTTTGGTCGTTTAGGACGCTGGTGAAGTCGGTGTCCAGGCCATCAACAACGTTGCCCTGACCGCGGAAGTAGCCCGATACTCCATTGACATGAGCGAGGATCGACGTGACCTGGTTCCACGACAACGGTGTCTGCCGCTCCTCGTGTCCCTTCAGGTCCAGCCGTTCAGCGTACGATGCAGAGGATGAATGAAGATGTATCGAGACTGTCGAAGATCGTGAGGGGGAGCAAGGAGTATCGGTCAGCCGAGGAGGACAAACTGGTGGAGCAATAATCGCGCACCTCTTCCAAAAGAGTCCAGGGCTGCTGCAGCGGTCGAGGCCGTCGCGCTCCCTGTTCCGGTGGAGATCAACAACGCGGAGCTCGCGGCAGCGGCCAACGCGCACTTGGCCCAGTATCCCGCCATCTCCAATCTTTCAAAAGGACCACTACGAAATTGAGAGAATTGTTCAGAGATTTCCGTTACAATGTACCACTTGTTTTGTTGGGCGTTTCGTTGGGCAAGAGAACAAAGAAAATAAAAAAAAAAAATAAAAAAAAGGCGTTTGCAAGCACAAGTCGAGCGTGGACGAGGTACGGAAAAGATGGGCAGAGCGAGCGAGCATACACGTGAGTTGACGAAATTACAATACGATTTCAAAGATTAGCTTTGGCGAAAGCAGAGGGCGCTTCGATGATCTGGCCGTCAAACGCTATCACCAGCACTTCGTCGGCGGTCTTCACAAAGTGGAAGTCAATTTCTTGAAGTACTCTTTCCGGGACGTCTGTAATAAGGCAAGGCATCAGAAGAGGTCAAGAGTGGGTGTAAACTTTCTCACCGGAAAGGTCCTTTCGATTCCTGAATGGGAGGATAATCTTTTTGATACCACCCCGATGGGCGGCGAGGACTTTCTCCTTGATACCGCCGACTGGCTGCACCATTCCGCGGAGAGTCATTTCGCCCGTCATTGCAAGATGGTCCGCAACAGGTTTTCCACTGAACAGTGAGACAAGAGCCGTAACGATTGTGATTCCGGCACTGTCTCAGTAGTTAGCGCTTGACTAAACCAATGAATCAATGAACCTTGGTCCGTCCTTGGGAATGGCGCCAGCCGGGAAATGGATGTGAATATCCGTACTGTCGATTATATTCACTTTTGCTTTGGATAGGCCGAGTTTTTGGGCGTTAGCGCGAACCCACGTTAGACCGAGTTGTGCCGATTCTTTGATGACGTCTCCAAGCTTTCCAGTTAGAACGAGGCTGCCCTTGCCAGGCATTTGAGTCGCTTCGATGAAAAGCAAGCCGCCGGCCCCACTCGCTGTCCACGCGAGACCTGTTGCCACTCCTGGAATTGCCGACCTTTCCGATACATCGTCGTCAAACTTTTGGTGACCGAGAAATTTTTCCACACGATCCTCAGTCAGAACTCCGTCAAAAGTCTCAGGAGCCGACTTCTCCTTCGCGTCGGCGTACTCCACGGCCAGAGATCTACATACGCTCCCGATCTCTCGCTCAAGGCTGCGAACACCTGCTTCGCGTGTATAGCCAACTGCTATTTTGGAAAGTATTTCGTCAGGCACTTCAACCTGTGAGGCAGGAAGACCGTGACCGCTCAGTTGCTTGGGCAGTAGGTACCGCTTCGCGATATGGAGTTTTTCTTCAAACGTGTAGCCAGGGATTCGGATAACCTCCTAAAAACTTCTATCAGTATAATTCAAGACTGCAGCTTTCTACCATTCGATCCATTAGAGGTGCAGGAATGGCCTCCCCGTCGTTAGCAGTGGCTATGAACAAAACTTGCGAGAGGTCAAACGGAACGTTCAAGTAGTGGTCCGAAAAGGTCGAGTTCTGCTCAGGGTCGAGAACCTCCAGGAGGGCTGACGCAGGATCCCCGCGAACGTCACGACCGAGCTTGTCAATCTCATCTGGCAATTAGAATAAATGATTACTTGGGGTCTCTTGGTCGATTGCACTGAGAGTCCCGTACCAAGCAAGAAAACTGGGTTTCTCACGCCACAGCGACGTAGTCCCTGAATGATCATACCCGGCAAAGCTCCGATATAGGTCCGTCGATGACCCCTGATTTCTGCCTCGTCCCTAACACCACCGAGAGAGATTCTGTAGAATTTTCGACCGAGTGCAGCCGCAATCGACCGACCTAAACTGGTTTTGCCAACCCCTGGTGGTCCCACAAAGCAAAGGATTGGGCCCTTCAGATCGGCCTTTAACTTCCGCACGGCCAAAAACTCTAGGACGCGCGTCTTCACTTTGTCGAGACCGTAGTGATCGCTGTTGAGTTGCGAACGAGCTTTTGAGATGTCAATGACGTCTTCAGTGCTGCGCGTCCATGGGACCTCTGAGAGCCATTCAAGGTATGTCCGAATGACTTGGTACTCTGCAAGGCTGGAGTGCATCTTCTTCAGGCGGCGAAGTTCCCTGTCGGCTGCTTTACTAGCTTCTTCAGGCAACTTAGCTTCGGCAATTCGCTTTGAAAGATCGGCTACTTCGTCTTCCTCTCCTTCTTCAGTTTCTCCAAGTTCCTTTTTGATCGCATCGAGCTAGACAAAGGTTTCAGACCGCAGCCAGGTTCTTGCCAGTAATACCTGTTGCCGCAAAATAAATTCACGTTGCTTCTGACCCAGCTTATTTTCAACAGTTGTTTGGAGCTTTTGAGAAATCTTGAGAACTTGGATCTGACGCGTGAGTAGTTCAAGTGTTCTCTTGATCCTTGTTTTGGAGTCCACCAACTCAAGGATCTGCAGTTTTTCATCCAAGCTCAAATCGATCATGCTCGCAAAAAGGTCAGCTAGCTGTCCAGGAGGGGTTGAATCTAGCATTTGCTTCAGCTGATTTAAAACGGACGACGGCAGTTGCAGTTGCGACAGAACGCTAGCGAGCTCTGAGGGATGCTTGAGCAATCGACTTTCATAAGAACGGGTGAATCATCTTACCATGCCCTGCGGCCCTCAGGTTGATAATGAGAGCAGACAGCTCGGTGTCTTCCTTGTTTATCTCTACCAAAGCTCTCATTGAGGAATGTACGATCGCAGGTCGTGTCGACTCACCCTTCTCCTCGAAGACGGTGACACTCGCCTCAAAAAAAGGTGTCGTTTTCAAAATCCGATCGACCTTGATACGGCATATCCCTGAAGTTCATCACAAGTGAATAAAACGTTTGACAACTGTACTGCGCCACCTCTCACCTTCCAGGCTGACCAGATAAGAGGCCTTGGCCCCCCTTCCCTCGTTCGGCCGATTCTTCACGAAGTTCACAATCCTCGCAGCAACTCCCCAATCAAAGAGATCGCTTGGTCCGATTGGGGGCGACCGCGAGTCTTCGGTGGCATCACTTCCTCGAGTCACTTTTTGGCCTGCCGCGGTACCACCTGGTTGGCTGGCAGGCGCAGCAGCTGGTGACGTGGCCCGAAGAGGAACACACGCGACAATGATGTTCGAGCTTTTGCTTCCTCCATTGTGGTACTGGGCCCAGAGTTGGTCCATGAGTTGGGTTGTGTCCCTCCTTCCAATCTATTTCTCGAGCACGTAAGGATCACAGCGCTCTTAACTTTGACGGCATGCAGACCGAACCTGGAGGCGCATCACGATTCCAGGCAGAAGCACTCGTTGGTTTCGAGTGGGGATGACGGGAAGCAGTCCGCCACCACCGCTGCCAAGATGGAAGCCGCTACCATTCCCTCCTTGGTTGCCCCTGCCGCCGTTGTTGTTGCCGCTCATGGTGGCGTGCACTGGATACGATCGTGGGATTGGAGCTTCGGAAAAACTATTTTTCATTTTTAATTTTGTTTTTGCGGCCCGCGATCTTCCATTTCATTCGGTTCAAGTGCGAGAGTGCAAAAGTCGTGTCCGAAGCGCCACGTGACCGTGATTTCACCATCTCCTCCCCCAACTGACGTCAGTGCGAAGGAGATGTGGGCGCCTCAGTGCTGCGGTACAATACCGCCGCCCTTCGTAGGTTGGCGAGGAATCGATCGAGCTCTATCATCGTGCGTGGTTTGATTGCATCTTTGCTCGCGGCTTGGAATCCCCTGCACAGGTAGTCTTCGAGTTCCACGGTGCTCTTGCCCGGGTCGTGCGTCGCCAGCCCCCTCAATATTGCCGTCGACGGGAACTTCGCATCCTTCGACTGTGCCTGAAGCACTTTCTGTAATAAAAGATAAGCATGGGACAGCAAAGAGTGCAGTGCGCTTATGTAGGCGAAAAGATTTGGAAAAAGATGCAATATTCGAACCTTCAAATCAGCAATGTAAGCATCGCGAGCTTGAACTTCCTGCTCTTTCAGTATTTCCAAGAACATACTCTCGTGCGAAGCCTGAAAGACCCACTGGTAGCTGAAGTATTCTCCGGGTTGGTCAGCCTCAAGTGCCTAAACATAGAAGAAAGTAATCAGGTACTTCCTCCGATGACGTCTCGTTCCGCGAATTTTGCATCATTGTACCCACGGTTTGTAGTTGCAAGAGAGATCCTTCAGACTTATGCGGCCACCCCAGGCGAAGAATCTTCGAAACCTCTGACTTGGGGATTATTCCCTTGGCCCGCCCGTCGTTCAGTAACGTGTCATGCTTGTGAAACAGACTTCGAGTCCTCTCAACCACATTTTGCAAGTGATGGTGCATTTCCTCCGTCATCTCAGCTTAAGAAATTGTACCCGCGTTGAGATGAGGAACGAGCTGTAAGCTCCCGCACAGCACTGCTCACCCGTGAGGATTTCGTAAAATACCAGACAGTCAACGCTGCTGGACGCAAACCGTTTGGCGGCGTGAAAGATGTTGTAGCCCCATTCTGCGACTCCTTCTTGAGTGCTGAACTTCTTTTTAAGAAATGAAAACAAGAAATCTGGCAGCTTAGAAAGCTGACAGTCAGAAGGGAAGTTCCAGCAATACTTCGCCCACGGTTCTTACGGGTATTCTGGGGCTTCTAAGTTTTTGTGAGGCATCGTGCAGCGCTTTCGCGGTCCAAATGTCATTAATAAGGAAAGAGAGATCCGTTTGAGACAGGCGGCGGTTCATAACTTTGCCCTTGTATCTAAACTTCCATGTAAGCGAAGGTCCAAGGACTTTTTCAAACCCTCTCACCGTAGGTACTTCGGAACGCTGCTACTGACGCCCAGCCCGACGAAGTAATTATCGTCTTTCGCTGTGCTTTGGGAATGAGACTCGTCGCTTCCGTATCTCTGGTTAGTTTTTAAAGCAAACGAAGTCCTCCATTCACCTGCGGATGGTCATAGGTGCATCCTTTGACGATTTTATCTGGACGATAATTTCGGCAAGGGTTTGAGAGCTCCAGTGATCATCCGATTGGACTAACCAGAATTAACTGTCGAATAAGAAAGACAATAGTCTCGTTGCAATCCTTTCCAGTGCATGAAAGTGCCCATTCACGTACTGATCCAGGAGGGCAGTTCATTCCTATGAGGTCCCAGTTCGGCATCTGCGATAGTTTCGTCAATCAGCATGCGATGTGGCACTCCACTCACCCTATATTCATCGGTCGCACGTGATGCCACTTTGGCTGCATGTTGCTTCTGCTGCTGCAGCTCTTCAGCTTGATGTCGCTAATTTTCAATTACTAAAAGGAAATGGTGAAGCTTGGGAGGAGATAGCTGACCAGGGCAGCAATTTGATCCTCTGTGTCCTTCAGTTTCTCCTCTGTTTCCAGTTTTAGCGCCACTGCCTTATCGTAATCCTCCTTTGGGACTGAGCGGTGCACGATTGCTTTCAATGACGATGTGAGCTCGTGAGAGGTTTCCAGCTCCGTTCTCACTTGCGTGAATTTCCTTCGTCAGCAATATTTCGCGCAGATTTCAAACTTACGACTACGCATCCCACTTTTCAATTCTGTCACAGCGGTCTCCTGGGCAGCCAAAGCCGCTCGCAGATCTTTCTCCATGATTTCGGCGCTGTGTTGCAGCTCCCTCAACCGAGCACGTACCAGTTCCTTAATTCGACAGTTAGAATGAAGCAAAGCGCCGACCCATAGCCGACCTCGCTCTGAATGGCCGCTTCTCGCTTTCGTAGCTCCTCCGCCATGTTGGAAAGCCTTGCAGTGAGGGCATCAATTTCTTCCTTCTGCGACTGCCGTTCTTGGCGGAGTTCTCTGTTTTCGACGCTGCAAGGGGATTAACATTTGGTCGGTCGGCATTTTTCGTTTGCTTCACTTTAATATTTCGAGCTTTTCCAGCATGTCTTGACGCATGCGAGCAACATCTTGGGCTGACTGATATCGACTAATGTAATTTTTGCTCTTCAGCGGCTCCAGCTGCATGACGAGCTCGCCTTGCTTCGCCAGAGCGACTTCGTACTCGTTTCGAATTTCAGAGAGGACAGGCTCGTAGGTCTTAAATTCCTGGATGAAGAAATCTACATTATTTTCACAGTTAGATGCGGACTGGGATGGTAAAACAAGAGTTGTGTTCCGACCGAACGCCTCGCGATAAATCTGCAGCCTGGTTGGATGACCGGGCTCCTCGTTCCCGACGCCCAATTCATGCATTTCACGCTGGATATGGTGGAGCAGGAGCACGAGAAACTTTGGATGCCGTTTCATGCCGGGATGGAGGACTTCGTGGTGCGGCCGGGCTGGCATTGTTGTCGTGGACAAGTGCGAGGCCGACATCCAACCCTGCGCCTTGACCGGTATAACTGGTGTAACGAGGCTTTTCGCCATTACGTGATCGTCGCATGGGCGTACCCTCGTTGTACGGCTGCATTTGTTTTATTTTTTTATTTTTTTTTTTTTTTGTCCCTTTGAGCGCAGGGCGTCGAATAAACCCCGTCGGTCTGTCTACGAACTCACCAATCCATTTGGACAATTGAGCGTTGAGCGTCGAAGAAACCAAGAAACGAAAAGGTTGGGGGGAAAGAAACGAGGGGACAAGAAGACAAGACGCAGAAGCCACACACACACACACACACACACACACACACACACACACACACACACACACGGACGCACCAACACCCGAAGCCACACAACACCCAAAGAAAAAAAAGAAGAAAAGCCGAAGGCCTCTTCCACAATGAGCAGCACGAATCTTGCTGCGCGCAAGATCGCGTTAGATGGCAAGCATGAGTTGTTTAGCGCGAGGAGGCGTCCCATGCGTTTCGTTCGTTGCTCTTACCGTTCAACATCACATCACACCCTGCAACACCCTCCTGGAACACACCCTCCTAATGCCTTCCACCACTCCCAACGCCTTCTCTCCTTCCATGCGATCGGCAGTCGCTCTCTTCGCGCTTTCTCAGGTTGCCCTCTACTATGGTGTCAAGGTTTGAAACGAGGTCGGGCGATCTGATTGGCAGCCCCCTAACCGACGCTTTCCCAGTGGGTGATGCAGTCCCTGGATCCCAACAGCAAAAAGCGGCAGGAGGCGAAGCAGAAGTCCGCCAAAATGTTTGGCCGGTTGGGTGTTGAGTACCGATGAGATATTGCCGTTTCCCCATGCGTTTCGACCAACACGATCGCCCACGCAGATCAAGGACCTTGATCTGAATGAACACGAAGAGATCATAGCCACCGAAGTAGTGCACCCCGACGACATCAATGTGCAGTTCAAAGGTGCCCAGCCATCGACTAAGATCAGGGATTGGAACTGAATTTTTCTTTCAGACATTGGAGGACTGGACCCCATAATCGATTCTTTGAAGGAAACAGTCATCTATCCCCTCTGCCTACCGCAATTATTCCAGTCATCTTCAGGGCTTCTTGGGGCCCCGAAAGGCGTTCTACTGTACGGCCCGCCTGGTACGCGCTGTGTATTCTACTTTCAGATTGTATTGTGACTGACTGACCTTGTTGCGACGCAGGTTGCGGCAAAACTATGCTTGCCAAAGCATTAGCGAAAGAATCTGGTGCGACCTTCATCAACCTTCACGTATCGACCCTCACAGAAAAGTGGTTTGGCGAATCGCAAAAGCTCGTGCGGGCGCTCTTCTCGCTTGCTCGAAAGCTGCAACCTACCATCGTATTTATCGACGAGATAGACAGCTTTCTAAGAGAGCGACGCTCCGGCGACCACGAGGCCACAAGCATGATGAAGGCGGAGTTCATGAGGTTTGACTAACCAGGGCTTGCTCTGCTCGCATTTAATTGTGAAAAACACTTTCCTAATTTGGCGAGAGCAGTCTGTGGGATGGATTAGCGGCTGGGGAAGCCTCCCGAATAATGGTACTTGGCGCGACGAATCGGCCGAATGACATCGACAAGGCTATTCTTCGCAGAATGCCAAAACGGTTTGCGATCAGATTACCAGACCACGAGCAGAGGAGACGGGTTCTTCAAGTTGTAAGTCCGGAGGAGAAGTAAATCGTTGGCGTATTGATTCGCGAAGCTTTTGAAAAACGTAAATTTAGCCGACAACTTCAACATGAACGAGCTGGTGATGCGAACGCAAGGAATGTCTGGCAGCGACCTGAAAGAATTGTGCAGCAACGCCGCGATGGCTCCAGTGAGGGAGGCGTTGCGCTCGCTTTCCGTAGATGTGCGGAACGTAAATCCGGAGGTAAGACAGTTATTCTTATCCATGGCCAATTTGTGGTAACCCAATTTCTGTTGGTTAGGATTTGCACATTCGGCCGATACGGCTTACTGATTTTCTGTCGGACGAAGTGACAAGCAGTGGGATGGCACAGGGTACAGATGGAACCATGGGCGCATTGGACCTGGATTAAATTGAGTTTGGGGGGTTCCTTGCGTCCACGAACATGTTCACAGAGTAAGAATTTGCATTATTGAGCTGCTATGCTGCAATGATCTTCCGTCGCACACTTCTCCGAAGTCGAGAGAAGAATCAGTTAGTTTTGGGTGCTGAGCAAAGCCTGCCTGCGATGAAACAGTTTGGGCGGATGCTAGTCTCCTTGGAGAAGATACATGTAGATATTTGCTGCGACCGTTTAGTCTACCCGCGCCTTGGGCATCCTGCCTTGAGATCAAATTGTGTGCAAGGAACTCTTGGACGATTCGGACGCAACTTGAAGTCCAAGTCCTTCTTCTCTTCTTCTAGTTCATCTCATTCATATTTTTGTTTCCACAACTGGACCATCTCCTCTGGAAGCATTTCCCTCTCCGCCTCCTCCCGCTCCCGTTCATCAACCTCGGCCTTCTCCTTGGCCTCCAGCTGCCTGTTCCGCAAGAACCACATATACGATAGCCCCAGCACACTCAAGATTGCGCATATGCAACCAAGCACAATCCCAACCTGCACTCCAACAGGGATAGGAGTTCCCTCCACCCTCACGGCGAAGCTGGTAGACAGAGTGCAGTAACTAAACAATAAGTTTAACAGGTAATTGCTTTAGCCCGGAACACATTATCAAAAGTTTTGTTTGTCACCTAAAACTGGGGTCCAGCACGACAGCATAGAATTGGTAAGTAGCATCTTCGCCAGACTTCCAAACGATTCCCAAGTTGTTCGTCCCATTAAATATGGTATAAGCGGATTGAGCAGTTCCTTTTGAAATGTTGGCAACGGAATTTGTGTAGCAAGGTTGATAGTTCTGCGGGAAATAGTTAGAAACTGACCGAGAACCGAGCGAAATGCACTTTACCGAAGGTCCCCAGGCCAGCCGTGGGTCTCCACTGCTTGAGGAGCGGACCATTTGCTCCCACGTTTGCGGGCTTGTCATGCAACCGGCCTGGTGAATGGTCAATAGAATGCCCTCCCCTGGAGAGGGAGGGAGGGAGGCAGGGAGACAGAGACAGAGAGAGAGAGAGAGAGAGACAGAGACAGAGAAGCTATGGGTACCTTTTCATTAGTTATATTATAGTCGAAGCCTCCTTGCCCGTTGACCTCCCAAAGCGCGAAGTCGGCGTCCACAGTTTTGACAAAAACGTCACCATCGTACACATCCAACGCCGGCGTGAAAAATTCCCCGTAAAAGGAGGAAACCGGGACACCGTAGGTACCGCAATCGTACGGCACGACTTTGGTGTAGTGCGGTCTCGTCCACGACGAAAAGTCTGACACCCAGTTCCCCGCCCCAAACGAAACTTCGGTCGGCGCTGAACTGCAATTGGGAGGGACGAGAACGTCACCTGGGTTGGGTTGCATGGCGCGTCCGTCTCGGAACACAACGCGGCGCGTGGAGGGGCAGCCCACGGAAAGGAGGGAAACTCCTTCGATCGCGTCGCAGGCGAGGCTGGAGTCTCGAGGACGGGCTCGAAGAATAAGCCTCCCAGAATGGGCATAGTCAATAGGAACGACTGCGGCTTGCACTTGACGAGCCCATAAACCCGATCCGGCCAGATACGGATCCACGCTGAACGTTTCAGATTGGTTCGCACTCAGAGAAACGAGAGAGTTGTTGGAAACGGAAATCTGTTTTTTTTTTTTTTTTTTTTTTTTTTTTTTTTTTTTTTTTGGCAAACATTCGCTTCAGTTGAGAAGGCACGGTTGGAACGGTTCACGTACAATCACTCGGTTGGAATTCCCGGCAAACGGCTGAAGCGTTGCTGAGAATGTCAAATTCTCGCCTGAAGAATGGTGAGCAAAATGTGAAAACGGTATCAAAGCGTTTACCAATGTCCACAGCGGACTCGCTGGGCAAGCTGTGCGTCCACAAAGCGTAGGGGCAGACCAGTGTTGGGTTATTCGCAGTTGGGGCTCTGGGAAACGTGAGCAACCGAGTTGAGTGTTTTCATGAGCCCTGGGAACCCACCGTGGGCTTACTAATTCGTTTCTGAAAGGAATTATTCGTTTCGACACGAGATTAGGAGTTGACGTAGGAATCAAAGCCACCAGCCGATCGAAAGCATCGAATTCCAGCCAAACCACTACAAATCCCTCAGAATCAGTCAATTCTAAAAGGTGTACCTGCTCACAGTCCGTCGATACCAGTCCTGAAACAACTTCGATGGCCTCCGAAAATGTGGAGTGGCCGATAAAAACCCTGGAGAACTAATTCAGATCGCCTGCAACAGCCATTCGCGTTTTTTTTTTTGGTACCTTCTCGTGGACGTCAAAGCTGCAAAGTGCCCCTTCGATGAGGAGGCAACTTGTACGACGTACTCAGTGGCGGCGAGGTTAACGGCTGGAAGTGAGGGGTTCCGGCTCTTCAACGATATCGTGAAGACAGTTTGTCCACTGTCGGGGCTGACCAAATGTCAATGGATTTCATGACTTTGACGTCCAACACGCACCTGATGAACAGGCCGTCCCCGTAAATAAAGATATCGCCCCCGTTCGTGCTGGCAATCAAACCGGGTACTGATCCCTGGTGCCTACTGTGAGAGCGAAGCTCAGTTTTGTGTTTACCTTTGAATTCGCATCCACGATCGGTGCGTTGGCGTCGGTCCCCACGAACACATATTTCAGCTTCAAGGACTGATACTGTGGATTGAACCCAATCAGCACATCCGCTTTATCGCCGTTTCTTGCTAGAATGAGATATTCGGACGAAGTCTTTTGCACCAATGCATCACGAATAAACCCGGAGGTGGATATCACACCGCTGAGTGAAACGCTTGAGAACGACAGCCCTCCGTCTTGCGAGTAGAACAAGGAAGAGCCCGCCTTACTGCTCCATGCGAGTACACTGTCTGCCAAAGTTGGCGGCCAGAGATCGTTCGGTTTGCAAAACGTTGTTGCACGAATTTGATTTACAGACGATAGGGCAGCAACCTTTGCCGGCCCGCTGGAATTAGTGACTATATAGGCGTCTTGATTGTTTACTACGACCAATAGCGAGTATCTGGTTGCTGCGATGTTGCTAATAGAACCAGTAATGCTTTGAAATGCTTTCAGCTTTGTCTCTTGGGGTTGCGTAAAAAAAGTTTGGGACACCGCCACGCGCCCGTCTCCGAACAACGAGCTTGTAGCAAACGCATTGTTAGTGGCGCAGCGGTTGATTGTAACAGAAAAAGATGCTTGAGCTGACGAAGACGTGGTGCTTGACGAAAGCTTCTGCTGAATTATGGAAGATGTGTTATCCTGGGCAGCAAGCGGAATCCAGGTTTGAAGCACGGTGCAGCCGATGAGTGCTGCTCCTTGGCCAGATACAACAACGGGGACTGTTCCCGGGCGTGCCAGGTTGAAGAGCACATCCCAATATCTTCGAAAACCTTTAGTCTACCATCGGGAATGCCTCCCATCTCATACCTTCCGTCTTGGTTGAAGAGAACTTTCTGGATACTCAGAGCATCGGAGATGGAAGTGACGTTCGGGGCTTCCCCAATTGTCATAAAGGAGTAGGTGAGTTGGCTGGATATCTGTTCGTTGAAATCCGTTTAGTTTATGTTGAAATAGTCTTCATTTACCGATGACGGTTTCACAGGGTAGGTCGTCGTGTCTGCCAGAGACACTCCACGGGATGGGTCGGCAATCCATAATCGTCCCGTTAAGTTCACACCCACAGGAACAATCATTTGGCTCGACGACGTCAACTCCCAACCCGGCGGGCCCGTTGCTAAGACCCATTGGTAGCACCCAGGGGATTTCGCAATCGTCACGTAAAATGTGTCGGATGTTGTCGCGTCGCCGTTCCGGGAGACGGAAATCGCTTCTACACCAATCTGAGAGCAAGTGATCTGAACGGTTTGACTTGATCCCAGATTGGAGACAGCGCAGTTGGAGGAGACCACCCACGAAACAGAAGTTGAGGCAGATGTGTAAGATGCAAGAAACTACACCGTTTCGTTTGCGTACAAAATGGGAGGTGGCGCATTACTAAGAGAATGGACGCATTGCTCAACGCTAAAGAGTATCCCACCGGACGGTTGGCGTAGAAGCTTACACCGTCTTGCTCCAAGCTTTGGTAGAAGAACGATCCGTGACCAAACGACTTCGCCATGTCCACCGATCGGGGTTTCAACTTCTTTCTCCGCTGACAAGGAGTTTTGGGACACGCCCGCACAGCAGTCAAATCTTTTGTGCTGGAGACCGAGAGATCACGGAAGGAAAACCACCACGAAGGCACGACAATAATTCACGAACGCCTCGTCGGCCTGATGATTGTTCGGCCCTTCTGCGCCCTTTTTGGATTATGTCATTGAGAGCCACGATCGCCTCAAAATTCGCGCTCGATTTGTTAACTTGAACATTAGCTTCGGTCTTGCGCACAGTTCTCCTCAAAAATGGATTGAAAAATATTCCTCTCTCTGACCGTTGCGGGAACCTGAGCATTTTGAGAGAATGCAATCGCATTCCTCATGGTACCATCTGGATTCTGTTTTCGTCACTCAGTTTTACCTGATCCACTTACTGTACACTTGAGGTTCGACGTAAGCGAAGGACGGGCTAACAGATGGCTAGGCATTGGATTTATGGTCTTTTGCTCATGCGGGCTGATGGGGTTGGGTTTCGACTCCTCCTTAAAGCAGAGAACACGCGAGGCGTTTCGGAAGACGACGGCATGAAAGCTCTCAGCTGTAAACTCGAGCATGCACCACGCTTGCAGTGGGAAACTGAGGATTGCATTTCGTTCGCGTTCCGTGCACAAACAACACGCGTCATGTTGCAGAAACAAGAAAACGTTTCAAAAGAGGCTTCGCTTGGAGCGGAGCCGGAGGAAAGAAAAACTGGAAATCGAGGGCCAAGAGGACATAACCAATCAAACGACTGCCATTTTGCTGAGATCAGTGCTGCTGCGAGGTGTAAGCATCTTCCATAGCCTTCTTCATGAACACCCCAAGCTTGGCGGGAGAGGCCGTCACGTGGACCCCAGCGGCTTCGAGGGCGGCAACCTTATCACCAGCCTTTCCTTTGCCACCAGAGATGATGGCGCCGGCATGGCCCATACGGCGGCCTGGCGGTGCAGTGCGGCCAGCAATGAAAGAAACGACGGGCTTCGGCTTAGGTCGGCTCAAGTTGTGTTGAATGAGGTATTCTGCGGCTTCTTCCTCTGCAGACCCTCCGATTTCGCCAATGAGGATAATGCCTGTCATGAGCAAAATACGCGCAGTTTAGCCAACAACAAAAAAAACAAAAAAACCGTAAATGTTTGTTTTTAACAAGCGCAAACCTTCAGTTGCAGGGTCGTTCAAGAAAACGCTCAAGGCATCAATAAAGTTGGTTCCGTTGAAGGGATCACCACCGATGCCGATGCAGAGAGTCTGGCCCAAACCGACAGCAGTAGTCTGCGCAACTGCCTCGTACGTCAAAGTGCCTGACCTGCTAACGATGCCAATTTTGCCCGGAAGGTGAATGTGGCCAGGCATGATCCCAATCTTGCACTCCCCAGGCTTGATAATGCCGGGGCAGTTGGGTCCGATGAGGCGAGTTTTCGATTGAGTTTTTAGGACTTGCATGACTCGCACCATGTCCTGCTGCGGGATGCCTTCCGTAATGCAAACGGCCAAAGGAATCTCGGCTTCAATGGCCTCAATGATAGCTTTGGCCGCGCCGGGCGGAGGAACGTAAATGGCAGTTGCGTCGGCCTTTGCCTGCTCGACAGCCTGCCCATAACATGTGAGTGACGGAATGGCGCTTCAGCCACGATTTTCGTACCTCGCGGACGGTGGCAAACACTGGAAGGCCGAGGTGGGTGGAGCCAGCCTTGTTGGGGGAGACGCCACCAACCATGTTCGATCCGTACTCGATGGACTGTTTCGAGTGGAATGTTCCCTGCAGAAAGAAGGTTTCAATGCGGCGATGATCGCGGAACGAACCGCCGCACCCGCGGACCAAGAACTGAAGATGCAAGCTGGACGAACCACGAGCCCTGACCACACGAACCTGCTTTCCGGTGAAGCCCTGGCAAATGAGCCTGGTGTGCTTCCCAATGCTCATGTTCGCTGCCGTCGACTCATAGCCGGAGGAGGACGCGAAACCGCGGGTGCGAGCTTTGTGACGATTAAACGGTGAGTGGGCGGAGTAGGCCGAAGGGAAACAAACAGGAAACGATGCGCACGCCGGGTGCGCGATGGACCAAAGTCGCATGCGCCTGATCGGCAGGCAAGGTAGAAAAGGGAGGATTGGACCGCGTTCCGTCTCAGAGAAAAGAGAGATCGGCGATGCCGGTCACCGAACCACAAGGACGAGGACGAAAGCCGACGAAACGGACAAGCAAGAAGGGACGGACGCTATCCTCGTGCCCGCGCGGTTTGAGTGATCGCGGTAAGGAAGGTAGGGGGTTGACGTACGTACCGGCGGTCCAGATGAGCGCGCGTGCGGAGCGAGCGGTGGCAGCGGCTGAACCCGGGAGCATTTTTTCGTTCTCGCTTTTTTTTCTCGTTGCAGCAGCTGGTTCTGGACAGCCGACAGTCTGTCTGTCCGTCTGCCTCGCTCTCTCTCTCTCTCTGTCTTTCTCTCTCTCTCTCTCTCTCTCTCTCTCTCTCTCTCTCTCTCTCTCTCTCTCTGCTCTTGTTCTGCCGCGCTGTAAATTTGCCAATGGCTTTTCTTCTTTTCCACACCCGTTCCGAGTGCCAGCCGCCTCCATTCTCTCCACTTCCTCAACGCTTGACCCTGTTTTAAAAAAGAGAGAGAGAGAGAGAGAGAGAGAGAGAGAGGGAGTGTGTGTGTGTGTGTGTGTGTGTGTGAATGTGCGAGAGAGAGTAGCGCGTTCAGTTAGGTGCTGAAGCGAACAACTTGCAAAGCAACAAACGAACCAAGTGTTTTTCTTTCTGGCGCCCGGCTGTCCAGTCTTTTTCCGCTCCACCTGTCGCGTGTCGATTTTCGTAAGAGGTCCTGGTCCCCGCGTGAAAGTTGAACAAGCCCAGTTATGATTATTCGTTAGCTGGTTTCATCATTCATACAAACAGAGGCACGAGGAAGCCTCACCAAGGGCACTCCACTGGGACCGGTCATGCGCTGCGATACCTCGCGCAATAGCCACTGCGACCGCTCCGGCCTGCCCCGACGGACCCCCTCCCGCGACAATCGCCCACACGTTGTACTTTCCGAGTTTTCCAGTCGCCTCCAACGGCTTTACAATACGTTCTTTGTCCTCGAACTGCTTGAAGTACTCCGACATTGGAATACCGTTCACGTAAATTTGCCCGTCGCCTTCAACCATCCAGCAGTGCGCTCGTGCCGTCTTCCGCGAGCCACGAGTCAGTGAGCGTCCGTACTCGTCAAGCGCAGAGCTAGCCGTCGCCGACCGACCTCCTGTGGCCTGCGGCGCCTCAAACCGCAGAAGAAGCTGGCGAACTTCTGGGTCCTTCTCTATTTTGCTTTCATTGTCAACCATTTGCCCACCATAAAAATACGAATCAAGAGATCCACGTTACCTCTTACGCGAGTCAAAACGTTGAACTTTCGAATGAGAGAACGGTATGCCTTTTCCGACAGCTTCATTTGCTTCTCCTGCTGCATTTCTTCCTGTTTCATCCACCGGCCAGTGGCCTGTTTCTTCTGGTCGACTGGTGATAGTGGGCGGAACGGAAGATTGTGCTTGCGAATGAGCTCGTTAAGGCGGATGGTAAGGTTGTAAAACTTTGGGTTGCCAGTGAAGTAGGCGTGATCAACACGGGACGCGGTAAGAGGACCGCTTGCGGTTCCAACTCGCCCTAATGCTATTTGAGGAGGATCGCGGCCCGTTGGAAAGAGCGGTGACGATTCTGCCTTGAAATTGGGCCGTGGGCTTTTGCTTGCCGACGCATCAGAACCAATCGCCGTCGATAGAGGCCGATTGGCTATTCTTGCAGCGGCAGAAACTGCAAAGATGTTCTGGGCAGTCCTGGCCCTGCCCGCCACGATCGCCACGAAGCAGGGCCGGAGCCTGCTTGAAGGAAGGGTCCCACACGGCATCTCGGAATTCGCTTTTTGGAGTGACAAGGAAGCTCGCCTGACTTGGTCCTTTTCGCACCGCCATCTTCACTGACCACTGCCTGCTTTATTGCATTCATGAGGCTTCTTCATTTTCCACTTTGGACCTCTCATTAGCTTTGAATTTGAACGGCCTCCATCCTCCCACCAGTCCAGACATTCTACTCGGCGATCGCTCCTTTTTTAATGATGGCATCGGCGACTTGTCGGTCGGCGCATCAGCGATTTCCGTAGTGAGCGTTTCGTTGGAGGTATCCGTCCTGCCAACAAGCTCGCATTTGCCGTCTTCTTGGTTTGAAACACACGCAAATGACTCGGTTGGGGATGCCGACAGACTTTCTTTCTTGCCGCAGTTCAGCTGTGCTTGAATGAGGATGGCGTGGTGATGCTGCCGCGTCTGTTCAAATTGTTCAATCCATTGTGATTTCTCATAGTTTGACGACGCTTGCAGAAGAATGGAGTCCGACTGAAAGTGGAGGAGGACTGATTGTGGACCTTCAATGGACTTTAAGTATTTATAGAAAACTAAAACATGAGACGAACCAGCATCAACAGTCAGAACTGATTCCAGCGGGAGAACAAATTTAATAAGAATCATCCCGTCTCGCTTCGTTTTCCCTAATACGAGAAGGTCACTGAAGAGAAGTGCCTCCACCTCAATGGGGTTAGCAGCTCCTTTTCTCAAAAGGAACAGCTTTTCCGAAATGAGTTTCCGTCTCCCATTTGCAATGTGAAATCTCTACCAAATCAACGTCTTATCAGATAGTAAAGGAGCCAAAAAAATTTCGTACATGGATCGACGGGGGGAACTCCAGCATTTCTTCAATTGCATTAATGCGAATTCGCGATTCTTGGACGCGGACGCACTCGTTCACAGTATACACTTGAAGTTCCAAAAACCGCAGCAGACCTGCAATTTCGCCGTGAAAGGTGTCATCTTGGGGTAGCATGCCGAGCAAACGTTTAAAGAGGATTGGGTATCGTGTAATTCTATGCATTGGCTTCATTAATAGATCAGCGAGTCCGAGTTTCTGTAACTTGCTGTTTTTTTCAAATTTCTGCGGACTAGTTTACAAGTGTGCCAATAAGCGGGAAACTAGGTACCAAGATCAAATTATCGATTTCTTTTCTCTGTCTGAGCGATTGAAGACAGACTCTTGAGTTGCTTTGATTACTGCAATACTCATTGTAAAGGTGAAATTCTTTCGCCTTCAACACGTCAGCAATGATTGACGGAATCAAGTGGACGAACATGTGTTTGAAACGCTCGCACTAAATTTTCCACCTTCACAGTGCCCTCAAGGTGGCTTTGCAGGTCGCAGGAAAGGTTTTGGTGAAGGACTGCAAGTTGATCGACGTTCGCAAAGACATTCTTAATGTCTTGTTCAGAAATGTCTTCCAGACCGGAAATCTCTTCGCGTAGGTTGGCAACATCGCGAATATATCCCGTGTATGCGCTTTCGGTCTCCAAAATTTCACGAACAACCTCTGTCAAATCCGGCCTTCCAGCATTTGGCTAACATAGTTCATTCGTTGACTGTCAAAGGGTCACAACGAGACGTACCTCCTTTGAAGGTTCGTCTTTTGTGATGGCGATGCACATGGAAGTGTCTTTGTAATTTGGAACGGCGGCGCTTGCTTGAGTTTGCAACTCCGCGTTGATTTCATCGAGCATTCGCTCGCAGCGGCGCAGCTCTGCTTGAAGGTCGTGTAGTTTCTTGGCACTAACTTCGTGGTACGCTGAAACATCTCGCGAGGGCGAAGAGCTTGCAACCTTTTTCCGATTCGTGTCCAATGATTCCCTTGCGTTGGCGAGTTTCAATAAGCCATCTTGAATACGGGCTTCAACTTCAATCTCTCTTGATATTTCCAATAATTTCTCATCCAGTCGTTCTTTAACCCCAATCACCTGGAGAAATTTTGTGAGCCTCGAAAATCGGAAAGTTACAGTTCAATCAAAACAAGCTGTCGTACTTCAGCGTCTTCCCCTCGGCGATCCAGGAAAACACGCTTGGCAACGCAACTCAACTTGACACTACTCCGACACGCTTTGTGGGCAATAAAGAGGCAGCCTGATATTTCCTTGCTCAGTAAATGATCTTTTCTGTGGAAAATATTCAAACCTTCGCAGCGATATGGAACTTCTGATCCGTCAAGCTGTCTGAAACAGTATTCGCAAAAAGTTGTAATATTTGTTTTGAGTCGAGTGAACAAGTGCAAGCTTTCAGCGTGCGGGGTCGCCGTCTTGCTGCTCGACGTATTTGTGCGTCTAGCTTCACCAGCGTGCACGTTTAGCTTCTCTGAATCCGGAAGAACGTCTGTGGATCTGGCTCTGCGAACACTTCCCTGCCGCCGTGATGATGAATGTTGCCTTTTAAGCGAACAATCCACATTCACAAGAGCCAAGTCAATGTCTCCCATAATATTTTTGGCGTATTGCCATGCTCGATCGTCTTCAGGCAGCCAGGAAGTCCTCGCAACCTCACTCAATCGTTCGGAGAAGCGTTTCAGAATATCAGCATTTGTTATTTTGTTGATTCCTAGTATTTTTGAGGGCCGCTCATTTCCCAGGAAGGAAATTATCATACCCACATCCGAGCGAAGCGATTGCCAGTGTGCCGAGCAGAGAAATCCTCCAGCGTTATCCCCACACTTAAAGTACAGCGATTGCAACTTTCTCAAAGATGCTGCCACCATCAAAGCGAATCGCGACTCTGGAGGCTGCAGACTATCCCCGGCTGCATCGCAGTGGTCGGTCCATTCATATTTGCTGCCAAGCTCCTTGAATTTGCCAAAAATTTTTGAGACTTCGGAGTGTGCCTCAACGATTTGGAATTTTGTGAACAGGTCTCTTATCCGCTCGAGGTCAAGACTCAAAAACTGCAGGGAGAAAACAGTCATTAATTATTCCAAAAACTCAGAGACCAGCTCTACCATCAAGTCCTGGCTTTTGTGCTGAAGGAGGAACATCAGAAAGTACCCTCTATTATTCACGATCACGATAAGACACTTTAACAAGCAGATCACGGAAAGACCGTCACCTTAATACAGGGTTTGACCACAAACCAATGAATGCCGTTTTATCCACCAGATCGGCAAGGTCGTAGGATTTCGCGTGCACCAGTGCACTTTCTCGTTCATCGTGATCAGAGTCCAGAAAGAACGAGTCCACAGACCGCAGGATCTGAGATGGGTTATTCGCAGCGGGATTGATCTCCTCAAGGCGAGATCGGTCCGCGTTTCGCGATCGCTCCTCCATCAAAGAGGTCGATGTGGGCGGACAAACACACAAAACTAAATAGTACTAACAAACATCACACAATGGGCCGTATGCACCCAGGCGGGTTGTGGCCGGCGCCCATCCGCCACATCCAAAAACATTTTTGACAAGGATGGCCGATCGTACCTTCGCGGCTATGCCACCACAAGTCGCTGAATTCCCAGTCGCCTCTGCGTCAACCCGTGGCGCCGATTCCGGTGGCATGCCGCTCAGCGCAAACACCGCCTCCATCGCGCTCTCGCACGATCGGTTGCGAAACAGCAAGGAAATTGGAGAGAGCAGTTCCATGATCCCTCACGTACGGCCTCCCCCCATTGACGACATGTTCTACTCGCTTGAGTTGGACGAGGAGGCTTCTGCGTACCTCCAGAGAACGCAGGTTTGAGGCGCAAGTGAAGTCTTGTGGTGCGAACCTGAACTGGTGGATTTTAGACGACAGGCGCAGAAGAAGAGAAAAAAGGGAACGAGACTGAGTTAGCAACACTGAGAGTAAGTAGTTCAGTTCATCCAATGAGCACTAAGCAGTTTCGGCAGCGAAATGAGAAAGAAGAACCCGCCGGTTTACAAGTATTTTCTTCTGGCTTTTTGTTTAAGAAAGCGCCGGCTTTCTTACTTCTTTCTTTGCAGTACCTGTTCGACGTAATCAACCAGCGCTCGGCTCCGGAAAAAGCCCGTGAATTGAAGCAAATTGTTCAGAAGCTGCGGCGTTCTCGATCAAAATGGGTCCGATTTCCGCTTTAATATTCTCACTCTCTGATCAACAGAGCAGGCGCACGAGTACCGGATAGGGCAAGAACAGCTGTATGAGGCCCTGGAGAAAGTCTTAATTGAGCTTAAAACGGCGACGGTTTGGGGGCAAAAGAAGACCCTTTTTTGAGGCTAACGAACTTGCAGGACTATTCGCTACCGTTCATAAACAAAGTCGATCGGCGGGAAGTTCCTGACTACTACATAAGTCTGTCCCGTTAAACGATTCGTATTCGTCGTCTCACAAACATTCACAATTCAGTCATTAAAAAACCGATGGATTTGACCCAGGCGAGAATCAACTACCCCTGTGCAGCCATCTAAATTTCCTCCTTCTCCTAGATGACGAAAAAGCTGCATGCTTTGCAGTACATGTCGAAAGATGACTTTGCGGATGACCTGTATCTAATCTGGTCAAATTGCCTCACTTACAATACTCACCCTGTGAGGAAGGCCACCCGTTCGCGTCAGCTGTCTCACAAGTATTTCTAGGAAAATCCTTTCCGCAAAAAAGCGATTGTGATGAAAAAGCGAACAACTGAGCTACTAAAAAAAGTACCTGACATCAAGATTGAAGTCAAAGCGCCAGACGATCCTGATACGGAGTCTGACGATGGTAAGATGGAATTTCTGTAATGTGAATATTTAAAATTTGCGGCCAGAACATGAAGAGAAGCCGGGAGACGAAGGAAAGCCGGTGGTAGGGTTACTCACACCACCTCTCAAATGATTGACTCTCTCTTATCAATACAGCTCGGAAGCAGGGGATTTCCTCTGGCTGGCCATGCAGAAGTTGGGAGCAGAGGAGGAAAATTCCGCAAAGCAGACCCTCTCAATTTGGAGAAAACCAGCGAGCAAGTCCAGCTTGAGAGCCTTTTCGATGATGACAATGATGGCCCGACGGCAATCGTCCCAGAGCGAATCGACCGAACCGATCGTAGCGTGTCCTCGAAATCTATTGCGGCTGGGGAGTTGCCGGATGAACCTGTGACTCCAAGGAGTGGGATGGACTTGAAGGATGAAATCCAAAATGCGCGACAGCAAACTCCGCAAGCGGACGACCGGGCACCGTCTCCCGAACACCACTACTTTGATGACGAGAAGGATGAACAGACTCTTCGATGGAAGCAGGAGACGTTCAAGTTACGTTCAAGCACCTTGGTATGATAACTGATCACGTGATTGGAGAGGTTACTGATGGATCGTGGACAGAGCGACCTCGATAGGCAGTTCGAGAAACCATTTGCAGATCGACCGGCAATCGTGCGAAGGCCCGAGGATTTCCATCTACTCGACTTCAGCTTTTCCAACTACTTGGCAAGGGCGAGCGGCCAGCAAACGCTTCGCGGGCCAACAGAGGAACAAACTCCAAAGGTGGAATTAGCGGCGAAAGCATTTCTCCCGGAAATCTTTTCCCCATATACAGGACTGCCACATATATCTGCAAGGTTTGTGATTTGTTTCTGGGACGATTACGATGGTGGTCTTACGTTTTTGTGTCAGTAGCTCTAAGAGTCCGTTTTCCCTGAGACTGACAAAGGAAGAACGGCCCAGCAAATTGCGAAAGACAATTATGCGAAGCATAAACTCTCTGCAATCTGTGAAGGAGCATCATGCCAAAATCATTGCGAAAGTGGTTGGTATTCCAGCGCTTTTGAATGAACCACCATCTTACCGAATGTGGATTACGTTTTCAGACAAATTCGGTCGTTGACGCTAAAGCGGATCGTAAATGGGATTCTGGACCTGCTTGGTTCAACCAAACTTGCTCCTCCCCGGATTTGCTGACTGCGGAATCGATAATGCGGCAAATCACGGCTCAGCTCCTTGCGCATGCTGGGTTTGATTGTTGAGTACTTCGTCCCTTTCGGCCAATCGAATTGTTGACCACTTCGGTTTGGCTTGAAATTAACAACTATTCTTCCTTTTGAAAGCCGCCCACCAGTCCACCGTCAGCATTTTAACGGAGATCGGTATTCAATACTTTCAGAATCTTGGGAAAACCCTGAAGCTTTACGTGGATAAATTCTCGCTCACCATTGCCCCTGAGGTTCGCATGTGTGGAACGTTCAAAGGCTTTGAAAGTGTTTGTCTCATTACTTCTCCGTCTTTTTTTCCGAAAAGAAACTTTTGCTCATGTCCCTTCAAGCAAATGGCATCGACAGCGCCGAAAGACTTGACCAGTATGTTCGCTTCGACATTTTGCGGTATGGCTTGAAGCTCCACGATCTACGACGACGGCTGGAAGCAGCGTCGAAAGCACTTGATGAGACCCTCGAGGATAAGGACAACACGGATATTAATTTCGATGAAGTAGACAATAATATTATGAGGTGAGATGACTTTGCAGCCGAAAGAAACGAGCCCCTTTGTAACGGAGAGTGCAGCGGAAACTTTTTCGAGGAAATGGGTATTGATTTATTAAACCTGCAAGACCTTGGACTGGACTTTACATCTGTAAAACCTACTGCACTGCGGTCTTCTCTTGTGCGCTTTCTAACTTTTGATTTCTTTTTTGCGGCAAAGATCCCAACCGAGCTATGGAACAAAAAGTCCGATAACCCCATCCGAATTCGCCGCAACATTGTTGCAAAGCTAATGTAAATTTTTTTTCTTCCCCGACTGAACGTTTTGCTGATAATCATACATCTACGACCCTTTTGTTCCCGCAGGGACGAAGGCAGTGAGTGATATTGCTTTTGTGCTTTGGTTTCAACTGACGAGTTCTTTCGTCAGCCGAAGCAGTGCCGGTACAGAAATTAAAGCCTGCCAAGCCGTGGAGCCCCGTCGACCCAAGCCAAGTCATTGGACTCTTGCGACCCTTCTACGAAGTTCGGCAAGCGGACGATAACATGATAGAAGTGGGTGGTCAAGGCCGAGCTGCGGTTGTCTCTCACCACTGTCCTGGCTACTTTTTCTCCTCCATTCTTTTGGTGCAACTCTCGCCAACAAAACCCCCTTCTCCCCCGAAAAAACAAAATCTTGCGCAGGACGACGACAAGCCCAAGTCCAAGTTCCATAAGTCCAAGGCGCTCATTCGAGTCGCTCAGAGCGGCCGGAAAAAGCCCGCGGCAGAGTCGCGCCCGCCAAAGGCAATCGATCCGGCGAAAGCGGCGGAGAAGGCGGCGAAGGAGGCGGCGAAGCGGAAGAGGGAGGCAGAGAGACTGGAGAAGGCCGAGAGGGGCAAGATGAAGAAGCGGCGTGTATGATAATAGGAGGTAATAATACTGTATTTTGTACTGGTCGGGAGGGCGTAGCAAAAGTGCGGGCGTTCGTTTGAGGTGTGAAGGAGAGCATGGCTTCACCTCGCTCTCTCTCGCTCCACTTTCAAAGCGTGCGGATAAATAACAAAGTGCGGATAAATAAGCAAGGGGAAAGAAAAGAAAACACACGTGTTCGAATGCAACAGCATCCTCCGCCGCCACAACAGCTTCGTCCGTTCGCCCTTGTCGAGCACCCCGCCCTCCCCGTCAAGTTTGTCATTACCGACTGCCCGTCGGACCGCAACCTCGAGGCCGACTACATCCCGTCGCTGCTCGGCCATGGCGTCAAGTACCTGATCAGGCTGTGCGATCCCGCCGCCTACGACCCCGCTCCTCTCGCCCGCGCGGGCATCGTCGTGAACGACGACATGGTCTTTGAGGACGGTGCGTACAATTAGATCGTGCGCGAAGGTTGTTTGTTTTCTGGGTTTGCTTATTTTGCTGCTTTCGCTCGCCTTTTGATATTGCGGTTTGCGTGCGCGCACTTCAACGCGCTTCTCGTGACCGCGCATCCACCCTACCCCAACCCCTTCCCACCTTTGAGGAGCTCTGTGACTAGCGGTGGCGAAGCCCTCCCCCACATGCGAACGGTGGTGCCACGGACGACTTGGCCAAATGCGAAGAGACAGGGGAACAGGACCCTTTCGCTCAGCCACCCGTTTCGACACTCTTTGCCACCCTTCCAATACCCCGCGATGCGCACTGCATTGGATCGCAACCTCCCAGAACGACTTTGCAGCAAAGAAATGAATAGTCCACCGACAACAGCACCACACCACTACTCTTGTCACTGGCTAACCACTTCTTTTACCTTTTTTTAACCCCACACCCCACTCCGATCAACACCAGGCACAGTTCCCAGCAACGAGATCATGACAACGTTTCGCGACTTTCTCGACGAAATAGAAGCAAACAGCGTCTCGTCGAGCTTCATGTCAGGGTCGATCCTGTCCTCGGCGTCCACGTCATCACCATCGCCTTCGTCCCGCCCGTCGACCTCGTCGTCCGTCGCATCCATGGCGTCTGACGGGGCCGCGGCAGCTGGCGCTGTCGCCGTGCACTGCGTCTCGGGCATCGGCCGCGCGCCCGTGCTGGTCGCCGCGGCGCTGGTCGACGCCGGCGTGGATCCGCTCGAGGCCGTTGAGCGCGTGCGCAAGGCGCGCCGCGGCGCGCTCAACAAGAAGCAACTCGAGTGGGTGACCGGCCAGGGCCCCGGAGGCGGTCTGAAGAAGCGGAAACGCGCGACGGTCCGCGGCGGCGGCGGGTCTGTGTCCAGCCGGAGCAGAAAAAGCGGTGGAGGCGGAGGGTCGTTGCTGGGCATGTTTCGGAAAAAGTAGGCGGTGCAGGGTTTTCGGATTCTCTCTCGCTTTCTCCTTTTTTTTTTTTTTTTTTTTTTTTTTTTTTTTTTTCTTTCGTGGGGCCTCTTCTTGCCGTCTTCTTCTACCCTCGCTCTACAGATGCAATCCGTTGGTCATTCCTCCTTCACATAATCCATTTGTCGATTAGCGGATTGCACTCCGCCTCTGTTTGAAAAAAAAAGGCATGAAAGAAAAAGAGAGCGAGAATATAAAAAGACCTTGTGGTGTTTAGCAGGCGTGTTGGCTCAGCTTGGTGTGGCTCGACACACAACTCGATGTAACAAAAAAACAACTTTTTATCTTTCTTTCGCGTTTGCGCGGGGGCACTCTATAATATGCAGCTTAAATATGCCAAACGGACCGAGATTGGGAGCAAAGGAGTGCAAATACGTGGTCGAACGTCAAAAAAGGGGGTAGAGCAGAAGGGAAAGGAGGAGCAGCAGGCAGCAAGAAGAGAGGCGACGAAAAAGCGCTTCACCCGTTGTGGAACCGGACAAAGTAAGAAAAAAAAGAGACCACCTGGCATCCCCTCACATTATATCACTTCTTCCCAACCTTCTTGGCCCGCGCCCGCTCCGCCTCCTTCTTTGCTGCCTTCATCTTTGCCAGCGTGCCCTCGGTGGGGACCTGCGGGGTGCCCGTTTTAGTGTGTTTCGCAAAAGAAAGAAAGAAACGAGAAAAAAAAAGCGTCGGCGCCACCCCGCTCCGCTTCGTTCTCAAAAAGCAACACTCACATCAAGCACCGTCCGGCAGAACTCGGCGACCATGTGCTGCAGCGCGACTTCCCGCTCCTCGGCCATCTGCGCGTCAACCTCTTTTCCGTGGTCCGCCTGCTCTTGCACCCGCGCGACCACGATGGCCATCGCCTCGTCCCGGCTCTTTGCCGTCACCGTGCAGTCTTCGACGCCTTTTTATAGGGGGAGAGAGACAGTGCGGTGGGGGGTGAGGCGGTGTGTGTGTGTGTGTGTGTGTGTGTGTGTGTGTGGTTCAAGGGCCGGTTTCAAAGGCGAGAGAGAGAAAAGAAAAAAAACAAGCCTCGTTTACCGTCCTGCTCCAATCGAAGCTTTGCCGCGTACGGCCCCGCGCATGAATTTCGCGTACGACGCCTCCAGCAGCTTGAAGACATGCTGCGATGCGGCCTCGAACATTGTTCCCAGGTCTTTTCTTTTCCTGTGTTACCCCAGGTAGAGGATTAGGAGGTGGGGGGAAGGGGGCCGCAAACCCCGAGCTGAGTGTGTTTTGCAAGCTGAGAAAAAACAGCGCAACAACTCACTCCAGCGCTTCCTCACATTCCTTTCGAACTTTAAAGTCCACGTTGACTTCGAACGGGCTGTTGCTCTCCAAGTACGTCTTGAAAATGTGCGTCGCATTCACTTCCAGCTCTTCCGGCGTCATGTCTTCGGCGCTCGCCTTGAAGTACGTCGCCTCCAAATGAAAGAACTTTTTTTTTTTTTTTTTTTTTTTTTTTTTTTTTTTTTTTAATCGTCCCCCGGGGCGGGGGTGGGGTGCGGGTGGGTGGGTGGGTTCAACAATGTGGGGACTAAAAAAGAAACGATGGGGGAGGCGGGGTGGAGGCAAATCCTCCTGGGGCGGGGGATTACCAAGTTCTCCGAGCAGTAGTCCTCCAGCAGAGACACCAGGTAGTACGCCAGCGGCAGCCGGGAGACCATCAGCCGGGACATGCCGCCGAGCTCGACGTCGGCGACGGTCAGGTCCGGCAGCAGTGGGGCGGCGACTTTGGATCTTTTGAACTTGGGATTTTTGAGGAAGCGGGGGGGGGGGGGGGGGGGGGGGTGTTGATGGGTTTGTGGTGGGTCGGTTAGTGTGCGTGCGAGAGGGGTTGAAGGCAAGGGCGGGAAGGGGAGGGAGGGGAGTGTCGATGAGGGAAGGGGGAGCGGCTGTCGGGCGAGTGAGGCTACTCACCAGGTTGAGCATTGTGAGGTGGCGAGGTGTGTGAGAGAGGCTGGGAAAAAGGAGGCGCTTGCTGCTGAGGGTTGTCTATAGTAGTGTCTAGGAGGAGTGTATAAATATTTGATAAATGTTAAATAACTCTTAATAATCAAAAATTGGGGCGTCTGTCTGATTGTTTTTGTTGTTTTGTTTTGTTTTATTTATTTATTTTTATTTTTATTTTTATTTTTTAAAGTCTTGGTATCGAAGGGTTTTGCATGTTCGTAGAGTTTTTATTTGTACGTACTGCATATATACATACATACAGTGCATGTGCCTTTTTTCACTTGCTTTTTCTTTTGTGGGTAATTTTACTGCATGTTGGAACCGACTCACTGCAGTGTTCTTGGTAAACTTGCTTGCACAGGCTCTCCATCGTCGCGCTCAGGGATATCAGTGACGTGAGGTGCGGGTGGTGGCGGACGTGGGGAGCAGAGCCCGACTAGTCCGACAAGAGCACGTCCGAAGTTTCAAAGGTTACTCCATTGGGCGTTGTTGAGAGCCGTGTTGAGTTGTATTTGCAGGTGGAGATTGATTTCCCTTGCAAATACACGTGTATGAATCTCCGGCCGTGGCGGAGAAGTGTGAGGTGTCCGAAAGTTCGTACAAACCAGCTCCAAAAGAAAGAAATGCGAAAAAAAGGAAAGAAAGCCGTTCGCACAGATCACCGTCGAGCGATGTCGCCTCGCCGTCGACGCGGACGCCCGGCCACGCGCTCCTCCACCACAGCCGGCCGGGCCGCCGCCGCCGCCGCCGCCGCCGCGATCGCCGCAACCGATTCCGCCGTCGCCGATGCTGCTGCTGCTGCTGCTGTTTCGGCGAGCATCGCCGCTCGACCCAGACGGACGAGGTCATCGACGCGCCAGCAAGCCTGCAACTCGCCGTTGCCCAAGCCACCCAAACTGTACGAGGCGGTTTCCCCGTTCCGAGCTGCGAAAGCAGCAGTGGCAGCAGCAGCAGCAGCAGCAGCATCAGCATCAGCATCAGCAGCAGCATCAGCAACACCTCCACGAGGGAAGAGGTCAGAGGCAGCTGGAAAAGGAAACGATGCCGTCGTCGCCGCAACCACAGCGTGCGACGCAGCAGCAGCAGCCGCAGCCGCAGCAGGAGCAGCAGCGGCGGCAGAGCCGTCATCAGCAAGAAGCAACAACGGAGTAGGGTGTGCTCAATCCGACGACAGCAGCAGCAGCAGCGGCAGTGCCAGCAATCGCAGCGATGGGCACAACGATCTCGCTCTCAAGCGCCTGCAGGCGCGCAGCAGACTTCGCCAGGGGTGGGAAAGAATCTTTGAAAAGTACGGCCGCAACTTTGACAACGAGGCCGACGAGATTGATGTCCATACGGGAAAGATCGTGGTGGACCGTGGTCATCTGCGGAGCCAAGGAATTTTGCTGTTTGGGGACGCCTCGGAGGGTGGCAGTGGCGGCGGTGCAAACAGTGCGTGTTTTTCGGACGGAAATACTGGTACGGATGAAGAGCCTGGCGACGATGATGATGACGGCGATGGTGATGGCAGCGACGACGAGGACGATGAGGGCGGCGACGACGGCGGTGAACTCAAAGGAGACCAGCAGTTGATGCTTCGTGAACTGTCGTCGAAACGCGCATTGCTCAGTGACGTTCCGCGGATCGACTTGGAGGCTATCGGTACCGACGACCCGCCCACGAAATATCCATCCCTTTCCGCTCTCTATTCCCTTCCTCCAACTCTCCGTCTCTTTCTCTCTATCTTCCTCGCTTGCTCGCTCGGTGGCTTACTCTCCATGTCTCTATACCCCCTCGGTTCTGCACAAAACAAAAAAACAAGAAAAAGGCGATCCTTGTGTGTGGGACGACGCGCCGGACATGGACGGGGAGCAGCACGAGTTTGACGGCTTGGCCGCATGGGTCGGAAAGGCATCATTTTACGCGCAGGTCCCTCCGGCGCGGCCCGTCAAGAGATCGACCGCGGCGGGCGTAAGTCCGTCCCTCGGGTCGTCCGGTGCAGTGAGAGCTGCGACGGCAAAGGCCGCGGCGGCCACCCATCCGGCAGTGGCGATGGCTGCTTTGGACGGGAAGGACGCGAAAACCGCAACCCCGACTTTGTCTCGAACGACCAACGCCACCTCCGGCATCAGCGGTGGTAGTGGCGCAGAACACGAGAAAGGGCAAGCAGAAGCAGGCGCAGCATTCGCATTGCACGAACCAGAGTCCGCAAAAGCAGACGCATTGGACCGCGACGCCGGAGCCGCTTCTTCAACGGCGCACTCCCAAAGCCATGACGCAACCCCCGGCTACAGTGATGGTGACCCAGGCTTGGTAGTCGATCTCGACTTTGTACCTTCAAACTCTGTAGAGAGCGAGACTGATCAGATCGCGAGTACGCAAAACGACGTAGACCTCAGAACGGGGACCGCAGATCAAGATCAAGGGGAATCTGGTTGGATTGACACCAACGATTATTTCTCAAATAGTCGGACAGACAATGGGGTTAGAAGCGAATGCTCCCCTCCGGCAAGAACCACAACCTCTGCAACACCAAAGTCAACGCCATTGACGAGAAGTGTTCCTGATCTCCCGTTTGAAGGCAGAGAGTCAGCCAGCCCTCGCGAGAGACCTCGATCGGCCACTCACTTGCAAAACTCACCGCAGGATTGGTCAGGTACAAGCTCTAGATTCTCCTCCCTCCGGTCTCTTTAACCCGAGCCTTGCGGATAGACCGACGAGCAGCGTCCTCCAACTCCAGAGATCAAAGAGATCGCTTCGGCAGATTTGAGGAGAATTTCGAGCACTTGGGATCCAGGAACGAGACACTTGCCTCGCGTCGATCTGAGCAACACCAGGCTGCGGCGGACGCAGCGCAATACGATCGAAGACAAGATCGCGAAGCAAGTCCGGTTGGTTCGAGGAATAGGCCAGGCATATTGCGCTCGAGTACGCAGCGTCGCCAAGTGTGGACCGATTTTGAACCCATCAGAGATCGGTGGGGCGGTTCAAGTTTCAACAGCGGGAGAGAGTTGTACCTTACTCCAAGGGCGGCAAAGCGAACCTATGAGAGCTTTGAGACGAGTCGAGAGCCAACGAACCCAATGCTGTTTCGTACCCCTCGCGATGACCGAAGCGAACGCCGGATCTCTTCAGACGCGCAAAACCTCATCAGAAGAGCTTCGGAGCCTCGCATGCGCACTGTACGATTCGCGAACGACGACGAGTACGAAAATATTCAAATTTACAACGTCCCTACCAGGATTCGCTACTACGAAGATTTAGATAATGCAGACAATCGGTCTTCGCAGGTGAGCAGGGCAAAGTTCTTGATTTTTGAATCCCAGAAGTTAAGGCAGGCCTACAGTCTTTGCCTCGTAGACGATATATTGTTTCGCAGACCATCTATGAAACGGACGAGCTCCCAACAGGCGACTCACACCTATCCTCGCACTATTTCGACTCCCGTTTACATTTAGGCCAGAACCCTTCCCGTCTTCTGCGTGTCGTCGACAGGGACACTTCTCGACGGCTACTGGCTGCTCGTTTCCAGCAGCTGGACCAAATGGCTTCCGAAGATGATGACTACTCGGGACCGCAGCCAGTAAACAGACGACGAGCGATGAGTCCACGTGGCTCGCAACCAGAGATAAGCCCAACATCCCACCGTCAAGGCGTGAGACATGACGACTGGATGCCGCAACGCCGAGAACTCGATTATAGGATAGGTCCACGGGCGTCTGGCCGCGTCCATCAAGAAGCTCGGCTGCTCTCGGACGGCCGCCATCCGCTTTTTTCGAGCAGCCGCGCCATTGAGAATGAGCGTTTCTCCGAACTGGAGCAGGACGAATACGAATTCTCTCGACATCCAGACGGCGAGCTCAATAATCGAGAAGACCTTGCGAATCGGACGCCTCGGCAACCCCACAGAGAAAGTCGGCCCAACACACAGAGAGTCAAGCAGGAGATTGTCAACCCCGTGAAAGAGTCCCGCACAAACCCGCCCAACCAACTTCGACGGGCTGATGAATTGGACCGACTGAAAGCAACGCCCAGCAAGAGCGATACCCCTCTCAGGGTCAAGATCAACGGGTGTAGGGCTGGCCCAAGTATGAGTGTCGGGAGTCGACTGCCACCAGAAGCGCCGAAAGCTTTTGCAGTAGGTCGGGAAAACGCATTGGAATGTAATACCAACGTTAAACTGGAGTGTGATACCTACAAAATCGGGTCCGCATCGCCGGCTGCCTGCCAAGCTGGGCGCACGCAAGCCGCAGAACACGACAAAGCTGCCACTAACAGAGAAAGTGCGACAGCGCTGAGGTCAGCAGACAACTTTGCCAGCGCATCAGGCAGAAGATTCCGAGACGAAGGCACTGATTTTGAAGCGGACCGACTTGCGGTAAAGCAAGAAATTTGGACGGTGCCCCAAAAGTCACCAGCTGCGCTACGGCGAGGAGTGGACAGTGAAGCGGTTGTTCTCAAGCGGGAAGAAGTCCAAGGCAGTGCTCCTGCTCGCTTAGTTGCCAAACAACAGGCCCCGCGACCAGCCGTTGATAGTATCTTGGTGCTATCGCCGCCTTTGCCCGCACAGCGGTCATTGCGCGACACTGCTGGCGGTGACAGCAACAGTGCAACTCTGGCTCGCGGTGGACCGGACGAAGCGCGCAGCGGCTCCGGCGGCGGTCCCTCGTCAGCAAGGCGTTCATCTCAATTCTTGGACCGACCTGCGGCCGTCACGAGACCAGTCGTTGGAAGCGCGACCGCATCCTCGTCGACTCGGCCAGCCGCCAAGCGACCACCCCGATCGCGCAACAACACCGACTCCACACAGCGCGAAGCCACGGGCGCATCTTTTATGCGTGGGGAAGCGGCCGACAGCGATGCTCCGAGCGGCGGTGGCCGTATCCCACGGAATGACGACACTGCAGCAGCAGCCAATGTCTCGCCGTTCATTGGGAAGCGTTCCACAATAGGGCCGCTGCCCGCGCAGACAAAAAGACCCGCTCGCCCACCACCGCTCGCCGTGAACGAAGCTCGGCGGGGGGGGTGGTGGTGGTGGTGCGACGGAGACTCTTGCGGCCAGCAGCGCATCGGCAAGAGCGGCCGGGCCGGCGGCTGGGAACCCGCGGCGCGAGGTGGCCGCGCTCAAAGTCGCCTCTGAAGACGACGCGATTTTGATTGTTTCCTCCGACAACGAGGACGGCGATGATGCTGTGGCGCCGCCGCGGCCTGCGGCGCGGGCGTCGCGCACGGCGGCGGCGGAGGCGGCGGCGAGCGGCAGCAGGCGGAATGGGGCGGAGGAGGAGGAGGAGGAGGCAGAGTCCGTGGGTTTGTCCCCTCCGCGGCCGCCGCCGCGGGCGAGCCGCCGCACGCCAACGCGAGCGGCCGCTGCAAGAGGCCGCGGTGCGAAGAAGGCGGCGGCGGCGGTGGCGCAGCCGCGCCGGCAAAAGCGGCCAGCAGCTCCAGCTGCTGCGGCGGCTGCTGCGAGCGGGTGGGACGCTGTCGCGTCGAGTGTGACCACCGCCTCCACGACTACCACCACGCCGTCGTTGTCGACAACAGCGATAACGCTGCCGCCGTCGCCGCCTCCCAGGAAGAGACGGCGGAAGAGCGAGCCGGTGAGCGCTGTGAGGAAGATGACCAAAGATGAGGTGAGTCGCAGACTGCTAATATCACTATTTATTTCCTTTTTTTGCGCACTCGGGGCTTTTGTGTGTGTGTGTTGTGTGTTGTGTTGTGTTGTGTTCTGTGTGTGTGTGTGTGTGTGTGTTATGTGTTTGTGAACGTGTATGTACGTTTGTTTTTTGTTTAGCCGGCTCCATTGAAACTAAAACATCCCCTCTTCCCATCTTTTCTTTCCACGTCACGGTGCACTTAGATCGAGTTTGAATTGAACGATCCACTGGGGCTTCCGTGAGGGAGTGAGTGGTTATTTTTGTGGTGGTTGGTTTGCGGGGGGGTGAGAAGATAGAAGTCTGTAATTCGCCGCCAGCTCCCGTCACACTGCAGGCATCTTGGGGCCAATGGGGCCTAATTTTTGGAGATTTATCTAGTTGCCCCTTCCTTCCCTTGCAGATTGAAAGAGAGGAAGGGGTTAAGGAGCCCTTTTTTTTTTTCCCCCCCCGAGTTTGTGCGGCCATATGAATGCAGTGTTTTGGTACGGGGGGTTCTGGGTGGTGGCGGGGTGGTTGCAGCAGCTGCAGGAGCGGGCTGTTGGGACCCAAGCGAGCTAGCTGCAAAGGGGGCGTAGAAGTGAATAATACTAGCGGTAAACGGCCGCCATCGGTTCTTTGAGACACACTTTACTTTTTTTTTTTTTTTTTTTTTTTGGGACAAGCATTTTTCAGCGAGGTGCGGCAAAACGAGAAGAAGAAACGAAAAGAAGGACGGCCTTGTCAGTCAACGAAATCGAAACGACCCGGAGCAGCACCCGACAAATCCAAATCTGCTTTCAACTTCGCTGAACTCTGAAAATCTCTCTCTCGCTCCCTCTCTCTCTCTCTATCTCTCGGCCAATGGACTACGGAGCCGAGCGGCGGCACAGGCTGCGCCTGCAGTCGTTCGCCCTCTCAAAGATTAAGAAAAAGTACCGCAAGCTGGTGGAGAAGGAAGCTGGGCGGCCCCCGCTCGTCGGGCCGCCGCGGCGTCCTGTTGCGCGTGACGACGACGACAATGCTCGCGGCGGCGGCGGCGGCGGCGGCGGCGGCGACCCGGACGAGGAGATCGTGATCGATCCGGACGCGCCGAGCAGCAGCAGCAGCAGCAGCAGCAGCAGCGATGGCGAGGAGGACGACGAGGACGAGGCCGCCGACGACGACGGCGGCGGCGGCCGCCGTCGCCACGGCAAACCGACTACGGCGGCCGCCGCCGCCGCCGCGAAAACCAAGAAACCCGGCGGCGGGCTCCTTGCGCGCGCGGCCGAGATCGCGGCGAAGCGCGACGCGGCGCGGCGCGAGCGCGAGGCGAACGCGCGCAAAAAGAGCGAGTACTTCGCGCGGCGCACCGCCGCGCACAGCGTCATGACGCGGCGGACGAGGCGCGGGCAGCCGGCGCTGAACGCGCAGATTTCGGCGATTTACGAGAAGCTGGCGGGCGAGCAGAAGAAGACGACGGGAACGGGGACGGGGACGGCCAAAAAGAAGACAGGGGGACCAACTGGGGTGACGGCGACGACGACGACAAAGTCGTCGATGCGCGGTGGGAGAAAGCCACAGGGGAACGGGGCGGTCAGCAGCAACAGCAACAGCAGCAGCAGGCGGTAGTACGCACGCACGCGCAGACGCGCAGCGGGTAGTAAATAAAGTATTAGTGGTAACACACACTCTCTATTTAATACTGCAGTAGATAAAGAAAGAAAGAAAGGGTCAAGGCCGAAAGCAAAAACATGGCGCAGTGTGGGTGTGGGGCAAAAAAGAAAGAAACTCTTGTCAGCAAGCAGCCAGCAGCAAGCAGCACACCGCACCATGGCCATCGTCGAGGAGATCAACGTCGCAGGTGAGCGCCCGACCGGCCCCCCCCCCCCCTCCCCCGTCAAACCCAGTGCGTTGCATGCGCACCAAGGTCTTCGGCCCACGTGAACCTTGCTTGTGCGCTGTGAAACACGGCGAAGACTGTTCCCCGCGATCCGAAGATGAAAACTCGCTCGCTGCGTCAAGCACCGGGCACATGCAATGACGATCACATCCCGTTACTGACCAGCTGCGCTACCTCCCTTCTTTCTAGAGGACGAGCGGGACGAGGACTACGTCACCGAGGAGTCTGTGAGTGTATTCTTCTTTCGAGAATGGGCCGGCTCACTCCTGACGGACCTCTCTCTCGCTTTCTCCCGGCACCCGCATCTTTTTTTTTTCTTTTGTATAGGACGAGGACGAAGGCTACGACGACGAAGATGACGACGACATTTACAACGAAACCATCTTTGAGCGGATCGCGGCGCTCGTCGACGTGGTGCCCCCGCTGAGCCGGTACCGCATCGAGAAGCTGGTCGGCGCGACGGTCCGGACGGTGCAGACGGGCTTCCGGTGGGCGGGTAAAGGCGCATGGATCCTGGCCACGGGCGGCTTCCTGATTGCTCTGCCCGTCGCGTTGGAGTACGAGCGGGAGTCGTTTGCGCTGCAGCAGGAGAACCAGCAGAGGCTGCAGCAGGCCCAGACGCAGGTGCGTTTTTCTCTCGTTTTTAGTGCAGGCCAATGGCCCCTTCGTGTTTGTCTGTCCTTTCTCCATTGCGTTTTTTTTTCTTCCTTCGCCCCCCTTCGAGCTGACACTGAGGTACCCACCGTCGCCCCCCTCCCACACACACACACACACACACACACACACACACAAACCTTTTCTCTCTCCCGGCGGCTTTTCTCTCTTTTCTCGTCGCTGGCAGATGGTTCAGGGGGCAGCAGCGGCGGCTGCTTCATGAATGATGGGTTAAGGACTGATTGCATGGTCCAACGGATGAGCCGCCGAGGTGCCTCTTGGTTAGGCTTCTCTCTTCTTCTTCTTCTAGTTTCGGTTCTTGCATGTGCATGCATCGGATGAACTGTAGTATGCCTTTTTCTTCCCAATCACCCTTCCA
Organism: Zopfochytrium polystomum; assembly: GCA_025765615.1. Classification (NCBI taxonomy): domain Eukaryota; kingdom Fungi; phylum Chytridiomycota; class Chytridiomycetes; order Chytridiales; family Chytridiaceae; genus Zopfochytrium; species Zopfochytrium polystomum. Next base: position 132,366 of record JAIVFJ010000048.1, read on the forward strand.
ATAAAGGCGCGGAACGCATTTCGCTTTGTTATACTATCCGGCCCTTTTTTTTTTTTTTTTTTTTTCACCAAACCAACCGAAACCCGACCCCCAACCCAGCATAACCCACCCACACACCCCCCGCGTTTCTCGCCAAAAGATTTTTCACTGAGGTGGAAGCATTTGTGAAGACGCGATGGTGCTTGACCGTCTCCCTGTCGGCGCCCTCCCCGACTGCGCTATTTCGGCAACGATTTGCTTGAATATCGTTCGCGCCTCGATGGTGAGCGAGTGTTCACGACCCAAGGCGGCTTCGTACACTAGACGGTTTTTACACGGAAGTGCGCCAACAACACAAAGAAAAAGTAGAAGGAAATCTGTCAGATAAAACCGGTACGCAAAAGCGAGGTCGAGGCTGGAAGAAAGAACTCGAAGGCGGAGAACTGGGAAGTTCTTTCAAGGTTTTCGCGCAACTCGCTCACTGGCTCACTCACCTATACTCGCGCACTCACACAGGCACATGCGCGCGCGCACACACACACACACACACACACGCTCTCTCTCTCTCACTCTTTCTGTCCCTCTCTCACTCCCACACTCCCTCCTTGTCCTCACCCTCCAAAGCCTTTGCCGCAAACTCCTTGGCCTTCTCGAACCTCCCGTACGACGAATGCAGCTGCCCGAGGACGAGGTTCACTTCCGCCGCCGCCGTCGGGGTCGCGTAGTTTGTCCGGAACACGTAGATGGTGCTGAAGATCTGCTCGGCTTCGGCCTGCTGCGCCTCGTCTAGAGTCGGACGCCGGCGTTTTTTTTTAAAAAAAAAAAAAAATAATGATAATAATAATAAGAAAGGAGACGAACTGGCAAAAACCAGAAGCGAGCGAGGGGGAGGACAGGGAAGCGGGGAGATTGCGCGCTAAAGAACGCCCGGCCCTTGCCAAGTCTTCACGCGCCCGCACTTACCAAGTGTCTCCTCGCGTGACTTGAGCGCCGGCTTCCATATGCTGATGATCTGGTCAAACACGCTGGTGACGTGGTCGATGCGCCCTTGCTTGTGGAACACGTTGCCCAGCTGGAAGTAGCCGCCCGTGACTGGCGGGGGAAAAAAAAAAAAAGGTGAAAAAAAAGTAAGAGGACGCCCCAACCCAAAAAAAAAAAAGAAGTTGGTTAAGGCAGAGGTGGAAAGGGTCGGCACAGAAAAGGAAAAAAAAGGAAGGAAAAAAAAACAACATGTTGGAGCGGGCTTTTGCACCTCGCGTAAGTCGGGAACGAAAATGGAAGTGGGAATCGCCATGACGAAAACCGGGGGCAGAGACGAAAGCGATGAGGGGAAGGGAAACTACTCACCTGAAATATGGTTTGGGCCGTTGTCGAGGGAGGAGAAGTATATCTGCCAAAAGAAAAAAAAAAAAAAAAAAAAAAAAAAAAAAAAAAAGGAACGACGTCAGCGCATCTTCAAAAAAGAGCAAACCGAAAAAAAAAAAAAGAAAAGAAAAAAAAAGTGAATTGCTCGCCCGCCCCACATCGTGCGCCAGCTGCGAAAGAGCCTCGTCGTAGTTCCCCTGGGACGCGTACAGCAGACCGAAATTCCGATGCAGCTGCGAGCGCACCTTGTTCGCGCACGACTCTGCTTTGAGCACCGCCCATTTCGCGAGGGACAGGTAGTCCTCGGCTTGCCGGTACTGCTTTAATCCTTGAGTGGCAAGTGCGGGGAGCAGTAAGGGTGGGGAGGGGGTGGAGGTGGGCGAAGGGAGATTTGGAGTTTAAGGGTGTGTTTTTGGGACCCACTCCTCCCCTCCACTCGGAGCAACGGGTCTCGCGCACCAATGCTGGCCTCTCCCAACAGCAAGTAGGACGGAACGAGCTCGATGCTGTTTTGGCCGTGCACGTCCATGGAAAATCGGAGAGCTTGGAGCGCTGCCGGGATCGCCAGGTCGTACTGGGTTTGGTGGGGGGGCGTTTTTTGCGGTATTGGCGTTTTACTGTAGAGTACTCGGCCGAAAGCGACAAAACAAAAAAGGCAAAGTTCCATGGGCTCCCCACCTTTCCCTCGAACAGCTTCTTGTGCGCTTCAGTCTTTGAAAGCTCCAGCAGTTGTATCTTGCGGTTGTTCAAGACAGAGTGGAACTGATTCATTTCCTCGATGCGGCGGGTTGGGGGGCGGGGGTGGGCGACGTCCGGTTAAACGATTTGGTACCGACCTGTCGATGTCGTGTCTGCTTCTCGCGATGTATCCGCTCCTCCTCAGACCCCAGAACCGCCACAGGTGTCCTGAAAGTGTTGGAGTTGAACGATGTCGGTTTGTTGTCCAATTTTTGTCGGTATTGAGAGAAATATTCTTGACTGTACCTCAAGGAAATGAGAAGCGAGCAAATCTTTTCGTGGATACCCCGAAAGTCCGTGATTTGGTGATCCTTATCGCTTGCAGGTTGTTGGATGGAAAAAAAAAGATCGCACGGCAACGTCAAGGTGAACTTTATGGTCACCTCGAATACTGGCCTTACCAGTAGAATGTCACGCGACAGTCCTTGCACTGAATGTAGCTGCAGTAATAGGGTTATCGTTGCACTTTGACCCGAAAATCTTAAGAGAGAGGCTTACGCGGGCTTTCCACATAGTTCGCAATCTAGTCTAACGCCTTCGATAGATTAATGGTCGTTTAGCTGGTGCGCAACCCTCCAATCTCCAAACTAAACCTTTCGGATTAGCCAGAGGATTGATAGCTGTCGCTTGCATCGCGCGATGTTGCCGAGATATGGGTGGTTCGATCTTGTTTCGTGCGCTCGGTGCGTGCTGCGTGCGCAACATCACAGCCATTGCTCCCGTAGTCTCGGTGTCGGATCGAGACGTGGTAGTGAAATTGTCGAAGATCAATTCACACTTCTCAATATTATATTCTCTTATACACATTGACATAGCATTGGCATCAGCAATCAAACGCAAAGCGCATCCAAACAGGGGCAAGGGTCATGAAGATGCAAGCATTCCCTCTTCTTGAAGTATCTTCATAATCTGAAAAGCTATTTGCGAGTCTCCGATCACCTCCTGCTCGAACCTCCGAAGAAACAAAGGTGACTCGAAATCGGCAAAAGGGAAACCTGTAAGAATGTTTTGAAGCAAGGATTTGATGTGCGCCGGCTGCCCGTCTGCGGTAGACACCTGGGTCTCCGGGTTAGTTTCACATCGCAAGCCATGGTGTGTGTGCGTGTGTGTGTGCGTGAGAATATGAATACCTCTAAAACTATTCCTCGGGGAATCGACCCTACAAAGACAGTCCCCAACCTCACAGTCGAGTCGATCATTTTGAACGAAAGCCCCTGTGATTGGCGAAGCAACGTAACGAGGGTATCAACAGGGGCGGTTGTGCGATCGCCAACCGGCCACGCCTTGCCTCAACAAGCAGAACACGGCAGAAAAAAAAAAGAAGAAAACAAAAAGGGGGGGGAGGGGGGAGGGGGGCTTCTACCTCAATCGTCAAGGTCTGCCGCAGAATCCAAAACTGCTTGAGCTTTCCAAAAATGGGCTCCAGCTCCCGCTCCCCCGCGATGAACGCCTCCTCCTTTGTCGATCGATCCACGACCAGCGCGAATATCGCCAACGGGCTCGTCGAGTTGCTCAAAGTGTACAGCGCGCGGGACGCGATGGGGCTCTCGATCGGGTCCAGCCCGGGGACGATGACGGGGGCGGGGAGGTACAGGCGGCACGCGACGCGCCAGCGGGAGGAAGTGTGCCCCAGAAAGGTTTTGGAGATGCGCTCCTGCAGGACGCCTGCGGCCTCGCTCTCGGCGTTCCGAAAAAAGAAGATTCTCGTGGAGGCTGGGAGGAGTGAGGGGAGGGTGTGTGTGTGTGTGTAATAAGCGTATCCAGTGACCCGCGCGGTTAGGCAGTCGTCGATCAACCTCTGACGGGACGGGTCGTTCCTTCAAACTTACCCATTGGCCCTTCTTAATTTTTGCTGGTTGCAATCAAACAATCAATCAATCAAAAAAAAAAAAAAACCATCGCAAGCCGGCACCCAATCAATTGTGCCACCCAGGCCCCCATCAGACCTCGTTCCGCCACGAGTCGCACCGACCTCCCGCAACAGCGAATCAATCTCGCTCGTAGCGATCCGCTCTTCTTTGCTCAGGACCGACCGACCCCCGTAGATCCCGCTTGCCCGCCCCCCTTCCCCCCCCCCCGTTTCATTCCAAAACCACACACACGCACACCCGGACAAGCGCGAAAAATGATCGACTACCTCTTTGGACAGCGCAAGACGCCCGCCGAGATGCTGAAGCAGCACCAGCGGGCCCTCAACAAAGCCATACGCGATCTGGACCGCGAGAGAACAAAGATGGAGCAGCAGGAAAAGAAGCTGATCGCCGACATCAAAAAGTCGGCCAAGCAGAACCAGATGGTAATGGGCGAATTCAATTAGTTAGAAACTTGTTCCACGTGTTTTTTTTGACCAAAAATGTTGCCGGCTTCCGCCCCACCACACATCTCTACCCGAGCAGAGCGCGTGCAAAATCATGGCAAAGGATCTCGTTCGCACACGACGGTACATTCAAAAGTTTTACCAAATGCGTACGCAGTTGCAGGCGGTCGGGCTTCGGATTCAGGTGGGCGGTCGACTGGGTGCCAATTTATTTATTTATTTATTTTTTTTTTTTTGCACCTCACGTCCAAGCCCTTATTCAATCTTGTGTTCTCTCCGCCTGTGTTGATATTTAACTTTTTATGCTGTTGGGCTCTCCCAGACTATGCGATCCAACCAAGCCATGGCGGACGCGCTCAAAGGCGTGACGAAAGCCATGCGGAGCATGAACAAGAACGTCAACCTCCCGGAAATTTCCAAAATCATGATGGAGTTTGAGCGCGAGTCTGAAATGATGAACATGAAGGAGGAAATGATGAACGACGCCATTGACGACGCCGTGGAAGAGGAGGACGACGAAGAGGAAAGCGAGGCCATTGTGAATCAAGTCCTGGACGAGATTGGCATCAATTTGAACCAAGAGGTCTGTTGTGGGAGCGCCGCGGGTTTGCTGTCACTTGTTTTGTTGGACTTTGCTGACTCCCTCGTACCCGATGCCGTCGTCCTCGCCTCGTTCCAATGTTCTTTTATAAAATAATCAATTTTAGATGGTGGATGCGCCGACCGGGCGCGTTGGCGGCAAGGTTCGCGAATCGGATCCTGAGCCGCTCCTGGCCGACGATCTTGGGCTGCAAGAGAGGCTCAACAACCTGCGCAAGGATTGATGCGTCAGCATGGTGTGTGTTGGTGGGGCGGCGGCTATGTGGCAGTTTTTTTTGTGGGTTTTTGGATACAATACTCTTTGACAATGCTCGGGGTTTTGCGTCGGGCGAAGGGGTAGTGGGGGAAGTTGCTTTCTTTTTCTTCTGAGTTTTCGTCGGCGCTTCAACGAGGGGTCCATCTCAAGCTTCATATCGAAATCACAACAAGAAGGACCACCACCCAACCTTGCACAAAGAAAAAGAGGAAAAAGAAAAAAAAAAGAAGAAAAAAGAAAAGAAAAAAAGAAAAAGAAAAACCAGAATTGCAGAATGAACCCATCGCAGCGCCGACCGCCCGCGTCCGCCCCAGCCCGGCCAAAGCCAACTCGCTATTGGCGCGGCCAAGCCCCCGCGCCGGAGCGAGACTCCGACGACTCCGCCGACGAAAACGGCGACATTGCCGCAGATCACATCGAGCTCCTTCAGCAGCAGCAGAACCAGGCGCCCCGCCAGGCGTACATCACCGTCATCACAAATCCCACACCCGCAGCGGCCTCCGCCGCCGCCGCAGCCAACGATCCCAGACTCCGACGTCTCCAGCAGAGCCGGAGAGACGCCGCCGCAGCCACTGCCTCTGCGGACGGGAAGGCGGCGCGGCTGCGGCGGCGGCGGGAGGAGCTGGAAGAGGAGGAGGAGGAGAATCGGGACGGTGGCGATGCGGTGGATCGTCGCGGTGACGAGGTCCGGAAACTGTCTATCAACGACGGCGGCGGCGGAGGAGGAGGAGGACGTGGCGACGACGCCGACGCCGATGAGGACGATGAGGAGGCGGCTGTGCGGCGGCGACAGCGCATAAAGGAGCTTGCGAGTCGGAGAAGGGAGCAGGAGGCGCTGGAGGCGGCGGCGGCCGAGGAGGAGGAGCTGGAGGTAAACGTGTTTGCTCTTCGCGATTTCTTGACTGTGGCATTTTGAAACCACCCCCTTCCCCTAACGCCCTCGTTCGTGGTCTCGAAAACTCAAGGACGTCCCTGAAGCAGAAGCTCCGGAGGAGAGCGAGGAAGATTCCGAGTCCGAGTACACCACCGATTCGTCCGACGATGAAGCTGCGGGTCGGAGGACTCTGTTTAAACCAGTGTTCATTCCCAAGTAGGTGCGCTTTCCGTTTATCCCTCGTTGAAAATGACGTTGACAACGCGCGTCTTTGTTGGCGGTGAAGAGCAATGAGGGAAACACTGCAGGACAAGGAGAAGCAAGCGGAGGAAGAGGAGCTTGCGGAGAAACGCCGGCAAGAGGAGGCCGAGGAACGCAGAAAGGAATCGCAAAAGCTGTTGGAGGACGAGATAAAAAAAGCGGAAGCTGCAGGTCGGCTGTCTTTTCTTCAGTAACGAAGGTGGCTCAGTGCAGGGTTCTCACTTTCTCGACTTTCTTGTTGTAACTCGCAGCAAAGATCAATGACCAGCCGATCGAAGTGGACGATACCGACGGCCTAAACGAAGAAGAGGAATACGCGGCGTGGAAGCTGCGGGAGCTTATGCGCATAAAGCGAGACAAGGAGGAGCGGGAAGCACAGGAGCGCGAGGAGGCCGAAAAGGAGCGACGCCGGCTCATGACCGACGCTGAAGTCATTGCAGAGAAGGAAAAGCTCAACCCGAAAAAAGAGTCGTCCAGCTACCGATTCCTGCAAAAGTACTACCACAAAGGAGCGTTCTACGTCGATGACGGGGACTCCGTCCTCAAGCGGGATTTCAACGAGCCCACATTGGAGGACCGTTTCGACAAGTCGCTGCTGCCGAGCGTCATGCAGGTCAAGAAGTTTGGGCGGTCTGGCCAGACAAAGTGGACACACTTGACCAACGAGGATACGAGTATAAACGTGAGTGCGTGCCCTTTCTTTTCCGAATTTTTTTTTTTGATTCTTCATTTTTTGCACCACTTTGCTAATCTTTTGGGGCATCATCGCTCGCCGGTCGTCCCCACCAGCGCGACTCTGCATGGTTTAAATCCACTGACGTCAACAAGAGGACCACGGAGAAAATGGCGGGCATGAAGCAGAGTTTTGCAAAGCCGACTGCGAAAAGACGAAAGATGGACTAGCATGCTTCCGTGGGGCTCGCTGCATTCACTATTTACTTTTTCTTGATCCACCATCTAATTTGTCACACCGGTTAACGAATATAAGTCTGTATGAGGATGGCCCTAAGTGTGGAGGATTTTCACACTGTCTTTCGAAATTGACAAGGAATCGCCCTGCCCCAATCACGGGCGCCGAGCCCTCCACACGCTTTTCTTTCTTTTCTTTTCTTTTCATTCTTTCATTCTTTTTGTTCCTGTTTTCTTTCTTTCTTTCTTTCTTTCTTTCTTTCTTTCTTTCTTTCTTTCTTTCTTTCTTTCCACCCTTAGTCTCCTCCCTGTCTGTCTCTCATACTCTCTGTACTTTCCCACGTTCCTTTTTTTTTCTTTTCTTCCCTATTTTTTCCCTTTTTTTTTTTCAGTTCCCCTCCCTCCGCCTTATCACCCAAACCCAAACATGACGGCAGCTGCACCCGCCGCCGCCACTGCCGCCTCAAACCCAGATGCAATTGCCGCCGCCCTGAAGGGCCTCTACACCGCCGAGACTTCCGACGAGTGCGTCGACATTGCTGACTCGCTGGCCAACCTGCTTGTCGAGGCCGACGGCCTCGGCGGCGGCGGTGGCGTCCGCGCCATCATCGACAACGGCGTCTTCGACAACCTCATCGCCGCCGCCCAGAACAAAAAGTCGGGCCTCGCCCGCGAGGGCGCCATGATCGGCTTCGCAGCCATCTTCAAGCGCCTCGGCGCCGGGGCCGTCCCCTTCTTCCTCCGCACAATCCCCGTCATCTTTGAGGCCATCGCCGACAAGGGCCAGGTCGTCCGCGACGCTGCCTCCGTCGCCCTCAAGCGCTTCGCAAAGCTACCGTCTCCCGCCGCCGTCCGCCCTCACATTATCCCCCTTCTCGATCAGCACGGTCTCCCGTCGGCGAAAAAGTGGCAGACTCGTGTGGCCGCTCTTCAGATGCTGTCTAAAATGGCTGAACGGGCACCGGAGCAGATCGGCGAATGTTTGGTCGAGCTGATCCCAAAGATTACAGACTGCGTGAACGACACCAAGCCAGAGGTTTGTTCTTGTCCCGTAGAGTCACATTGTCATTCATGGCTGAACGAATTCTTTCTCTTATCAGGTTGCAAAGGCTGGCTACGAGTGTTTGACGGCCATTTGCAAAGTGGTCAACAACAATGACCTGATACCAAAGATTCCGATTCTCGTTAGCGGCATCACTCGACCCACCCAAATAACTGATTGCATTCAAAAACTGTCCGGAACAACCTTTGTCGCCGAGGTCACTGGGCCTGCCCTCGCCATTCTCGTTCCGATCCTCGTTCGCGCCCTGGCGGATCGGTCCCAGGCCGTCCAGCGCCAGACAGTTATTATTATCGATAACCTCTGCAAGCTCGTTCGGGATCCCAAGGATGCAGGACAGTTCCTCCCCCAGCTGCTGCCAGGGTTGGACAAAATCATCGAAATGGCTGCTTTCCCTGAAGTCCGGGCTCTCGCCACGGCAGCGCGGAATACTCTGGTTAAGGCGGGCGGTGCCGTGACGAACATTCCCGAACCAGTTGCTGACGAGGTAAAAATGCCTCTTTTTGTATTTTCGACGAATCAGGGTTCCTGACACATGAACAAAGTTCAAAACTTCATACGTATACACATACCTCGAAAAGTGTGTCGTGGATGCATCGGGAGTGTTTGTCGACTCCTTGTTCGCGTCAGCTCTGGAGTATGCAGCACCAGTGTGCGCAGAAATGATTACGGAAGACCGGGTTACGGTTGCAGAGTGGAAGGAGTTTGATGTTGTGGACTCGATCCTGGGGAATTTCATTACCAAAGCCGAGACCCAGAAAGCTGTCAAATCCTTCCTTGACCACTATCAAAAGCTTTTGAAGGTAATTCTTTGCAGACGTTTCTTTGTTTTTTTTTTTTTGTTTGTTTTTTTTGTTTCTGAGCAAGCCGCAGAAAAAGAGCCATATCGGCGAGGACGATACACCCGACGGATCAGTTGAGCTGTGCAACTGTGACTTCAGGTAAAGCTATCAAATATCTCGAGAAAAAACAGCTGAACCTTTCGCTCAGTCTTGCTTACGGAGGAATGATGCTCCTAAACCATACCAACTTGACACTTCGCACTGGAAAGCGCTATGGATTGTGTGGTGCAAACGGTGCGGGCAAGACTACTCTCATGCGCGCCATTGCGGGAGGCAAAGTGGATGGGTTTCCACCTTACGATGTCCTCAAAACCGTCATGGTGGAGCACAGTTTGCAGGGCGAAGACGCCTCTCTTCCCATCATCGACTTCGTGATTGCTGGTTAGTGAATTCGCCTTGAAATATTAAGACGTTAGCCTGAAGAATCTGTTCTATAAGATCCAAAACTGTCGGGCGCCACGAAGGACGATGTTGCAAATGCCCTGAAACAGGTCGGCTTCACCCCCACAATGCAGCAGAGCCCTGTTGGGTCTCTTTCTGGTGGTTGGAAGATGAAACTGGAACTTGCCAGGGCGATCCTCATGAACGCGGATGTTCTCCTTCTCGATGAACCAACCAACCACTTGGATGTGGAAAACATCAAATGGTTGGAAGACTACTTGAACTCTCAAACGAAAGTGACATCCGTAATCGTCTCCCACGACTCAGTGAGTATTGTCATACGTTGGACAGTATCAGTATTTGACAACTCATCTACGCTATTCAGAGCTTTTTGGACAACGTATGCACTCATATCATTCATTACGAACGCAAAAAGTTGGTTTACTACAAAGGCAATCTTAGCGCGTATGTATTTTAAATCACAGCGCCCCTTCTACTGTTCCTAAACCCATTATGTAGCTTTGTAAAGCTGCGGCCCGAGGCGAAGTCGTACTATACTCTCACCGCCAGCCAAGTCAAGTTCTCTTTCCCCCCGCCCAGTATACTCGTTGGCGTCAGATCAAACACGAAGTCCATTCTCTACATGAACAATGTAACCTATACTTATCCCGGTGCCTCGAAGAAGTCCCTCAACAATGCCAGTGTGTCTGTCTCGCTTTCTTCACGCGTTGGAATTGTGGGTCCAAACGGAGCTGGTACGGTTGAAGTGGTTGTGCAATCTTTTTGTTCCTTCTAATGCCCATCATTTATGCAGGAAAGTCAACGCTCATCAAATGCCTCCTTGGCGAAGTCATTCCACAAGAAGGCACTGTCTGGAAACACCCGAACCTGCGAGTTGGCTACGTTGCTCAGCACGCATTCCACCATCTCGAGCAGCACCTGGACTTGACTCCCAACCAGTACATTCAGTGGCGTTATGCCTACGGCGATGACCGCGAGGTCCACGAAAAGGCTACTCGCCTCATCTCATCCGAGGAGAAGGCGATGATGGAAAAGTTCATCGAGCACGAGGGGGAAAAGAAGCAGATTGAGGTGTGTTGTGACACTCACAAATTTCACCCAACGTATGGCTCACGGTCTTTGTACCAGTATATTTTGGGTAGGCAAAAGCTGAAAAAGTCGTTCCGCTATGAAGTGAAGTGGGTTGGAAAGAAGCACAAGTTCAACTCTTTCCTTCCTCGTGAGCTGCTCATGGATCTTGGATTCGCCAAACTGGTGCAACAGTTTGACGACCATGAGTCTGCGCGTGAGGGTCTTGGGTACCGAGAGCTCATTCCGTCGGTCATCCGCAAGCATTTCGAGGAAGTTGGATTAGACGGAGACATTGCGGACCACAATTTAATCGGTGGACTTAGTGGAGGACAAAAAGTGAAGGTTGTCATTGCGGCCTGTATGTGGCAGAACCCGCATCTTCTGGTTCTTGACGAAGTAAGTTGAACTAACCGACGCGCCGCACACAGAAAAATACTGATCATTCCGAACAGCCGACGAATTTTCTCGACCGTGACAGTTTGGGTGGCCTTGCAGTGGCGATCCGCGACTGGGCCGGAGGTGTCGTTATGATTTCCCATAACGAGGAGTTCCTCACCGCTCTCTGCCCCGAGATTTGGCGCGTGGAAGCGGGCAACCTTACCCACCAAGGAAAGTCGGAAGTCAAGCTCGCCAACTTTGAAGATCAGGCGGCAGAGGCGAAGAAGATCGATGATAGGGTTCGCCCAAAGAAGAAGAAGCTGACGAGGAACCAGATCAAGGAGCGCGACGCCCGGCGGAGGGAGAGACATTTGAAGTGGCTTATCGAGGGTGGGCCCCGCCCGGCGGACACCGACTCGGACTAAATACTGCGCCTGGACGTCCCTCTCGCTTGCGCTTTCGTTCTCTCCACTGTTTGCAGTTTGCAGTTTGTCTGCCCCTCTTGTCTCTTCCTCTCTCTCTCTTTACATTGTTTCCTCTCATCTACTTGTTCTCGGTGACCGCCCAGCGTCCCAGCTCACTTTTCCCTGTTTCAACACACCGTACTTTTTTAGAATTTGATGTTGTTGCTGGGGTGGAATTGCGCCCAAGTCGTTGTTGTTGTTGTTCGTCGTCTGGTCTTTTCCTTCGTCGTCTTTGCGTTTGCCACTCTTTTGCCACTTTCGCCGCCAGATTGGTCTGCTTTTGCACTGCCACCGCCTTTCCTTTCTCTCCTTCTGGCCAACTTTTTTTTCCTTTTTTTTTTGTTTTTTTTATTTTGACCCGCCCGTCCAACTAATAAACCACGTGATCCAGAATTCGAACCCCTTCTTGATCCATCCCGCCCGCCATGTCAGCAGCAGCAGCCGCACCATCGCAAGTTGTCGCAAACCACTACAATGCGCGGCCGCAGATCGGCCGGGAACAGCGAAAGGAGTCGGTGATCTACCACCTGAAGAACCTCAACAACTGGACCAAGAGCGTGCTCATCTCAAAGTTCGTGCGCAGCGGCGATCGCGTCCTGGACTTTTGCTGCGGCAAGGGCGGCGACCTGCAAAAGTGGCGCCAGGGAAACGTGGCTTCGCTGGTCGGCGTAGGTAAGAAGAAGGGAGGCTTTCCTTTTTGCGCTTCGCGCTTTCCACGAAGACAAAGACGCCCCCTCTCTTTCCAACATCCCACACCACCAGCGCCCTCTATTCTCAACTCTCTTTTTTTCTCGAATGCCCCAGACATTGCCAGCGTGTCCATCGAGCACTCCAAGCAGCGCTTCAGCGAGGGCAGCTTCCGGTTCACCGCCGACTTTTTCGCGGCCGACTGCTTCGCGGTCCGGCTCGCCGACCGGCTGCCGCCGGCCTCGTTCGACCTGGTCAGCTGCCAGTTTGCCCTGCACTACTGCGCAGAGTCCAGGGAGAAGACCATGCGCGCCTTGCAGAATGTCGCGACGATGCTCAAGCCGGGCGGCGTCTTTATCGGCACCGTGCCTAATGCGTATCGGATCGTGTGAGGATTGTTTTTTTTTTGTGCTTTTTTTTTTTTTCTTCGTGCGCGTGTTCTTTTTTTTGGCTTGGGAGCAAGGGGCTGTTTGGTAAATGGTTGGGAACAAGGTAATAACCTGTGGCGACGTTCCCGCCCCCTCGGACCACAGCAAAAAGCTACAAACCGCGCCGGACCTCTCCTTTGGAAACTCGATATACAAGATCACCTTTGACGACAAATCCAGCTTTCCGATGTACGGCCATCGATACATGTTTGAGCTCGCGGACGCGATAGACAACTGCCCAGAGTACCTGCTGAATTTCCGGAACCTTGTTCGGTAAAAAAGAAAAATACTCTTTGGCCCAGTTCCTCGACACGGTCAACCAGTCTTTGTGACCCAAACATTTCTCTCCCTCCCTCTCCCTCGCGTACCTCCTTTGAAAAACAGAATAGCGGAGCTGTTTGAACTGGAACTGGTGTACCGGAAAGCGTTCCACGACCTGTTTGTGGAAGAGTCCGCGTCCGAGGAGCACCGCGCGCTGCTGTACCGGATGAACGTGCTGGACCGGAACGGGACGATTTCTCCGGACGAGTGGGAGGCGTCGGGGATCTATATGGCGTTTGCCTTTCGCAAGAAGCTGTCGTGACGGGGGCCGCTCGGGGGAAGCGTAGTGCGCGTTATTGTGAATTTTTTTTTTCTTCTTACCCCCAGACGTGTCTCCTGGCGGCACCTCAGCTGCTTTTGTTGCTTTTTCTCTTTTCTGGGCTCACAAGTGAAACAAAAGGGTGACTCGAAGACAAAGACAAGAAATAAAGAAAGAAAGAAAGAAAGAAAGAAAGAAACTCTCCCCGGACTTGTCAGCAGAGTGAGATCGCACAATGCTTCACAACGTCACGAAAACGATCAATGAGGGCGATCTGGCCGTCGCATATTTGGTACCGTAGATCTCTGTGCTTCCGCGCACGCTCCGCCATGCCTTCGTTGCAGCAGCACTGAATCCATCCTTCCCTTCCTCCTCTGCAGGGCCCGTCGAACATGAAACTTTTCAAGGTGCAGCGTGGTCAGATGTACAACAACAAGTACGGCGCGTTTTCTCACGATAGTATGATCGGCAAACCCTGGGGCGTCAGAGTTGAGTACACGCTAAGGAAGACTCATTCCCCTCGCCCGTCCGCCCCCCCCCCCCCCCCCCAACCCTCCGAAAATGACTGATTCTCGCGTCCCGTTTCACTACCGACAGTTGGACACACCAAAGAGGGGGTACATCCACATCCTGCAGCCGACTCCGGAGCTCTGGACAGAGGTGTTGCCCCACCGGACGCAGATTTTGTACTTGGCAGATATTGCCATGGTCACGGCCATGCTCGACGTTTTTCCAGGCTCGGTCGTCATCGAATCAGGTGTGCAACCCGTCTCCTCTGCTGCTTTCCCCCCCCCCCCCCCCCCTCTCTGCATGGATGCACTATTTTTCTATCGTAGTTCTCTGACCTATTTTGGTTAGGGACGGGAAGCGGGTCCATGTCCCATTCCCTGGCACGGACGATTGCGCCAACGGGCCACCTTCACACCTTTGAGTTTCACCAGGAACGCGCAGAAAAGGCGAAGGCAGAGTTTCACGAGCATGGATTGAGCTCCATCGTCACCTCGTATCACCGCGATGTATGCAAAGAAGGCTTCCAACTGGTCGATGTTGCCGATGCGGGTTGGGTGGCGTTTATACACCCGTTTTGAAGCTAATGTGACTTTGCAGTGTTTTTGGACCTCCCATCGCCATGGGACGCACTCGACTCGTCAAAGGCGGCGATGAAGAGAGGCCAAGTAACACGACTTTGCTCCTTCAGCCCTTGCGTGGAGCAAGTGCAGAAAACCTGCCAAAAGCTGCAAGCATTAGGATTCTTTGGTTCGATTTGCCCTTTGAATTGTTACTTTTCTCTTCCCAGCTGCTGGTACTGACAGCAAACTGTATTTTTGTTCCTCCATGACTGATTTACGTTAGACCTGCGGGTGTTTGAAACCCTGCAGAGAAACCACGACGTTAAAACGATGGTGGAAAAGCCCTTGCCACAACGGCCTTCTCGAGACGCTCCACGGCAGACCAAACGAAAAGCCGAGGACGACGAAGACCAGGGTGATCAAAACGGGGATGCCGGCGACGAAGCAAGCGCCGACAACGAAAATGAAAACGAAAACGAAATCGAAAACGAAAACGAAAAGGAAAACGACGAAAACAAAAGCAAAAACAAAAACGAAAACGGCGGGGCCGCGAACAGAAGCGAAGCTCCCAGACAGGGGGAAACGAAGGTGGTCGTCTCGAGGCCGATGCGGGAAGTGAGGGGCCACACCTCCTACTTGCTCTTTGCTTCTCTGTTTAAAGAATGATGAAACTTGATCAACCTGGAGGGGTGGAGCATGCCCTTTTTTATTGTTGGACAGAGGGACTTTGGGGGGGCGTTGAGGGGGGCGGGCCAGTGCGCAGGGATGTTGCATCGCCGCATGCGACTGACTTGTTCTAGGACTGCCGCGAACCACCATGTCCGAAAATTTCGTGATTTTTGCTGGGCGGCGCTGGTCTTCGCTTGGTTTCCTTCTTGCTTTGTGGACTCCCAGCCGTTCAAACTCCGATTCTCGACGTGGCCCGCCCGCCCGCCCTCTTCGCCAACCACTGATCTCTCTCAATCGCATGGTCCAACCAGCGCCACAGGCGCCCGCCGCCCCGAAATGGAGCTACGAGGAGTGGATGAAGCTCGTCGCCGACAGGGTGAGGGGATGGGGACAATATGGGCGATACTTGGAACTACACACCGCGCGCCGCGCAGCCGAACCTCAACCCCGCATTGGACGAAAACCCCCGTCGCAGCGCAGCCACCCCGACCGCTCCCACCCGCCTGCGTGCTTCCATCCCACCTTGACGCATCGCTGCTCCTCTTCCCTTCCGATCTTGCGTGAATCATGCTAACGCCGCGCTCACAACATAATGCCCACAACAGAAAATCAATGCGTCCAACACCTGGAACCTTGGGCTGATCGACCACTTCCACGAGGGCGAATTCCTTCGCGACGGCGACAGCATCAATTTCCAAAAGGCATCGGGCACATTGGACGGATGTGTCGTGATTTACTCGTCGCGGGTCGACTCTGTTGATTCGGAAACCAGGGCGTTGCTCAACGGCCTGTTTGACTCTGGTACGGCGGATACAGTTATATACGTGCCAAACACACAGAAAAATACATTTGCTCACCCGAACGGCTTCCCCTGTAATCATATAGGAAAAGGGGATGACGCTGATTCGAACGATGAGGACGGCCATTCCGGAGACGAAGTTAAAAAGAAGCGACAGGTTGGAGTCCACTTTCACTTGGTAATCGGCAATTAATGAGAACATGCATGGCGGGTAGGCCGGAAGAGTCGGCGCAACACTAGAAAAGGACCCTACAGCCCTCGACATCAAGAAAATAGACCGCGAATACCTCATTGACCCGCTTTTCAAGAAAACGTCGGCCGACTTTGACGAGGGAAGCGCGAGCGGGTTGCTGCTCAATCACCTTTCCATGTCGAGCGAAGGCAGGATCGTCTTTGACGCCAGCGACGATACTTCTACACGGAAGCAAATCGGCGAGGACGCGACATCTGGAGGGGACGCGCCGGAGCAGCGTGTCTCCATCGCGAAACTGCGAGGTGCGTCGGGCTGACTTCTTCAACCTCTTTTTTTTTTCCCCACGGAAGACAAGCTTACGCGCAAAAAAAAAAAAAAAAAAAAAAAAAAAAAAAAATCAGCACTCATCGGACCAGCGCTGAAAGACCTTGCAAGCAAGCACATCTGCCCGTCGTTGAAAGATTTCGAATTCGGGTCGGAAAACAACGTTGCGCTGAGCTTTCGGCGGCCAGAGGCGACACCGGAAGCCCACGAGGAGAGCGACTCTGACCACGGGGCGGGAGACTTTGCCCATGACGACCCTCCGTCGGACGATCACAGGGACCTCTACGCCCACGTCCTGGAAACGGCCGAATCGTTTACTGACAATACATCTGAAATGCCCGATCCGTCCGTCACTTCTCGTGCGGCGTCCGTCGAAGTCGACACGGGCGCCCTGCATGCCAACGTGTTTTCGTACTTTGACGCGAAGCTTGTCAAGCGATGGGCGGGGCCTGCGTTCTGGAGGAGAAATCCGTTCAAAGGTGTGGAGGAGAAGTGAAAATCGGGATACCGCCTTCTCGTGAGATCATATTAACTTGATTCTGTTGCATTTGGTGCGGTGCGGAAACAGACGTTGCTCCCAAGCCGACCGCGGAGCGAAAGCCGAAGAAAGAGAAACCAAAGATCAACTTTAACGAAACAATCAACGAGAAGGCGCTGTTTGCCACAAGCTCTGCGTCGACCACCTTGCCGCCTTTCGACCACAAGGCCAAGCTTCGAAACTTGCTGCCCAGCGATGAGAAATTCACATCCGCGGACTTTTTCAAGCTGTTTCTGAAGCCAGATGTGAAGGTGACCAATCTCATAATTCTCGTTCTCGTTTGTACAATGGACTAACAATGAGGACGGCACAGGCTCGCCTAGTCACGAAGGGAGGCTCGACTGTTGCGCTACGGACTGAGAATGGTTTGCAAACTGCGTACGTCGATCTTTTGAATGACCTGGATCTTACGAATAGGCGAGACGGTGGATGAGTGCTACTTATCTCAGCAACAGGATGTTCAAGTCACTTTTGCCCCTGAAGACAATGGTTGCTTCATTTTCATTTTGCATTTCAAACCTACGTTTTGCTAATCGGGACCTTTCCAAACTATCATGGAACAAGCAATCGGACGTGCTTCGCCGGATCCATTCCACGACGACGATGACGACGACGATGGCGTAGGCCAAGGGTTCAGCCAAGGATTTAGTCAAGGGTTTAGCCAAGCGAGTCACGACATGCCCCCTGGGGACGCTCGCGAGGACTCTGCACCAGCGGGATTCGCTGCACATTCGTTCCAGATGCAGTCGGAGGCAACCCTCGAGTTTGGCGACCAACTCATCGAGTTACCCAAAGCCGTCAAAGCTCTCCACATGAACTACGCCAAAAAGCAAAAGCAGGTCGACATTCGGCGACTAAAGGAGTGCTTGTGGCAAAAGATTGGCGACGCGGGGGATAGTAATGTGAGCGCATTTTTATTTTTTATTTTTATTGTTTTTGTGCTCTCGAGCCCCTCTAACATCTCTCTCTTTTTCTTTGGCGCGTTTTGCTTTTCAGGAAGCACGACCGAAGCGTTTTTCCGAGGCGATTGGCAAATTGGATCCGACGGCCGATCGGATTGGCGAAGTGTCTGTTGCTTATTGCTTCATTTGCTTGCTGCACCTCGCGAACGAGAGGAACCTGTCTATACAAGGGGAGTCGGAGCTCAGCGACCTCACTGTTGTCCATGTTATAGATTGAGCAACAGCAAGGCCGTAAACGGGCTCCTGCATCACCTCCCCTCCCCCCTTCCCCCCCTTGCCCGCCCTCTCCATAACACCTTCCACTCTTCACTCTTACACACTTTCTTTGCAAATAAAGCACATTTTTGTTACTGTTACTGTGGAGGGTGCGACACACAAACCGTTAGGACGCTGTGACGCGAGAATGTTTCGCTAGTGAAACAAGTTCCTGCAGACAAAAAAATAAGGACGAGAGACAATTTGTTGCCCTTCTCCGCGCCGTCCCTGGGTGTCTCCCACCATCCAACAACCTTTTTGAAGCACAGCTGCACTCTCTTTATGTGCTCAATTATTCACTGTTCATTATCCAACATAAATACCACTGTTTTCGCCCCCCCCCTCCCCCACTATTCACATTAATTTCCCCAAGCGCCTGGCGGAGTGGCAGAACGGGCGACTGCGAGGGCCGAGCGCTCTTCCTCTCCATGTCTTTTGCGCCACTGCTGCTCCCCGGCGCTGTGGCCAGGGCTTCGCCATTTTGCGCCCTGCGAATGGCTCCCTGCACTCAAACCGTGAATCGCGGGGAAAGGATCGTGATTCTTTGAAATCGATCGACTCTGCTCATCCGGCGTTCCAAGCCGACTGCCCGGCAGCGACTTGCCGTGGCCGTAGCCGGCCCGCGGGACAAACGGCGCCGGCATCAGCAACGTCCGGAAATCCCCCGGCGTCGGGGCCAGCTGCGGCTTTGAGCCGTTTGCTCCCGCGGCCGACGACGTCTTGCCGTTCTTGTTCCTCAGCGACATGTTGCTCCCGGACACCATCGAAAAGGTGCTCCTGCTGAACAAGGCGCGCGAAGAGTTGGCCCAGACCTGCGACCGCGTCGCCGCCGCCGGCGTCGTGGACGACCCCACGAGACCGCCCGTGCTCGGCACGCGCCGCGGCATGTCGCCAAAGTCCTCGGCTGGGTCGCCGTCGCCGCTCGCGTAGTCGCTCCCGCCCGTGATGTGCACGCGCACGTGGCGGGGCTGCCGTTGCGGGCTGACCAACGTAACAGAAGAGGACGTCGGTCGCGGGAACGGTTTGCCCTGGATGGCTGGGTGGATTTCTCGGCGCCACTTTTCCACCAGGTCATTGTGCATCAAAAGCAGCTCCTCTTCGTTGTTTTGAAGCCGTTCCAGCAAAACCTGCATTCATCCAAGTGTGCGTTAGCGGCTGTCGAGCGATTTGGAGACATGCCCCAAAAAACGGAAGAAACAAGCAAGAAGAAGAAACGAAGCAGCAGCAGAGGACGATCGACGCATGTTCTCACATCGAGCCTGTTGTAATGGTCCTTGTCGTCTCTTCCTTCCACAAGTTTCATATGAATCATTATGTTTCGCAAGGAATCCCGTGAGGTTATCCCAAACTCGGCAAGACTGCGCCTGGCGGCTTTTCTAGTACAGCAGAATAGATAAACAGGACGGCAACGAAGAGAAGAGAAATCCCAACCTGACAGCTTCAGATCTATCTCGTAGTCGTCCAATCAAGCTAAAGATTATATCCGTGTGGAAAATCTTGTAAGCGCCCAGGTTTATGCACGTTTGTGCTCTGAATTGCCAGTTTTCATCGTGCGTGAATTCGAGCTGAGGAGCTATTATATCTTCCATCGGCTTTTCAAAATCGCGCTGGAATGTTCGATACAGGTACAGCAGCGACACGGATGCCTCGCACTTTTCCTGCCAAAATCCGTGCTTCATCACTCGCAGCAAAATTTCGACAACATTTTTGAGCGTTACTGGTTTGCCCTTTCGCGACGCAAGTTTAGTGGGGCGGAAAACGCGAAACTATCCAATGAAGATCTCACCTGCATGCCTGGAAACCAGGCATAATTCATAACCCGTGCGAGTTCAGGGTTGTCCAATCGATCGAAGCCGTCCACCGAGGCATTCGCAACTCGCTCTATTAAGTTCCAGGCGTGTCGGGCCTCCACCTTCTCCTCTGCTGTCAACTCAATCTGGCTTCCTTCGAACTGCAGATGTGCTGCCTCCGAATCTGCATCTGTTGCGCAGCTTGCTGAAGAGGCCCTGGACTGTGCAAGCGAGTGCAGACTGTGGTGCGAAGCGTGAAGCGAGTGCTGAGACTCCATTGGCGATATTGACGGTAAGAATTGAGTGGGTTCTTCGACTCCCGTTTTGGGCTCGTCGATGGTAATCTGAGGTGTCTGCAATCGCACGATTTCCGGGAGAGTCGTCGTTTCACTGTCATGCAGTGGGGCCAGGCTCAATTTTGAGCCCGGCTGTTCTTGCTCTTCAGTCTTCTCTATTCCCGGCTGCTCCTCGCTTGGCGCCTGTGCACCTTCCTTTGCCTTCCTCTTTCTAGTTTTCGCCCTGCGCTTCATGTCCTCACGTCGTCTTGCATCAATCTCCGCTTCAACTTTCCGACGTCGCTCGGCCTCCTCCAGCTCCTTTTCTCTGGCAAGTCGCTCTGCCTCCTCCTTTGCCTTCCTTTCATTTTCTTCCCTTTCAAGACGAGCCGCCTCCAGTTCGCGGAGCCGCTGCTCTTCAAGTATTCGCGCCTTTTCAGCCTCAATCCGATCTGCTTCCTCTTTTGCTTTGGTAGCAATCAGCTCCGACTTTCTCCTATTCTCCATGTCATCGTTGTCCTCCAGGTCGACGATGTCTTTAACATCGAGGATAATGACCGGAGGCGGAGGAATTTTTGGAGCGCGCCGCGATTGCAAATACTTTGGACGTTCCTTTTTCTTTTCTTCCTTGCTTCTCTCCAATTCCTCGTTTTCTCTGCGCTCTCGCTCGAGTCTTTCACGTTCACGTCGTCGGCGTTCATCTCCGACTTCTCCTGCTATGGCGGAGTTTGGCAGAATGCCCAGCTTCGCCATGCGTTCCTGAATCCAGTACTTCGTCTTTTGATTTGCTTTCTGCCTCACGCTGCCGGACTCGGCCGGTCCTTTGTTGTTTGAATCGCCGCCAGGAGGTGCAACGGCTGCCATTCGCTCTGCTCGGGTCGGGAGGACGGGCTTCTCCGCCCGCCATGGCTGAGCCGCTGCCCCACGCTCCCGATCCAAATCTTGAACGAGTTTCCCTTGCCTGGAGATGGAAGCGTCTGTTGCGCCAAGAATGTGGAAGCATCAGTTAGAATTCAGAGGTTCGGCGTTCATGTTTCATTTCGTTTAAAATAGTATGACTAACTTTTTCCGACCTCGCTTGACCTTTGGGGCATCTCAACAGCCGGCTTAAGGCTTGGAACTTCTTTTGAATCCTTCCGCTTGCTCTTGTCGAAAACGCTACCTCTCCTCTTGTGATCAACCTGATTGTTTGAGTTTGGTTTCAGCTTCTTTTGAGACGCGCAGTTTGAAGAGGAACCTTCGCCCGACGATTACTAGCGCTTATTGGCCTGAGCCCAGTAAATTCAACCCTCCGTCGTACAACAAGATCTTCTGCTTCTGTACGGCGCTTCAGATGTTCATCACCTGATAAGCTCCCATCGGACTGGTCGTCATCGCTTATTGAGCGACTTTCCGTGTGGGTCTCGTCCGACAAGAGACCTTGTTCGCCTGCTCCATCAGCCGCTTTGTGCCTTGGAAGTCCGAGGAAGAGAAACTCATCGGGTGCGACGGTCACAAGGTCAAAACGCTTTTGTCGCTTTTTATCTCCTTCCGGTTTCAGGCCTTGCAGCCGTCTCTGAAGAAGGAGTTCGGGGCTGGGTTAGTGCGAGGGTATATTATCTTCCAAAAGCGCCTCACCCACTCGGCCTCTTGCCTCCTTCGTTCGAGCTCCTCGATCCTTCTCGTCATTTCCTCGTCCAGCTCGTTGCGCGCTGCAAACTTGACGTGCCATTTGGACAAATCAACGCCGAGCTTTTCCATGCGCAGTCGGTAGAGTTCCCAAAAATCAATCGTAGAATCGAACTGCGAGGGAGATTCGATAATATCATCCGGCCATCCCTGCGGCCGAGAGTACACCTCCCGAAGAATGTGAATTGGAAGGTAATCTTGCAACCGGACAAGGAGGATTTCTTCGGACTTTCCGACCAAAAGGTCTCCCCTGCTATTGCAAAAGGTGACAGAGAATATTGCCTCGTTGAACTGCAGTTCTCTGATATGGATCGTTTTCAATTTTGTGAGAATCGACGTCCACAACTGAATCAATACTCGTTATTTTCGAGAGTGTTTTGTAAATTGTACCTGGCCAAAGTAGCATCGGAAGCATCCCAAATCTTCACAGTTCCATCCAAGCTCGAAGACGCGAACAGCCCAAGGCTCTCAGACTCGGCGATGCAAGTTATCTTCTGTGTATGGTCTTCGTCTGCTGGATGAACGCGCTTTTGGCCTTGCAACCCATCTGGCCCGCAACGAAAGAAAAGCAGCTGCGCTGAGCTCGTCCCGATCGCCAATGTCTGCGCCTGCAAGTTGAGGCAGAGGTACAAGGGAATTGAGTTGCTTGGGAGAGACAGCAAAAAGTTCGACGACACAGAAGAAATTGGAGCAAGCGCGAGGGGTGGGGAGGAAGTGACTCCAAGTGAAATGGAATGACCATCATCCGCGGTATCGTATGCGGCGTCTGTGAAGGACAGTTTCCAAACTTTGACTGTTCCGTCTACCACAGTAAAACTTTGGTAAGTGCTTGCTTGGATCAAGAAAACATTATAGCGGTAAAAAAAGTGACTCGGTTTACCATGCCCAGCGCTGACGACAACCATCCACTGGGAATAGCACGATATCAGGACTACTTCAGCAGAGTGGGCTTGGACCAAAGTGAGCTCTCTTCCTCCGAGAACGTGGACATCCAGCATAACTATCTGACCCGAATCCGTTCCAGCGAGCAATGCAAAGACCGGTCCGCTTTGAACAGGTTTAAGATCACGCTTGCTTTCCACCGCTGTTTCACTAAATGTCGTTATCGGAGGGGGAAGAGCTCGCAATGCAGTCATGCAAGATATTCGAGCACGAGGTGCTAAGTAACTCGAGGTAGAGTGGGGGAGACGGACGGCATTTAGTTGAAACAGATAGATACTATGTCCTTACGATGATACTTCCAGTCATCCACAATCTTGGTTGGGTTGCTTCTGCAGCTAAATACTGCAATGTCACCTCCCTTTGTGAGAACCCATAGCGTCCCTTAATGGAACAGAACGCAGGCAAAGTGGCGTCAGAACTGAGAAAGATTACTGAACTTGGTTACGATACCAGCGATAATGTCGTACTCCACCCTTCTGAGTACAGTGTCTCGAATTATTGGGAATGAAGTTAAAAGCGATGCTCCCGTGACCGGTGAAATAAGGTGGACCGATCCATCGGCTGAAGCCGTGAGAATTCGGGCTGGTAAATCCTCAACTTCGACCCGGTCTAAAAGCAGGACTTCGGACGAGGAATAGGCGAAAGTCGAGTAATATCTGTTGAGGTTCCAAACCATTATTCTATCCCGGGTGTGACTAAAGAAGGTATCACGACGAATCCATCCAATACCAAGGCATTCTTGGTCTGTTTCAAGCCTGATTATGGGCGTCGGTGGTGAGTCTGTCGTTTCGCTACCAAACAAAATATGCCTACTTGTATGCGCAGTGCCCATTTTCAAGGTTCCACATTCTTATGGAACCATCTTCTGAGCTAACAATCAAAAACGGTTGAGGTGGCACTTTTCCGCTTGTGGTTGGAATAACAATCCCACTAACTGGCGAGTATGACTCTGGCTTGAGCTCCAAGATGAGGAAATTAAACCTTGTCCACACTTTGACTAAGATGCCGATTTAATTAAGCGTATGGCATTAAATTTAGCATACCAGTGGAGTCTCTCGACCCTGTTATCAAATAATGAAGCGGCTCGTATAGCGCTAGTGTTGTGATCGACAGTTCGTGAATTTCACGCATTGAGTCCAATCGCTTGCCGGTCCCGTAGTCGTATATCTGAAAAGGAAGGCCCATGAGGCAAGAGATTCAACGCTACTCACTTACGAAGATGTGGTTTTCACACGCGGCGAAGAGTCTGTTCGATTTTCTATCATAGCAGGTGAACGAAACCCATTCGTCCGAATTCAGATCCGAAATCACGAGCCTTGGTGTTGAGTAGTGGTACACAGGCATTCCCCTTTATAAAGGGAATGAGAAGCACTGAGGAGAAGCATGTTGTCCTACATTTCAACCTCTTTACGAAAGGTCCATATCTGTTTAACGCGTGAGCACTGCAATTTGAACAGTTTCACGCACCCTAATGTTGCTTACACCACCGGCGATAAGCTCATCATGTTCTTCATTGAATTCTAGACTGTTGTCTGTGAGCCAAGGCGAACGGAGAGAAAGAGTGGTACCTTAAAACAGGAGTAACGCTCGAAGTAGTTGAAAGAGTCTCTAAACTTAACCCCAACAGCTGCGACTCGGTCAGCGTGTAACTATAAAAGCACATCTACCTTCAGCTCTAGATGCATTGTCGCGACGACTGTGACTCTCCATTTCTTTACGTATATCCAGCGATTGAGGCCAGCCACTGGCGAGGATGATACATTTGTCGGGTGGCTCGCAGCTTTGACTGAGCCGCGCAATATTGTGGCTCTGTGAGAATCCAATATTGCGAACGAATCCGAATTCGTGCTTGAGACGTAGATAACGCTTTTTATGGTCGGCTTGTTATGCAGTATAGAGCGTGTCATTTGAAATCCGTGGGGTATGGTGATAGGAAGGACGTAACCACGGCTGCTTCTTTGATTATTCTGCCGCTGTGAATGGCCTCCAGCCGCCGACATAGCGGACTCCGAACGAGTCAGACTGCTGAGTTCAGGGTAAGAAAGACCAAGGTTATCTAAACTTTCATGATCGTCGCTTTTCTGGAGTCGCACGTCGTGCGCTGCGTGCCCGTTTTGTCGCGAAGGAATAACACTTGAAAAACGCGATCTGGCGGATTCAACTGTGGATAAAGCGCGCTTCACTTCTCGCACTATTGCTGATTGAGAGCCAGCAGACGTGTTATTTAGTGCCTCTTTGCCATGCTGCGGTGTCGGACCGGGGTTTACGACCGGCTCCCCGGCGCCGGTCGGAAAGTGCTGCGACGAATGCAAAGTGACTTTAACTATTCCCATGGACTGCAAGATGTGCTTCGTTTTGCGCCATGGCAGCACCAAGGCTGATTCCTCTTCAAAACCGCCAGCTCCTGTATGTGGGCGGTCAAATGAGGTAACTGATTCCACGGTCGCATCGGGGCTAGCATTAGATGTGTTGCCGGACGCGTCCGATTCGCTCGTCGTCGAGGTGCGCGTTGATTCAGAGTCGGAGGAGTCTCCGCTCTCGCTCTCGGACATCGCGTCGACTGGCTGGAAAGGCGCGACGCCACGTCCAGTGCAATTGATTTTCGTGCTTCTCCTCAATTACGACGGCTAATTTTTTCAATAGAAACTCGTGCACATTCTGAGTTGATGCAACCTTTCGTGTTATAACGAGCACGAGCACGAGGCAAAAACCGCAAATGAGCAAGTCTCACACGTCTCGTGTTCTTCAGGGATGGACCGTTGGTTGGAGGGACGGCCCGTTTACCTCCTTCGCTTCGTGTCAAACTAGCATGAAGACTCCGTGCAATAAAACCTCCAGCTCCAAAATAATCTCGCCACACCACGCGACCGATAATTGTGTTGTTGTTGTCCATCTCGTCGAAGCCGTCGGGGGGTGGGGTTTGGCTACGTGGGTGCTCTCGGTTGCTATTTCGCTTGAAGTTGCACCAAATGAGCCTTTCGTCGAACGCCACCGCAAGGGTTGTGTCCTCCGACCTCCACGTAAACCGACCAGCAGCATCTTCTCCACCGCCGCCGCCGGCACATGGGCCCGCAAAGCCAAGGGCCTCCTCCTACTCCTCCTCCGCGTTGCACACCACCACCGATGCTGCGGCGGGTCTCTCCATCGGCGCCGCAGCAGCAGCAGTCGATAGGTTTTCGCCGGCGGCGGCGCAGATCTCCTCCTCCTCCTCCTCGTCCATCTCCGCTGTCCCTTCCGCGGATCCTCAATCGCCACCATCTCCAACCAAGATCACCACAACCGCCATCGCCACCCAAGCACCAGCCACGTCAACTGGCACTAATAGAAAACGATCTCTCTCGCCGTCGTCCCAAGAAGAATCGCATCACCACCACCGCCCTTCATCTGCATCCCAACCCCCCATGTCGTCCGCCGCGAGTCGACCGCGCCGCATTGTTACCACGTACCGCTCCAAGCGCCTGTCAAGAACCGAGGAGGTGGACGAGAATGAATCGCGTCGACCGCAGGCTCCTCGCTCTCGTGTCGTGCTGCCGTCCACCTTGTCGCTTGACGATCAAGTAGCATTGGCCAGGTCGGCTTCGAATCATTCTCTCGAGCCGTCGAACTACGTTGCCTCCCAGGAGCAGTCGGCAGCCACCAGAACGCGAAGCTTGAAGAGGGCCTCTTCCCCCCTTCCTGTTGCCGACGGTGGTGCAGCCCAGACCCCGAAGGCAAGAAAAGTGGCCGGAGCTTTGAAGAGGGCCCACACGTGGGATTCCCCCTCATCTGGTGGATCTGCTTCGTTGGGGTCTCTTGCCCTGCATCCCAACGTAGAATCGGAACCCGAGTCGGAACCTCCAGAGCAAGCATCCCCCACGCCAAGACAACCGAAATCCTGCGATGATCCCCTCTCTTTCTTCAACCTTGATCCACCATCATCAACTTCCTTATCAACGGAGACCGCTACTACGACCTCGCCACCACGAGCGCGGCGTGTCTCGCGGATGAAAGCGGGTGCTCCGCGCCAGCCTGCATCCCAGGGTCCACCACCTGTTCGCAGGGTGCAGTCTGTTGACTCAGGACTCCCGGCTACTGGAGCCGGTCCTCTACTTAACATAATTAATGGATCTTCGATGCCGCCGTCCTCAGATTTGATGACCAGTTCGTCGTGCGGTGCGTCTCCCAACTCCTTCGTTGGAGAATCCGACGATCCTGCGCCAAGCGGGCCTAGCTCACCCGTAAAAGCAACTGCTACGAGCTCCGCTGTGAGTGGACGGCAGCCCGTTGCAGCGCAGACTTATAGCAGGGTACGGAGTTATCTTTTATCAGACGCCGAGGATGAACCCAAGTCAGCTCGGCAAAGAGATGCGCAAAAAGATGAAGGTCTCAGCAGCGATGAGGACGAAGAGGTTTGACCAACTAGTTTTTGGTTAAGACTCAAATACGTTTCGGCAGCGCCGTGATTTCAAATCTATTCATGAGCTTCGTGCTGTCGGGGAAACAGCAAGATTTGCCGACAAAATGGAATACATTTTTGGAGGTCTTGAACTATCAGAATCGGTTAACATTCGGCGTGCGAGGTTGGTGCTTCACATTTAATGTTTCGCGTGATCGGTCTCACGCTTTTCCGCTCTTCTTTATCTTCTTGCAGTTACATAGACCTCGCAACTGCCGTGACAGAACCGTCTTTTGTAAATCGCTCACGAGCTTACGGTTTTGACGCGAAGCTTTTTCGTGCAGTCGAGGCGGAAGAGGATCCTGTTCGTAAGGAAGAAGGCTCCAAGTCTGCGCTAACATGGATGGTTAAGTTCTCACTTGCAATAGCCTCAATTATAATCCTGGTGTGGCTGTCGCAAGACAAGAAGAATGTGGAGCTGTGCTTGAGCGAAGTGAAGTTTGTTGGAAAAATTCTGTCCTGCACCACAACAGCAGCGGACTGTTTGATTGCTCCTGCCCGCAGCAAGTACGAGAATCGGCTGGTTCGTGAAGCAATTTCAATTGGAGCCATCGATGTTGAAACCTAATAATCAGGTTGGAGACATTAAGACGATCTTGGCAGCTGCGAGCTCAGCAATACCTTTTGAGGCAAGAAATGTTTTGGATTTAAGCAAATCTAATTGGGCCTGAATAATTTAGATATATCCTATATCCATGTTTTCCCTCAACTTCGCATCTCTTCTCTTGCTGTTCAGAAATCCACAAAGCGCGCCTGTGTTCTCAAGCATTTTGTCTGATCCCGTCAACAGCCAGTTTGGGTTGAAGATTGTTAACTTATTAGTGGATTTGCCAACTGTTGCTGGCACCAGTGAAAGAATTGGATTGGCTGAAGCAGCTCTTGAATTCTTGAACGTCGCCCGGAGCCGGCCTGCTCTTCATTTGCAACTTTTTGGTGCCGGAAACTGCATTCAAAGTCTTAGCTGCGCGCTTTCAAAAGCAGAAGATGCTAATCATCCCGCTGTTGGTCAGTGAGCTGATTCAGTGCACCGGAATCTAAATTGCACCTACCAGTTCCCATTTTAAAGTCATTTGTTGACATGACTGCCGAAGCACCTGGAGCATGCGACGCTCTCACATTTATCAATGAGGACGTTTCACAACCCGCTACAGCACCAGGCTTGCAGTCCATCATTGGAATGATGAACATCGCGTTCGCCGATGTCGCCAAGTCCGGCGATGCATCGCTCACTTTGTCTGTGGATGCCGTTGTGCTGGGACTGGCTTGTGTCAGTAATGTTCTGAGACAAGGTGGTCGCCATCTTGAGGCGTTTTCCAAACTGGGTAAGGATTGCGACACTTATTTATTCACTACTCTTCGATTTTTAATGAATTGGGCTCAGCTGTAAATGGTCGTCATCCAATTACTTTGATCGCAGAGGTCTTTCGCATGTTTGCAGACCTTCCACCCGTAAGTGACATGTAAAGAGTTCGTACCTAAATGATCTTGTAAGGACGATGGGAAAGCAGTCTCCGTTTACGCGGCAGTTCTGCTCGGATTTGCTGTTTCTGGTCACAGTGAAAACGCGGAAGTGCTGAAGCATGCTCTCGGGCCTTCTTCCTTCAGCGGCATCGCGGAGTTACTGACAGAATTTGCGGACGCTCATCCATCTCAGTCGCAAGAAGAGCCATCAGAACGCCTTAGTGGTGCCGTCGGGGAGAACTCTGAAGGCGAAACGGAACAGCTACAATTGCGAATCCGAAAGATCGCTGAGGAGCTTAGAATATTGGCCAGAACTTGATTTATTTCAACATTATATTGACTATCGCGTTTTTCCATTTCAACTTGAAGTTTACCGTTTTCTCTTATCTTTCCTGTGCGTTGAACCATTGAACACGTGACCGATAAATTTGTCCAAGCCACCACACAGGATGCAGGGCTCCCACCGCGTATCTGGTAGATTCCCGATGCGTCATCCCAATCGCCTTGTGCTCACGGATGCAATGGTTAATCGCCGCTCGTCTCCAGGATTGCTTGGCAGCAGGAAAGCCGAAGTTTTCTCCTTAGATCCAGAATCGGCCGCCTGGACAGATCGGATCATTGACGAGCACAACCAATCCAATGTCCCAAGCAGCGACGGCATGGTCCGACCCTCACTGACTCTGCTAGGCAGAAATCTCTTCTACAACGTTTTTGTACGTGCTAGTCTCATGCCTGGTGATCTCTGATGGCTGTCTTCGCTCCAGAGGGACTGGGTGGCGGAAGAAGTCGACCGAATGGGCGATGGTCCACGCCGTCTAAACGGGATGCCAAAGCGCTCGCAGTCCAGCCAAACAAACATACTTCTGTTGAGCGAATTTCCTTGGAACTACACCTACGTGGACACCACCCGGCCAAGCGTTCCAAGCACAATCCGCTGTACATATTTTGACAGAAGTATTGGATCAGTAAGTTCACTACGAAAAATCAACCCTTCCAGCCTGTATTCAACTCAAGCTGTAGTGGCGAACTATATCTGACTATGAGAGCCTTGCTCGGGTACTCCTCTTTCCATCAAGATTTCGTTTTCACTTACCACCCAATAAGGCGTTCGTTATTCATGTGCATGGAACACTAGATCCAAAAGCCATTGGGAGGCACCCCACCGTACCATACGACTATTTCCCCATAAAATCTGTGACAGAGATCATTGAAGTGAGGGATGACCCCCGAGGAGTCGCCAAGCTGGTTAGAGCCACATCTAATATAGCGAAAAACGAAATAATTGGAATGTATGAAGGCCAATGGTGCCTTCAACTCGAACATGAGGTACAGTTATGACTTGGACGACACCTCTTACTTTTGTTTCTCATGTTTCTCATGTTTCTCAGGTTAAAACATATAGTGTTCTTGACCGTTACTATTCTGAGTACAAGGTAACTTGCACTTCATTAGAGTAGAAGTTCATTTTCCAGCTGCAGCTGTTCGACTGCATGGATCTTGAATTCGCTCATCACATATCCCCAAAGCTGGCATCTGCTGCTGGTGTTGGAACACACTCACGACTTCGCCGCTCTGAAAACAACACTGTCAGTTCTCAAGTTTGGCTTGATGGTGCGTATTCAAAAGGATATTATGAGTGGGCTACTGAGGTCAGGATTTTCCTTATGTGTGCTACTCAAGCTCACATCAGTTTAGTTGAATGACTTTCGATCAAATCCGTTCAATCGACTTGAGGATGAGACAATTCAGAAAACAGCTGATGTTGAGATCATCGATGTGCGAATCATGGGCTGGTAAAAGCTTTTCACACTTCCCACTGAAGCACGCTAACTTCTAGTGAAGGCCCTACAAATTTGTTGTTTCCAGTAAGGCAATTCCAAAAGGAAAGGAGATTTTGATTGACTATGGCTCTGATTATTGGACTCTTATTGGGTACTTTTATCAAGTTGTTTTCTGTCAGTTTCTCATCCTTTCTGCTTTCACTCTCTGGTTTTAGTGAAAGCAAACGCAACCTTGATTTCTGTACAAAAGCATTACAGCCATTGGAGAGCTCCATCCCTAAGCTGATTTGTGCACTCCCATTGCTTCAGACTTCCCTGGCTGGCTTATCAAAAGACCTCCAGCAGAATTTGGAAAGTCTTGGGACTCAGAGCCAAGCACTGGGTGCAAGCACTGAGCTTCGCTCTACTATTGCGGGCCTGTCAAAACTTGTTGTCGGTGCTACGACAATGTTGGCACCGCTATTTGTGCTTGTAGATCAAGCGGGAAGTAGAGACAAGAGTCTTGTGCGAGGCATCCCTGCAAGCGCATCATATAAAATCGCGCAGTCAATTGCGGAAGATCTGTTTCAAAGACCACAGAATCAGAAGTCATCCATCACCAAGTTTCTTGACGCCATCGAAAAAATGGTAGCTGTAATCGAACAGGTGGATGATACCATGACAGCTGATGAGTTGGCTCAAATAAGTGCATCCTATGATTGTGCTGAGGCAGCCAATGTGGATAAATTTTATTCACGTGTGGCAGCACTTGGAGATTGTGCCCAGATTATGAATCCTCCTGGGAATTTGACTGCGGCGGAAACCAATGCCTTCACTCTACACAGTCTCAGTTCAAATGATAATGCTGGTGAAATTTTCCTCTGACATCCTCTGACACGTATACTTATGAACAAAGCAGATATTTCTTCTTTGTGTTCTCAAGTGACTGATTTTGCAAGATTGGACGAGATAGTCATTTCTCAAACTCGAGAGAAGCTCTTCAACTATGAAGGAGGTGCTCGCTTGAAGCTTTTTATTGGTAAAATCTCCAGCATTTGAAGCAGAGCTAATGTTTCACGATACAGAAGATATTAATCCTCCTACAAATACTGGCTATATTTATTCAACTCTGTCAAATGCAGGGGACTCAACATTCACTGCTTTATTTGAATCTAAGCTTGCTGTTTCCAAAACTTCAGCTGAGGACTCTGGATTGCCGAAAGTTTGCAATTCAGAGAGTGACTTCTCTGATTGTGAAGAAGTGAGTCAGCTCGCATTTCACTGCTTAATACGCATGCAAATAATTCCCTGACACAGGCCATGTCAGAGGAGGAACTTGAATTTCAGGAAGCACATCCTGTTGCTGCAAGTTCAAGCGTGAGCAGTAGAACAGATGGCAACTTTCCTAGTAAGCTACTTCCCTCAATGTTGACACAGGGCTGACTGTGCGACTAGGGATCACTTCTCCTACTGAAGAGGAGAGCAAGGACACTTCAGCAAGTAAGAAAATGATATCTGGAAGTGAGGCACTTTCCAGTTTCCGTTCCTTTGCAGGAACTGGTTTCCTCTGATTGCTGACAGCTGGACAGGCAGTCAAAATCAGCAGCTTGGATTTTCCCTACAGCAAGACGCTGTACATGATAAAGCAGAGTCAGATTTGGTCCGTCAAAGTGGCTGTAGCTCAAAGTTGGGCGCAAATGGTCAGACTGCTTCCACTATGTCAGGAGGGAAACTTCATTCTGCTCAGAACCTTCCTACTTCAGTGAGGTCTATGGCCTCAAAAGCACCATCGACTGAATATGTCAAATCATCTGGTATTGTCAGTTTTGATCGGTCAAAGGGAACTGTAGATGCTGTGCCAGGTGAACTTCAATGTTGCGCCACTGTGAACCCAAAACACTTCAATGTTTTGATACAAGCACTTCCTCCCCACTGTAGAAAATACCCGGACTGCAATCACCTTGAGGGATGATAAGAACTATCCAAGTGGGAAACTGCCAAATAATAGCAGCCGGTCTTTACCAACAAGTTCATCTGCATCAACAGGAGTGAGAATATTGCCAGGTGACTTGCCATGAACTTGAAAGTTTAACAGGCTCTTGTTCATGAGCCTTTTTTTTTTTTTTTGTCATCAAGAATTTCACGAGTGCCAGCTTGATTTGAGGGGCTGTTTTCTATATTAACCGCCATTGCCTTCTTTTATGCTCTAGTCATCGATCTTACCTTGGACGACTCTGAAGATGAGGATATTGCAAGAGCTCATTTCTACAGAGTCAATCACAGTAGAAGGGTGTCTGGATCTCACTCCCGTCACACTCCTCACAAGCGTTCAAACCGAAATACTGGTGGAGTCAGCTCGTTATTGAATTCCTTGGCAAAAAAGCAGAGGACCTCAATGGGTGGTGCCGCACCGGAACGATTCGCAGACTGACTGAGGCTTGAGAGAACCATTGAGAACAGTTCCTGTCTGTCACAGTTTTCATCTTCATTTTGGAATGAATGAAAGACTAGTGATTCTCAATGTGGAAACTGGTGGCAACTTTCGTCGGTTTTGGAAGTATTCCTGTGCACGCAAAAAAAAAAAAAAAATTAAAAAAATTAAAAAAAAATTTCTAGTTCACTTTCCCCGCCCTTTTCTCATTTCATTTGTCATTGTCTTCTTTCTCTCCCAACAAATTATTTGTTTCATTGCAGTCTGATACAGGGCAGTAAGAGCGGCTGCTAGATTTGAATTTTGCAACCTCCAGCTGCGATCTAATATTCATTTTTTAAAAAGATTTACTCGTGTTATCTTATGCTGCCATCGCATCTCTCACTAGCATTGTAAACAGTCTACTCTGTTTGAGCGAGTGGAAGGAGTGTATGAAGTGGAGATGTGGTCTTCTTTCGAGAAAAACAAACTTTGTTATGAATTATTGATACATAATGATGATATGCAAGCTATAATAGTTACTAGGTGAGTAGGACTAGCACAGGGTAAAAACGTCTCCTATATTTTCTGCTTGAGCAGAGTAGGAGGAAAACAGTTCACACTGGGTTTTGGCATTTTTGCCTCAAAAGAAAAAAAGGCAATTTGCTTTCGGACTTCGGCGGAGTCCAAAATTGTGTGCCTGAACCACAAAAGCCCGTTTTGGCCCACCCCCCGGACTCTGCCTAGCCATTGCGCTTCGCTTGCGTATCCCCTTCCGAGCCAGACGTTTTACGCCGCCAAGAGAGCAGAGGAAGGGAATCTCTCAGCATCAACACACCCAAGCAAGCAAGAAAGCTGCGTCGTGCCCCGCCTCCCACCCCGCAGATCAGTTTCGACCCGGCCTTCGACAGGAGACAGATTGCGCCTCATCGACCGACCTTCCTCAACCTTTTGCCCCATCGTTGAACGTTTTTCCCTTCTCCGCAACTCCATTGAGGCGCAGGCCCCGGACGGCTACGTAAACGACGATCTGTCCATTATCTCGCTCCTCTCCAGAGGAAAAGCAAAGCTTCTGTTGTACTGCAACCTCACTTGCATATTCGTAACTCTGTCATGGTCGACGGCGACGAGGCTCAACGCCTCAAAGACGCCTTGGCGGAGAACGCAGAGATGAAAGGTTCTTGAGGGGGGAAGTGGGTGGGGGAAGGATGAGATGGGGGCTGGAGAGAAGAAGCGTACGCCACCAGTAAGTGTGAGTATGCTGACCACACATACTCCTCAACCTCATCCATGAAGCCCAAATGCGGACGCTGCTGGCAAAGATGGCACAAATGGAGGAAGACTTCTCCATCCGTGTAAACAGGATCAACGAGCTCCACGTGAAGGAGATGGAAACTCTTACAAGCAACCACATGGACCTTAATGAACACCTCCGGTCTGAGGTGAGTGAAGAGGTCGCTCTCCCGGCCAACGGGCTAAATCCTTACCCTCCCGCTGCCCTTTCCAAAAAAAACAAAAAAAAAAAAAAATACGCTCCCTTCCAGAGAGACGAGCTTTCCGACGAAGTCGACCGCCTCACCGAGCGCGTGGAAGAGCTAACCGACCGGCTGGAGGGCGTCTCTGAGACCGCGGCGTACGTCACAAACATGGCGTCCACCCTGGAGGACATCAAGGAGGCGAACGAGTCCGAGCTGGAGGCCTACGTGAGTCCTTTATTTTATTTAATTTTTTTTTTTTCTCTTCCCTCTTGCGGGCTTCCTGGGTTTTGCGGTTCTAACTCGACCCCCACCTTACTGTCAAAACCCTTCAACGATTCGAAACGGGCTGGCACTTGTACACATGCAATACATACACATAACCCCCTTCTCAGAAACGCAAGGCGACGCGAGAAAAGTTTGACATGACGACGCAGCTGCGGGACAGCCAGACTCGCGAGGAATCCCTGAACCGCAGGCTGCAGGACCACTCCGAGGAGCTTGTCCGGGTCAAGGTATTGAAAAGAAAGGGAGCACACTCACTTCTTAACAAACCGACGTTTGCCCCCCATCCACACATACTAACACAAAAACGCGCGCGCACGACGCCTTCTCTCTCTCTCACTCTCACTCTCTCTCTCTCTCTCTCACACAAAAAAATCAAATCCCAAAGCAAGAGTTTGAAGCCCTTTCGCAGCTCGTCGAGGACCTCAAGTCCGAAAACGCAGACCTGCGGGACCGCCTCACCCTCTCGCGCGAACGCAAGTTTTCCCTCTCGTCCCTCATGGAAGACGGCGGCGGCGGCGGGAACGACGACGACGGCATAGCGAGGGGTTCGGACGGCGGCGGCGGTGTTATCGCCGCCCCCGCGCTCGTCGCGGCCGCCGCCGACGAGCCCGTTCCGCCCTCTGCGCC
Organism: Zopfochytrium polystomum; assembly: GCA_025765615.1. NCBI lineage: Eukaryota > Fungi > Chytridiomycota > Chytridiomycetes > Chytridiales > Chytridiaceae > Zopfochytrium > Zopfochytrium polystomum. The sequence continues at coordinate 167,518 of JAIVFJ010000048.1, forward strand.
GGCCCCCGCCGCGCCTGCTGGAGCTCATGCCGTTGCCTCTCGCTCCGGCGCCGCACAAGCCGCGACGCTGCTGTCGCGCTCGTCGTCCTCTTCCTCCTCCTCGTCGTCGTCGTCGTCGTCTTCGTCCTCGTCCTTGTCCGTGACATCAGCAAGCGGGCTGTCTGGCGGCATCGGGCTTTCTAGCTCTGATCGGGACCTCATGATGGGAATGACAAGCGTCACGTTGGGATGAGCCCACCCCCGCCGATTTCCTTGGACGACTGGGTGTCACAGGGTCGAGAGAAGCGACGTGAGCAACCAAAGCGGCGTAATAATGGAATGTATAGAGAGCGTGGAGTAAAAAGGAAGTTTGACCCGACCTGCCACGACGGTGGAGACTATTTGTTACATTTCTGCACATGATAGAAGGCTTTTGAGGTCAAAATCTACCATGAACAACAGCACCCACTGTTTTTTCGTTGGAATCCGAAACGTAGTAGTATTGATAAACAACATCCGCAACAACAACAGCAACAGGAAAAGCCGCAGGGACAGCAACAAGGAAGCGGGTGGGTAGTGGGTGGCGAACACACGCAACGAACAAATTTGAAAGGTGAATAATGTGAAACGCCTTGGAAGCAGGTGGAAAGGCGGTGAACAAGGCGGTTCACAAAATAAAGCTACGGCCGCCAAGAACAAAGCGAACACCCTTTTCTTCACGACAGCAGTTGCTGCAAGAAAGGCTGCCTCTCTGTGTCTACCCAATCGAATGGGTTCACCTGGCACGTCGACACAATCGTTTTCATGGCAGCAACCATTCGCTCCTTCAACTCGTCGTCAAACGTGAGGTCTGATAAAAGCGCCCTTGCCAGCACCGATCCGACTTGCGGGAGTTTGCTATTGTTTTCTCCCAACACCACGGGATTGTTACTAATTTCGTGCAACTAGTCAGCTCCGAGGGACAACCATTGAAAAGTTTCAATCACCTTTCGAGTAGACTTAGCAAATACGTGTAGGTCGGATCAGCTTCTTCTTCATCGTGGAGTAGTGGCAAGGCATCCAACCAGTGGGCAAGTGTTTGTTTCACGTCCAGCCCCGCCGCTGTTGCGAATGCCTCAGTTCCTCCAATGTGGTTGCAGATCTTGCCGACTGCTGAAACAGCGCTCTCGCCCGCCATAATCTCATCAATATCCTTTCCTCTCGAGTTGACGATAATTGCTCCAAGAAGTGGTAAGACTTGAACACAGTGGCGACCAAAAACTTGAGGAAGTCTTTTCGCGCATATGCCAACGCAGTAAGATGCTGCTTGCCGAATCTGTGCCGACTCATGCTGAAGGCCCTCTGCAAAGCGTTTGAAGTAGTTGAAGTGCTGCTCGTAGTCAGCAGCATGAGGTCCACTGTAGTCAACTAAATCCCCGAAGACGCTGATACCAAAGTGGAACGCGGTTTCCTCTTTGCTATCCTAAATAGAGCGAGGAGTCGATGAGACCCATTTAGTTGAGTAGTCCAAAGCCGACAAAATCAAACCAGGAACTGCTTGAACATCGGCGCAAGTTTATCGAAGTACGGAAGGAAATCAGCACCGCCAACTGAAAAAAATTCATGCACAGAGTTTGCGATCTAACCAGAGAGCACGATTACAATTAAATGGTCGAAGGCACGACGCTTACCTCGATCAACAAATTCTCATCATCAAGTTCTTCATCCTCAGCGTCCAAATCGTCTTCATCGTCATTAGCTATGAGCGTATGAGTTAGCAAAAAGGTGTATCAATTCACCAAAATCAGTGTCAGGGTAGGCTTCATATCAAGTGTAGTGTAAAGGGGATCATCATAACCAAAACATAGTAGCGTTTGGATTTGCAGGTTTCATTTACGTAATCACAAGCCAAGCGTTGGGAAGGAGAGGCTCACGAACGAACCTTTTCGGGCATATGCGCGGCTAACTAGTTGCTTCAAGTTCACTTCTGCTGCAGTAACAAGCTTTTCCATCAGATCTGCTTCCATAAAGTCCTTTCCGAGATAACGAACGCACTTGATATAATAGCTCCGTCAGAATATTCTCGCGTTGTTGAAGAAAAATTCGTAACAGCGTACCAGGTAAAAAGATATGTACAGATCAGACAGGTACTCGGTGTCATGATCCATCATGATCCGCTCGTAGATTTTCTCCTTGACCGTGTTCCAGTAAGGCAGGATTTGCCCCATGTCTGAAATAAATGTGAGATCTTAAACAACTCAGTGATGGATTATACCAGCATTCGCTTGCTTCATGCAGTTCAGCAGGAGAGGTGCGGCACGCGCTGCGGCCTGCCGGACTCCAAGGTCGAATACAAATCCAACTAGCGGAAGAGTTACGGCCAAAGACTTTTCTACGTAAGGTGCGAAGTGTGCCTCCAAATCCGCTGCGTAAGTGCAAAGCATCTCAACGGCAGTTCTTTTGTCTTCAACAAGTGCTGTTTTGATGCCCAGACGCTGTGAAACTTGGTTAAAACATGTGAGTTGGTGTTCGACAAACAAACCTGGTCCCCAAGCTTTATAAAGTCCCAACCTTCCTCCTGCGAATACATTTCAAACTCTTCTTCGCCTGTAAGATGGTTAGCGAAACGATTATTTATAATTCGCCAACGGAGGTGGAATATGACTCAACTGGAGATGATGGCTACTTCAGGTTTCACAGATGCAGCTGCTAAAAGAGGAGGGACCACAATGGGTAGGTACGGTACAAACTTTGCACCAATGATTTTACACATGCGAACCCACGCAACCAACAGGTAGGAAGTCATGGGGTCATCGTCTTCACGTGGAGACTGCTGAATGTCTTGAAGAAGCTGAAGCAATGGTTCAACATAGGGGCTAAATCCTTCCTCCTTTACGGACAAGCCTGATGCGGAGCAGTCCTCTGTTAGAACTAAGTGCACAAAATGATCACTGTCTTTACCAATGAGAGTGATGCACTCGAGAGTTTTCCCTCGAAGAAGGCGATACTTCCGGTCCATTGCATTTTGGAGGATTTGAACAAGGTCCGGCATAATGGATTGGGTGTATGGAAGGAAATGCTCCTGCACACAGTCAGCAACAGTCGCAATAGTGGTGACAGCTTGCTCCTGAATGTACGTCTTGTTCGAACGGAGCAAGTTAACGAGACGCGGAAGAATTTCGCCGACAACGGGGTAGACTTTGAACTTGTCGGCATGATCCAAGAAGTTGACCAACGCTGCAGCAGAATGCGCTTGAACTCTAAGATTCCAAATCTTAGATACTGTATAAACTGAAGAATTCTCACCTTGGGCAAGAATCATCGTCCATGAGTGGGACCAAACTTGCAAGAATGACCTGCCCATTCTCGTTCTGGATAGTAGGCTGATTTGAAAGTTGTCAACCAGAAAACCTATAAGATCCGTTGAATGATGCGAGTCGTACCGAGAAGTCGGTGCACAGCTGTCCAATCGCGTTGCAGGCAGCATATCGGACCCGATTGTGGCTATCGCGAAGGTACGGGAGAACAAGTCTTTTTGCATTGGTTAGTTCCAATGAAATCACACTCGCGCACTCACTTGACAATATCGTTAAGACGTTCCACCATCAGGCTTGCACACCCTTCGCCCAGTACCGAGATCGCCATTAGAGCAGCGTACCGCTGGCGCCAGTCAGCAGATCCAATGAACCTTGGAATAAGCTCAAAGGCAATGGGCAGCATTGTTTCTCCACCTAAAACGCTTCAGCAAACGACGGCAACTACATAATCAGAGAGGCTAACCCAGCGCAATGGCCAGCCTGTCGATTGCTTGTTCGGCATACACATAGTTTTCTCCGTTGTCCTCATCGTCTTGAGACAGCTGCACCAAAAGGATTAGTCCCTTCCGAAAGAAAGAGTTGTTCTTTCCACTTACGTCCTCAGTGGTGTACCAGTCGGGGTCATCTTCCAATGTGGCAAGCCAGTCGAAAAGTGTTGGAAGAAGAGTGGAGATGAATTGAGACTTCTTTTTCACAATCTTAGGAATCTCATTGGCGATGGTTACGAGGAGTTCTGCAGCAGTCTGACGAGTAGCTGGGAAAATGATAAGCCGCAGAAATGCGTACATCGTCAACACGAACTCGAATCTAATTCGGAATTTTTCATTATCGAGTTGATAAACTGTGTCAGCTCCAAAAGAGGCTTTTGAAAGATTCGAGCACGCTCAGACGCTAGGTCGGTAAGTGACGAGAGACAGTTGGTCAACACATCTTCGTCGTTGATGGGAACCAATGCCTGAACCACAGACGATCGGGAGAAGGTTACACACATGACTTCCGTCAAAGAACGAACCTACCTGAAGGACGCGTTGAAGCAAGCCTGAAAATTGATCAACTGCCTTTGGCCTCTCCTCCAAAGCAGCAATCATGAAGCTAACGCACGCCTCCACGGCCGTCGATTTCACAGAGGAGTCCGGAAACTCGAGATTCGCGGGGAAAATTTCATTGACTAGTTTGGCGCTGGCGGACAGGTCGAAAAAAAGCACTGCACCAAGGCTTATGATCCTGAGGCCCGCATCGCGAAGCTGAGGGGACGGGGAATGCACGCATTCGAAAACAGCTGTGAGCAGCGCCGGCCAGGGGACTAAGAACGAAAATACGTCAGCTCGCGCTCGAATGCCACGCGATGCCTCATGGCAAGCCTCACCTCCGATGTTGGAATTCTGTACACCAACCAGGGCAGTAGCGTCACAGATTTTGTGCCGAACCGACTGGTCGGTTTCCTGGCTAATCGCTTGGAGAAGGCACCCCTGGACGAAATCGCGGACACCCTGCTCCAGAAGTCCCCACACAGTGACAAGCGACTCATCCACGGGAGCGTTAGGAGGCTTCGCGGGCGCTTGAAGGCCAATCCGGCGAATCAGGACCGCTGCCATGGACCTCGTCTGTGTAAGGGAGTACTCATAAGTAATGCGCGTTCGGCATGGCGAGAATGGTTCGTGTCGAGAATAAGAAGTGGGCGACAAGGGGTGGAAAACCCATGCGTGGTTCAAACGCCGCAAGCCAAGCAAACGCATGCGGACCGCGAACAAGACAGGGGGGAGGGCGGAGCTGAATTGCGCAAAGGCCTACCGTCTGCACAGGGCTCGACCTCAGCAGCTCCGCCAGTCCAGCAATGAGAAGAGGCACTCTCTGCGGGACGAGGCGCCACTGGTTGAGCAGTGCGTCCTCGGCCGCCTGCCTGACGTCATTGAGAGGGGAAAGCACTGCTGTGACGATTGCGTCCAGTTCGGCAAGATCTGCAGCGGGCACAACGGGCGCAGGAGCGCCGGCTGCGGCCGATAAGGTTGTGGCCATTCGGTCGGGGCGAAAGGGAGGGAAGGGCGAAGGAGACGAGGACCGAGGATTCGCGGCGCGCAGAGAAGGGGTGAGGGTACTACAGTGGAGATCTCGATTGTGAAAGAGGGAGGGGAAGGCGGTTGTGCTGGGGGGCAAAGAAAAGAAAGAAAGAAAGAAAGCGACCGAAAAATCCGAATCAAGAAAGAAACAAAGAAAGAAAGAAAGAAAGAAAGAAAGAAAAAACAACAGAAAGAAAGAAAGAAAGCAAGAAAGAAGAAGGAAAGCGAAGCTGTTGGTGCACGGATGCAAAAAAAAAAAAAAAAAAAAAAAAAAAAAAATTATTTCTCTTTTCGGGCTTTCTTGCCCCAGTGTAATAGAAAGGAATCTTTCGGAGCCTTGAGGCTCGCCCTCAAGCATAACAGTAATTGCATTAAGCAGTATATGTTGCTTGCCAATACGGAACAAATGGCATTATTCCTGCCGTTTTTCAAACACAAGGTGTTTTTTCTTGATTCTCCGTCACTGTCACCTGATGTAGGCGGCAAAGCTGCAGGTAGATTCGCAGCCTTCAGGTACAATCTACCATTCAATTTCAACACCATAAGCGTGTTATTTGCTAATTTCCATTAAAATTACTGCTGACTGATTTAGCGGCAGAGATTCAAAGTCGAAGGCTGCAATCTTCAATTCATGTTCAACAACTCTAAGCGTGTTTTTTTTTGTTAATTCTCCGTCAATGCCACGTGATAAAGCTGCAGCTAGTTTCGCAACCTTCAGCTGCAATCTACATTGAATTTCCACACCATAATCGTGTTATTTGCTAATTCTTCCATTACCACCACTGCCGCCTGATATAGTGGCGGCATTGCCGTCGCTAGATTTGCAGCCTTCAGCTGCGTTCATCATTTTCAACACGTTTATGGCTCTGGGCATTGCCACATTCACTTTTTCTCACTCAGACAGACGCCAGCCAACTGGCTTTGTTATAACGAAGCGGCTGCTTGATTTGCACCCTTCGGCTGCGGTCTCATCATCCTTTTCATCACCATAATATTTGCTCTTTGTTACCGTAGCCCCAACTGATATAGCGGTGGCTTTGCCACCGCGATACTCGTTGCCGACGTCGGCTACAATCCGATCATCATTTTCAACGCCTGGATGGCAGCGGCTGTTGCAGTCTTTCTGAGTGGAAAACTAATTTTTTGTTGCCTTTCTCGTCATTCGCAGTGTCTGCCACCCACCAAACTAGTCGTGCAACACCACCCTTTCCGCATATCGCAGTCGTAATCGGCATAACCCTCCATCGTGGACCCATGCGATCGTCCTCCGCACCGTCCACTCCACAGACTCTACGGTTGCATGGATGCGATGTCCATCAATCGACCTCAAGCTGCTTCGTCCGGCACGTACTCACCGCCCTAGTCGCACTGTTGGCAGTCACACCCTTGCTGGCGCATATTCAGCCATCGCACCTTGCGAACGCAGAAAAACCGCTGAGCAACATTCGAAAAAGTGCCGATCAAAGCTCTCCCGTTAAGCTGGGCTTGACTGAGTTCGTTCTCGTTAGTGGAAATGGAGCGGCAGATGACCGGGACATACCACCGAAGGAGACCTTCGAGGACGATGCCGTTGGCGGGGAACGTCCGTCCCATTTTTCCATTGTGGAGGAGAGCAGAACCGTTCTCGAAGAAGAGGAGGATTTGTCGTTTGCTGTGGAAGTTATAAGCCGGCTCAACACCCAGCACAGACGGGCGTTGCATGACGCCGAATACGGCGATGACGATTACGATGACGATGAGGAGGTGGACACCTTCGATGACGATGATGTGGCCCTCGACGATGACGAATTGGAAGAAGATGATGATATTGCCCAGGAGCTTTGGTGGGAAACGTTATACGACGAAGAGCTGGACGACGACGATGCATTAGATTGGGAAGAGGCTGTGCTTAGCCACTCTGTGGCGAGGGCTGTTTTAGACTCCACGCTCGATGAGGAAGAAGTAGATGAAGACGATGACGGGGATGACGATGACTTTGAAGGCGATGAGGATGAAGACGATGACCGCCTGCACAACAGCAGTATTGAAGCGTTTCCAGACGCAGGCAGAGTTGTTGGAGCTGACGACGCGTCTTACATTGCTGGAGCTGTTTCTGGGGTGGACGAAAGCGAAGAGAGACGGTCAGCGCTTGCCGGTGCAGAATCTGCGTTCGATCCCGAAAGCATTGCAGCCGATTTCATATTTTTTGTCGAATCTCTGACATCGTTCCAAAACGACTCTTACTCCTCGGAGCCCGACTTGATTGATGGAACCACTCCTGAAAACTACAGAAAGATACCCGATCCCCGTAAGTAATGATTTCAACAGTTGTTCTTCCAGGCGGTCGCTCTCCTTGTCTCACCCTTCATCTCAGAGGCCGAAAGGCTGACACCATTTTCTATCATAATGAGCATATACCTGTTCTGCTCTGGGTTTATGATATTGTTTTTCGGTCACCGTCTTTTTAAACCGGTGCTGTTTGTTTCTGGTGGGTGCACGTCAACATCGAAGGTGTTTCCAGCTGCATTGCTGACTCCTCTCTAGGCTTCAACCTAATTGGTGGGTTGTGATTCCTATTTTAACCAACGTCCTGAACGGTCTATCTCTGTCAGCTTTGATAGTCCTCTACATCATCCATGCAGGTAAATGGTATAGGAGCTGTGGTCGTCCGAGGAGTTAAAGTTTTTCTTCGGCTCCTCAGTTTCGAATCGAACCGGAAGTTACTACAATGAGTCGATTTACTTTGTTAGCGCATTTGTGGCCGGTAACCAAACCCTCTAACCGTTTTCTCCATTCCCTCACCGAGGGATTAAATCCTTGATATTCAATTGACCACAATCACCGCTTCGTTCAAGGTTTCATGGGCGGTCTCCTCCTGACTTGTATATGGCGAGCCGGCGTCTTTGCTGTCGGCTCTCTTCTCGGCTACACCGTCTCCACCCTCCTCCTTTCATTTCTTCCTACCACAGCTGTCAATCCGATTGCCCGCTCCCTTCTCATTTTGGCCACAACTATCGCCCTTGGCGTCGCAATCTGCTTTTGGGAACGCCACCTTCTCGTCGCCGCCACCGCGGTCCCAGGTGCCCTCTACGTCTCTTGCGCAATCGACCTGTATACGCGCTGCGGCCTGCTCGATGCGCAGGAGGCATACATCGCTGCAAGGGATCCGCCGGTTAGTGTCAGCACTGGAGCTGTCGGGTCGCGGGGCCGGTTCGTGGCGCTTGTCAGTGCTTGCGTGATACTTGCTGCTGTCGGCGCGGTGGTCCAGGCGCTATTGCTCAGGGCTGGTCAGAGCAACATGATGCGCGAGCCGACGGCTTCCATCGTGGGGAAAGCGCTGGTGGAAGAGGAGATTGAGAAGACCGATGTCAGAAATGGCGGTGACGAGCGGGATGATAAAGATGGGATTTGGGCTGGTCGGGATAATTCAGAGGAGTTGTCCAAACTCCTAAGAAAGTGATGGCAGAGACCTGGAGGGAAGTAAATAGCCCCATGTACAGTAGATTGTGTGCTTTTTGCTGAAAAATTAGACATTCTGTTTTCAGCGAAACACTGGTCATATCAGCAAAAGAACTTGGCAATGGCGCTGGGCCACCATACGCCAATTTGATCTGTCGCTGGTCTTTGGGGAAAAGTTGGGGGAAATCTGGCGGGGAAGGCTTGAGCGACAAAATTCAATTTGGGACAGCGCGCAGAAACCTTGGCAGAAAATTCGTCAGCGATAGCTTTTTCTGGCTAACCCTTTGAGGGTCAGTGCACAGTTGGCACAATGACCCTCAAAGTTGTCACATACCTGACTTCTGTACCGATGCAACTTTTGTGATGAAACTAGCACCAGAACGTTCAGAATTGAAAGGGCTTTCTGTTGATACCTTTCATTTCCTTGTACCCAACCTGGGCAAATAGCAATTGCAACAAAACAGTAGTTGTGCTTGCGGCGGCACCCTTTTCTTGTATTAGCAACCTGACGTAAAAACAGCACTAAAGTCTTTCAGAATCCGCATCCTATTGTGTTCCCCTGTTAGACAGATGAGTAGTGGCCTAGGAGTAGGTTGAAGCGCCCCTAGACAACAGCCCAATAAAGTTACTTTTGGCCTATTATTTGCTTTCCTTAACTCTAGCGCCCAGACCCCAGGGTCAAACAAGAGAACAGAATTCCACGTAGATTTGCATCCTCCAATCTGACTTAATTCAAGGGCAAATCCACATGGATTTTCGCAGTGGAATCTCGCCAATGTTTTCATTTTTGAAACGCCCTTACGTCCCTGTTGGGTGATCAAACGAAAATCAATCAAAAACGATAATTAGGTCTGTTGCCAAGCCTGACAAATTGGTTTGAAAGTCAAATCAAACGACTTCATTAACTCGAGTTTTATGTAATATGAAAAGGACAAAATTTAATTACTGAGGGTGTCGAATTCACCCAAAATGCCCGAATACTTTATGGGGTTTCACTTAAAAATTGATCAAATCAGGTTCTCAAATGCAGACCCCTAAGTTGCAATTTGTCGCCAGCCAGAGGTGTTGATTGGCCAGTTGTTTTTTTTCAATAAAACAGAGAAAAATTTGTTCCACCAGACAATTCCTTGTCTATTCAAGATCTGACGATTTGCCTAATTTGTTGTGCCCACATTTGCATCAGCACATCCTCCCCAGTCACAACAAGTCATCATTGCCTGTTACTTTCATCTGGAGTGTCAGTTGCTTCTTGGACTGGAACAAGTACAAGCTGCATTGCATTTGCCTTTGTCTTGCACAAGGTTCGAGGGGTTGGGGTTGGCATCACAGAGGGATCAATTTGCATGGATCTCTGCTTTTGCTTGAGCTTCTGGCGGCTATCCTCCAAATCTCCGAAGGATCGTTCCAAGAGAAAAGCTTCTTCTCTGTGGTTCTATCAATGTAAGTTGAACCATTTGCTGATTTTGTGAGTGAGAAGCCACACTTGGAATCTGAGGTATTTATGAATTTTTCAACAACAAGAGAAGATCGGACTGTGCTCATCATTTCAGTGGCCGTTGATTGATCATTGCTTTACCATTTTGATGAGCTGAATTACAACACATTCCTGTCATTTTTGCTTTACCTTCCAAGGCCACCACTGCGATTTTTCTCTCGAATAATTTGAAATCTCTCCTCAACAGGATTTGAACTCAAGGCACGAGTATTGAGAACTGGACAGGGAGGTCTTCCTTCAGAGAGAGCCTGCTGAAGATGCAATTTGTTGCGTGCAATGTTTTCCAGGTATGCTATCTGGGCAATCAGAGCAGCTGCATTCATGATGACACCCCAAACAACTTCGCTGTTCAGCCCTTTAAAGTGTGATTTCGTGGCTAAATGCACCTGGACTAGTTCTTCTCCAATAGACCTGCGAAAAAACTGAAGAATTGATTGACAGGTGGACATTCGCTGATGGTTTGAAAGCCCTCATCTGTCAAAAGCTTCAAAAAATTTCCAACCATAGAAGAAAAGTCAGCCTCCTGCTCATATCCAAGGGACCGGAGTATAGCAAGAACAGCTGGGCTCCAGAACAAGGTCCCTTGCTCAACATCCATTGCATCACGCTTCCACCATGACTCAGGAAGTACTGAACTGTTTGCTTTGGTTACTTCTCTCCAAGCCTGTGGATTCAGGCCTGCAAAGCCACCTCCATCCAAAAATCTCTGCACAAGACATTTGCAAATTGAATGTGGGATATCCTCAAAGAATGCCAGAAGATGAAATCCGCTTGGATCAAATTGATTCTTCGCAGGTATATGAAGGTCTTCTCGAAGATCTTGTCCAGGGAGATCTTGCAGAAGTCCACCTTCAGCTCAATCACTAACGATGCATTGACTCTGTTGGAGAAATCTTCGGATTTCAGTCTTCTGTGGAGTTGCTTGTAGTCCACAAGATGCCAAATCCGGCAGAGGTTGGCATGCAGAGATTCCAACTGAACGCCTGTCCCATCCAATTCCTCGCCTATTTCCTTGAATGCTTCCTGCCTTTCTTTCTCATAGTGATATCTTTGACTTACAGCAGCTGCCTGCCGGTGAATAGCAATTTTTTTTCTTGCCAAATCCGCTGATTCTCCACTGATAGCAACAACCCTGGACAGTTTTTCGTTTTCAGCCCTCTGCAGCAAAGCTATTGTTCCTTCCAACTCTTTTTGCTGCTTCAGAAGAGTTCGATGGGTTCTGCTTGCTTCAGTTGCAGCCTTCTTTGCTGCAGTCTTTTTTCCATAAACTGCCAATTCCACTTCCTTCAAACATTTTTTAACAAGCAGAGAAGATTCTTTCACATCGCTCTTGCACTGACAACTTTTAGATACTGCAGCTTGAAGGGCTTGCCTTGCATCAGTAATAGCACCAAAGACAGCATGACGGTGAAGCTCATTTGCCAGTTTGGTGTCACCAGAAAGCTCTTTGAAATATGGTGTTATCAACAAAGTCTCTAGTATTCCGGAATAATGTGATGAATCACTCCTACTACCAATCTTTGAAAGATAGTGACCCATGGAAAGGGAATGCTTAAACTGCTCAGAAAGTGCCACTTTCGCAAGGACCCTTCCAGCAAATTCATTTGTTTCACTATGAGCTTCTTCTAATAAAGAGTCTAAGCCTGCAGAATTGAGAAGTGGCTTCAAATTGGGCTTCTTTATGAAGAATCCTCTCCATTCCTCTGGATATTCACTTGTAATTCTGCCTGGATGCCTCTTGGACAAGTTTGCGATTGGCACAGTACCACTACTCGTGCCAATCTGAGAGTCTGTGGGCCCAGTAACTTCATTCAGAAGATCAACTTCCAATTCATCATCAACATCATCAACTTGAGGCATCCCAGCTATTTCTCCAAACATATCCGCATCGTTTTGATCAATGTTTGCAACAATCTCCAAAAATTGAGCCTTGGCCCGTTTTCGTCGCTCATTGGATATCTCATGGCTTTGGATTTCATAATCCCTCTTCCGCTTCAAAGATCCAAATTGGAGTAGTAAGTCTTTCTCCAGTTTGGACCTTATAGCAGGATGTGCAGGTCGGCGCCAGTCAGCGTGCTCAACAAGAAACCACCAGGAATTCATTAACATATACTGGCACTGCTTAAGCAGACGTGCTTTTGAATGTATTCGCCCAGTTTGGCTCAAGATTGAGACATATTTTGCTTTTGCTGCTTGCACAACTTCAAGAAATGAAGTGTGAGAGTCAACATATGGCTCATGTGCAATTCCTGCAGATGCACCATCAGAAACCCACAATGCAACAGTCATCCCAGAAGCAGCAATATCTTTACTGACAGATAAAAACAACTTCCTTGTATTTTCAAAGGTTGAAGACTTCAGCCAATGTATTGAATAAATGCTTGACTGTGAGTTTAAGTTGTCTGTCAAAACAACAGCTTGAATATAGGATGCTTGGTCCACCAAAGCAGATTCCACTTGCATGATTGTTTTTCCCAATGAAGAAAGAAGCCATATAAGGATATCTTTCTGTTACTGACTCAAGATTGCTGGAGAGTTCCACCAAATATCATCATGCCCATTATCCCCATAGTTTGGCACACCTGTCTCCCTTTCAGCTTCTTCAAGGAAAGGTTCATGGAAAGTTCAACTGAGGCACCAAGAATAACCAGCTTGGACAACTCCAAAAGCTTTCGAAGGTGGTGAATGCGATGAGCCCTGACATTCAGGGTTTTTGCCTGCCCAGGTGTTGCCTCAGCCACTGTGTTGGTCTTCCTTCGCACCAATAGAGACCTCTCCACATTTTGCCTAGTTTTTTGAAAATGCTTCTCTTCTTCAGCAAGTGCACCAATGAGCTGAGACTGCCGTTGAAGCAAACCAAACGTTGGCCAAGTGATGTAACAAATCCTAAAACATTCCTCCAGCTGGCATCCAGATCAAAACTATTATATGTCAAGTGCAGGTACCTCAAGTGAGACATCATTCCACGAAGAAGGCATTGCATACTCTGGGATGAAATGAGTACTCATTCTTAAAAAGTTCAGTCTAACCTACCTTTTCTTGTTGGCACAAATTGTCTTCTACAAACCATTTGTCGTTCCAGTAACATCTGCTGCACCATGAAATCTGCCTGTTCTTAGGCTGAAGGTGACAGGCACAGTCTTTCCAATTGTCATCTCATCAACAGCAGCAACCATGAAAATATGGCTTGGAGTTTCTGATTCCAATTTCTTTGCTGCGGCAACAATCATGGCAGTTCTCTCAGGGTCCGTTGGTTTAACTTTTGGCTCAGCAAGCTCACTGATTCGTTTCTGTATCGCCTGCAGTGATGGAACCATTAAATCACCCTCAAAATTCGAAGGACTGCATCTGGGCAATTCTGCATCTGATTTTCAGCATCCTGAAAAGCCTGAACGTCGAAGAGAATCAATAGTGTTCCTGCTGTCCCTGGACTCTGCAAAAACATAAATCCACTTTGCAAACTCCACTGGAGAGTACATCCTTGCTGCAGCTTGGCCTTCCACATTTTTGAGAGTGTGCATTTGCATTTGTGTGCAAACAAAGTTGTACTGAAATCTCTTAACATCCAAATGATCCATAGCCAAAGCTTTACATGAAAGAAGAACCAGATCTCGAACTCCAAGCTCCCTTATTTTAGGAAGAACAACAGAGCTATACTTGCTCAAAACTTCAGTGACAGATGGGTCATGCAAACCCCATTTCACAGCCTTTTGCCTCCAGGATTTCAAGCTTTCTTTTAGCCTCCCAACTTTCAATTGTCCTGAGCTGTACATCCCGCTCAAGTTCCTCCCTGCTTCGGTTTGCAAATGCAACAGATCTAACATAAGGTTTGATTCCAAACACAGAGGCAGCCACATCAGCTGAAGTGTGAACAAATGCTGCAAGTTCAATAGCAAGTCTTGTGACTTCTTCTCCACCAGAAAGCATGGCAGTCAGAAAGCTAGTTTTGCACTGGCCCAGAGAAGCTCACGAATACCAGCTTGGGTTGCAGCGTTAAAGGGTCCAACACGAACAGGTCCTGATGTACTGTACACAGATATAAGTTCCTTTGAATCCAACAGCCTGTCACATTTTCGAAAAGTTGGATCCTTCTTTGGAAGCATTCTGCACAACACATCTAGCTTGAAGAACTGCTTGCCTCTGAGGGCTTGGTTCATTCCATGCTTCATACTCAAGTTCGTCCAGCTCAAGCATGGGCAAGAGGGGCTGACCATCAAACAACAGTGGTGAACCATCTCGGCTGCACACTTGATCTGGATCACATTCTTTCACATAATACTGAATTGCATTGGGCATCTTGAGTCTTGTAAGTTAAACAAATTCATAAAGATTGTTGAAACAGTTCCCTCTAACATACTGTAACTGGACTTCAGCTGCTGCACTCAGGAATGTTGCAGAATTTAAAATCTGGGTGCATTCTTAGACGAAACAAAATAAAGTGAAAGGTATTCTAATGTAGCCACCAACCACTAATTGAGCGTCACATTGGGTTTGCACAAAGGGGCAGGCACTGAGATTAGATTGTCAATTGAAGTGCGAGAGTGAAAGCTCCCATATACTATGGTTGAGGCAGGCTGTGGGGCAGCGAGTGGTGGATGGCAGGCAGACAGCAGTTTCTTGTCGTCACAATCAGTGTATATTGCGCAGGGGCCGTCGCGCTTGCAGCCGTCTTCAAAAATAAAAAAGGTTGGACGGGACTGAAGACTGGGGCAGCACTGATTGAGCAATGGATGATTGAGCAATGTGAGAGTGAGACAATCACCAACTTTCAAGCGATCAAGGGACAAGTGTCAGTAGGGGCAGGCGTGGGCAGACAGGTTGCAGTTGCAGATCACGCTGAAGCGGAGGCGGCGTCGCAGGAGGTTCAGGTCGGTGGCGCAGGGCACGATGGAAGGGCCGAGCCAAGTTAGAACCCAGTGTGGTAGGGCAAGGGTGGGCAGATGGGTCGTGGTTGCAGATCAGGCGCTGACACGGTGGCGCAGTGGTGAAGGAGGCAGTGGTGAAGGAGGCAGGTAGTGGTGTGGTCGGTGGCCAAGCATCTTGTCTTGTCTCGCTAGGCCGAGCCGCGGTGTGGTACCACTTTTTTGCTCGTTTTTTCAATGTTTCTACTTTTTTTGCACTCCCACTAATTGGGTTGTCTTTTTCTCTCTGATTGCCGTCAAAAAAACGAGGGCTACTTGAGGGGTCTGTCTCAAATGCAATATTTCTAAAAACCAAAGCGGACTCAAATGGCTAGTGGAAAACACTCGAATGGTACCGGATTCGATTTGATTTTTCCGATCAAATTTAAATTTTCCATAAGTTCGACCTGATCCAGTGGTACTACTACATCGTTTCATTTTTTTGCTTTGCCACTCCATGAATCCTTTTCTCTTTTTTTTTGGATTAGAAGGGTTTAAAAGGGTGCGAACAGGATTGGCAAACTGCTGGTACTAAAGGAACTGCCACTCCACAAATGGTATTCTCTCTGAAAGAAATAAACTACAAAAGGAACGAATTTGTTCGGTAAGGTTTGAAACAAGAAAACCAAATGGGGAATAACACAGAGCAGTAGAAGCTTATAGCTTTTCTTTTCACCCAGGGGTGCTGCGGAGGCTGGGATGAAAGCGGCAAACACAGAAAACAGAGCAAGATGGACTGCTGGAATTATCACACTTCAGTTGCAGAGCCGTTCCTCAAGACTGAATCCGATTCGCCTAAATATGGGAGGAGAGGGGAACGGTCAATGATATGGAGACGACAATTTTAAGAACAGGATATCACAGTTGAGCAAGCCAAACCTTGAGGCGTTGGATCTCGTCAAGAATCTTTCGGTTGCTGAGGCGCAGTTGATTCAGTTCGAATTGCATGCTGGTCGGTTTTGCGAGGACCTCGTCTAAACGCCCGCCCGATCCACTAAAGCCGGAACGTTCTTCGGCATCCGCCGTGCTAGAGCTGAATTCTCCACCGTGCACGTGCAAAGAAGGCCTACGTTCTTCCGAAGCCGTCGTCATAAACGAGGACATGTCCGAGGAAGATGCTCTCGGTCCAGCGAAAGGTCCAGACGGAAGCCCACCAGCCAATGGGTCAACAGAGGGGCCTACCGGCCCGTCTGTCGACGGCAGTGGCAACGACAGGCCCATGCCCATAGGCGGTGGAATGTTCCGCAAAGCGGCCGTTCGCGGGTCGACTGAGACACGCACAAACAAGAAGCGGGAAGGCTGGGATGGTGTGGCAGTTTGTACTACTGCCGTGTCCAAGGGATGCGAGGTTGACGGGCCAGCGGAAGGCCCCAGTTCATCTGTTGGTGAAACCTGCGGCGAAGAAAAAGTTGGGTGATCTGCTGTCGGAGTGGTTGAACTGAAAAACGATAGGGACGGCGTGGAGTCCTTCAGGGGTGACGGAATCAATGGAGCTGTAGAACGGTGTTGAGCGAGGCGTGGAGACATTGGCTGGAGAAATGCAGGGTTTGATCGACGTGGAGAACTTGACGGGGCTGTGTGGAGGCGCTTGTGGAGCCTTCCCCGCGCGTGCGGTGCAGCGAAGAATGGCTCTTGTGATTGAGGCTGATTAAGTAAAAATGAAGCAGGATTATCCAGAGTTTGACGATGCTCAGGACCCGACGTTGCGGGACGCGTGCTCGTGTCAAGAGATAGACCAAGCACGCCAGAAGATGCTGGATCGCCAATTGGATTTGTAGAAACGGCAGATTGCGGATTATGTATACTGCTGGTAGATGCATTTCGCGTTGGGTGTGAAGAATACAATGGGGTGCAAGGGGTCATCACAACCACTGCCGGTATTGGCGCTCCTGAAGACAGTATTGTTACGTTCAAGAGGGAGTCCCTGTGGTCGAGCTCGTATCCTCTAGAGCCATACGAAGGATATGCATGTGTCTCCTCCAAAACATCGATAAAGCGGCCGGCAACGCGCTTCTGATCTGGCTCGTACAAGAAGTCAAGAAGCGACATTGCGTACATCGCTGATGGTTGAAGTCCAAAAATTGGAGAGGAATTCGGCGAGACGAACAAGATAAACCCCTCGCGCGTTACTTTTGCCCACAGGTCCGCAGGTAACGCACTGGTGCCAGTGCCCGAACGTCCCGCCATGTCAGCCTGGTGGGTCTTGAACACATCGTCCAGACCAAGAGTTGCGACACTTGACCCCATCACCTCCAGAGAACCGAAATAGTCGAAAGGCCGGTAAAATGGAGTCAATGATTCAACGAATGGCCTCAATGAAACGGAGCCGACAAGGCGACGGCGGCCGGAAAGGATATAGCACTTCGTCTTTTTTGTGTTATTCATTTCATACCGACGACCGTTGATCTCGATCCACGTATATCCAGAGTCCTTCCGTTTAAAGCGAAACATTGCGGATACCTCCTCTCCCAACTTGCTTGTCTTCAGCTCCCTCATCATGGAAACAAAGTCACCAGGATGGCTGAAGTTAGATATGTTCTTTCCTACAAGCTCGCTCGCTTCATATTCTAGCAAGTCGACAGCAGCAGTTGGCGAGGCATACAGAATAATTCCGCGGGACGACAATATGTGGATAAGGTCTGGAGAGTTCTCGACGATGTTGTGGTTGGAGAACACAGGCTCTGCTGGCCTATGGACACTCGGATTCGCGGACGGTGCGGTAGTAATGGGAGCAGCGTGCGAATCCTGAGTGCGAGCAGAACCTCCCACAAGCAATTCGCCCACTTCACTGTGAAGACCACTGCCGCTAGAAGACCGTTCGCGGCGCCGCTTTAGCGACTGATGGGACGCAGACTGATAATTCACAGTGGTAATCCCCGTTTTAATAACGATACTTCCCTCCAGCTCCGCGACAAACCGACCGTCTGTTCCACTGATGAACATACACCAAAAAGACATTAAAAGACAGGGCAAACCTTCTTTTCGTTTGAACACGACGTTCTGGCGACCAATTAAAACGTCCTCTTGGAATCCCACGAAGTAGTCAGCTTGAAGGCCATCATTAGTTCTAACAGGAATGATGGTTATTAAGTTCATGAACGGAGAAGCTGGCAGACAGAACACATAGTTAGGGTCTGAGCACAGTATGAAACGGAACAACAAGGCAGCTCTCACCGTCCTTCTTGTAGTTGACGTTGTAGAACTGGCATTCTTCACCGACCGTGAGGCAGTGTTTCATCATGTGTGCCACATCATTGTCGGAGTACTCGCGAAAACGACCTCGCACAACAGGGTTTGGCGGAGGTGCTGCAGAGAGTGAGTGCAAAAGAGGTTGTAAGTCTTAAGGTGGGATGAAAATCAAAGCAGACGAGGGGACGATGCCTTGGAGAAATCGGCAGTTAAGGCCAATAACTTCTTTCTTGGCGTATCCTGTAAGTTTCTCGAACGAGTCGGAAACGTAAATAATGCGCAGATCGTCGTCCGCAGACGATCTCTCCGAGACAAGAAAACTGGACGAGAGGTCGATTGGGCCGAGGTGAAACAGGGGATTTGGACGGTTTTGCACGGCTGCGAGGATCCGGATGATGTCAAAGGCGCCTTTACTAGCTGTAGTAGTGGTTGCAGGGGCGGCGGGCGGACCGACAGATTGCTGCTGGCTCGACTGTGAGGGAAGCAACGGAAGGGAGGACGATGGAGCGAACGACGCCGATGCGAATGCTGCTGACGGTGCAGATGAACCTGAGGCTGATGCGGCGGGGTTGGTCGAGGCCATCGCCATCAGGGAGGCGGAAGAGGAGGACGACGGATGCGTTTGTGGTGGCGGTGGTGGTGGTGGTGCTGGTGGTGGAGCTGGGCGGGGTGGTGCACCAGATGCAATGGTTGATGACAGATGGGGTGTGTGTCGTGACATGCTGTGCATAAAAATACTACATTCATACGCAACTTGATGGTGAGCAATAGCGACCAGGCCGATAAAAAAATAAAATAAAATAAAATAAAAAAAAACAAAAAGATCCCCCATGCCTATTCCTGCCAGCCCGAGGGGTCTTGATCAGGATATTTCAAACTCCTGAGTGTTTTCGTGTCTGAGAGCACTTCAAGAAGAACAAGCCGTCCTGCCTTGACATCGCGCTCTTCATGAACTGCACAGCGAGGACTCTGGCACTTGAACACTGAGGATTGCCCAACTTGGCAATATTGGCTGCATTTGTCACATATGAAGTCAAAAAATGCCTCACTGGGATTGGAAAGGGGATGCAGATTTCTCCGCTTTTGGAAACACTTGGTTTTTTCACGCTGACTTGCTGGAGCAAGTGCTGCACCAACCAAACGAGTCCCAGTTGGACAAAAAGAGTGACAGGATTAGATTGTCTACGCAAAAAAAAAAACAGCAAGAGCATACCAGAGATTCCTCTAAGCCCTTTGATGTGAATTCTGGGAGAATATAGGTGTAAAATAGTCCCAGGCGAGTATGTGAATGTGCCAGCTCCTGGGCTTATTTGTTGTTCTTCTCCTGAATTCGTCCAATTTTCTCAAGAATTGATTTGGAAAAGGCGTCCTTTTCCAAAACGTCGAGCCTCTTGCAGCTCTTCTGTGCAGCCAATAGTTTCTGACTGCCAACAAGCCAGGGCAGTCGATCCTTCGGCCTTCAGATCAAAACATTTTGGATCTCTCCAACCATCGAAAGTGTATTGGATCCCCAAGCTCTGGCAAAAATCGAAATGGCTAAGACTTCCATTTTGACTTTCTAGAGCCTTGTTCCACAGCTCTCCTCAGCATTTGGAGAAGTTTGTTGGTCGAATCTCATCCAGTATAATTGTGAGGCCTTGGAGTAGTCTCATATTCCTCTTGAAAGCAGATTTAATTACATCTTGGTAGTGATAATAAACTCCACCTTTCCGTCAAGGCAACGAAATTTGAAGCCTTTACATAGTGGTTGAGATGGTCAAGTTTGTTGCTGTACCCAAATGTCTTTGGGCCACGAAAAATAAGTGGATTTGAATTCGTGACTTCCAGAGCAGTTTGAGTTTTTCTTGTTGAAAGAAATATTGATAGCATTCATCGCAACCATTTTGAAGTTGTTAGATTGTCTTTTTCCAGTTGCAATCAGTTACCTGGTGTAAACAGTCTACTCTGAGTGAGTGAGTGGAAGGAGTGAATGAAGTGGAGATGTGTGTTTGTGGGTGGTCTTTCTCCCCAACTTGGAGAGAAAGAGAAAAAACTCTGTTATGAAATATTGATACATGATGATGGTATACACGCTGTAATAGTTGCTTGGCAAGTGTGACTGGCACAGGGTAAAAACCTCTCCTATATTATCTGCTTGAGCAGAGGAGGAGGAAAACTGTTGACACCTTGTTTCCGTTCCACTTAATACTTGGAGTATTTGTCAACAGCTCAAGCCAGCGCCCAGGTCTGCATTGGCAGTGGCTCGCTCTCCCATGGGCATTGTGAGAACAATAACTGACAGTCACAATAGGTTCAGGTCTGTCTTGTGCCTCTTGCTGCTAACCAGTCAGTTCCGCCTAACAAGGAAGTTCATCAAGAACTATAGTTCACCCAGCTGGGTTCTTCTTTTGGGATCACTTCACCCAAGCCTCCAACTGTTCTGTGCAGTGTCTTGCAAATGAATCTGCACGAAGCATCTTGCAAACAGAAGAGGTTTACACTTTCAAACGCAGAAACATTGTACCACCTACCAGAGCTTTGCTTGGATATTGACATCTACTCCAAGGTTGTCTTTAACTTTTGCAGTGAGTTGTTCGAAAATCCACCCTTTACCCCAACAGACGCAAAAGACCGACGTTGCTGCTGTGCTATCCACTGAAGATCAAGAAGGCATTGTTGGGCAGATCGAGGTTCCCTGAGCAAGTTCCTGATCCTCAGCTCCAGAGGCAGCCTTGTTCCTCCGGCCAATCAAAAGGAGATGGAAACAGGTATCAACTCCTTGAGACATTGTCAACTTTGGCCACCTCAGATGCACCTGTGTCTGAAACAGATGCAAGAGATTCCACCAGAACTTCAGATGCAATTGAACTTCGAGGCATGATGACACCTGTTGCTCCCTGGCTGTGTTTATAAATTTGCAGCTGCAACCTGCATCAGAGAGGCCAGGTGGGGTCCTTGGGCTCACACAGGAATTCAGCGTACTCATTTGTCATTGCCTTCCTGTCAACAGCACCCATGTCCAGGGTAATGATGAGGTCGTCTTTGCTACCTGGCGTGATCAACCTGAAGATTGATCAGCAGGTAAAGGAAAGAGTATTTCAGTCATAGATTCAAAGAGAAAAAGCACAAAGGTCTCACTGTGGGCCATGGCTGGTCACATAGGTACCAGTTTGCACCAGAAATGGATCCATAGCTACCATTTTTAGCAAAATGGTAGCTCTGGGACCAGACATTGTCCAGAGTGAGTAGGGGTTGAAACCGGAGGCAAGAAAAATGGTGGTGGGAGCTCCCACTTTTCAAGAATGGGAACTGGGGCAACCAGTTTTTGCCAAAGGTGTTGGCGATTGAAACAGGAGACAAGGAAAAATGCCCATTTTCCAAGAATGGAGCTGGTGTACCCACCTCAAGATGATCAGAGGGTGGATATTGAAGAAGGAGACAATCAAATTTATTCTTTGCTCTGATGGAACAATGCTTGAGTTCTGATTGCAAGTGAACTACTGTGTTATGAATCACCCTCTGGAAGCCTCTGAAACCTTCTAGAACATTCCTTCATGGAACATGTGGAACCTTCTGCAACCTTCTTTGCTTTCCTGACTTGTCTTGTTGTCATTGGTATCATTGGTATCATTATTACTCATTGCTCTTTCTGGAACTTTCTTTGAGTCTTGACAAGGAAGACTCTCAAAAGGTATAAAAGGGGGATGGGGGACCTGTCCCATCCCTCAAGTGAATTATTGTTTCCAATACAATCATCACTCCTCTCAGTTCAAGTCTGCCTTGTCCTGTCCCGCCCTGTTCCTGACATACTGCAACCATCACAGTCTCCATGTCTTCTGAATTCTCATCAATGTCTTTCTGTTGGCTGGTTGTCATGATAGAGAAGCTGTCCACAGTGTGTGAAAGGCTTCATTTCAGGTGCAACACTTTTGCGATGGGATTGACAGTCGATAAGTTCAAAGCCAACAACAAACCATAGAGGAGTGCCCCATTCAAAAAGAAAACAGACCTGAGATAACTGTATTCTCAATGATGCTCACTATCCAGGTAACTGTGAGACTACACCGAGGTCTCAGTGATAAAGTATAGGGATTTTATTCGCAAAAACAAGCGTACCTGTCATAAAACTGCAAGGATCGGGACCCCTATTATTATTATTATTATTGCTCCCAGTTCTTTAGTTTCCAAGGCGTTATCAAAGTGTATTGCAGCTAACCCGTTTTTATTATTGGGCCTGATTTTACTACTCTCGTCTTAACAGTTTCTGTTGCGCCAGGGTTTTCTCAACATATTTTCTTTTTCAGTGACTAATGGAGACTGCCCGGCTGCCTAGGGATGGGGTGCCTGACAGGTCGGCACTTGTACATACACGCATAGGGTTGGGGGGACTTAGAGCATTTGTGGTGGATGCTCCAAGTCAGGGGGGTTGACTTGTCAATTTTCTCTCTCTCTGTTTTTGGGCCGTTTCTCTTTTTCCTTTTTTTCTTCAATCTGATTTCTGTCCTTTGGCACCAATACAGAGTCCCTTCAAATCCATCTGGCTCACGAAGGTGAGGGTAGTGAGAGATGGTACACACCCGGGTGTGTACATGGTCCCTTCGTGGGGCTCCTCTTAAGGGGCCGTGGGTGGGGAATGCAGCTGGCCCCACCAGCGACTGTGTGATGTTGCCGGCTCTGTGTTGGAGTGAGGATCCCTGGCGCTTGCCCGCCGCGACGACGGTGGTGGTGGTGGCGATGACGACGGTGGTAGTGGTGGTGACGACGACGGTGTCGTTGTCCCCAACCTTCCCTTCCCTGCAAGGGTGTTGGTGGCTGCGCCCGGTGCAGCCCCCGACACCTGAGAGTTCGATCTACAAGCGCCTGCCTCGGTCCTATTGCTGTGAGGGTGAGATGTGTGAGTATGAGTGCGATGCGATAAAGCCCGTTGGTCAAGTGATCGTGCCAACGCAGCCTGGTGGGGTGTGTGTACAATTGCAGGTGTTTCCGCGTGCGAGTTCCCTGCTGGCGACCTTCCGACCCCTACATAGTCGACTCCCTTCTCTCTCTCCCCCCCGTTGCTGGCGACGACGAGGGCTCCCGCAGCACCGTCCGCGACGAGGGGAGCTAGGTCACGCCCTGTCCGTCCTGTCGCTATAAACCGCTCCTGTTGTATTTGAGATTAGGTTCCTGAGATAAAAACCCCCATTTCCCTCTTCTCTCTCTTTATTCTGCGGTTGTGTTGCGCCCTCGGGAGTGCCCTTCCGTTTCCCCTCACATCGGCCCGCAGCCACGCAAGTAATCAGTGCTCCGGCACCGAACCTTCAGAGGATTGTCCCTCTGAATGTTCATTCTTTGTGTTTGAGGCCCCTGTTAGACAGATCAGTAGGGATACTTCGTGGACTAGGCAAGTAGTAGGGTTGAAACACCCCCTAGACAACAGCCCAATAAAGTTAGTTTTAGCCTATTATTTGCTTTCCCTCACTCTAGGGCCCAGATCCCAGGGTCAAAGGAGTGAGTATAGTCTCACATAACCAGCACAGGCCAGAGTCTGCTGCTTATCAACCAGCGCAGACCAATGCTCCACGACCACCACGTCCCAATTTGCCTCCACAATAGCTACTGTTGTTTTCCACCGTTTTGCTGCTTTTTTTGCCAGCTTTAGTCGGTGGTCAGAGATACTAAAATTGGCCTTGGCTTTTATCTTTCAGGAATCCTGTTAGAACATATCACAGTCAAGTTTGCATCTCACATAGTGTCATCTTCTCTTTTGGTTTTGCATGCAAGGGAGCAGACAGTTTAAAATGTCTCAGTTACAAGGGAGCAGACAGTTTAAAATGTCTCAGTTATTTTCAATTTGCCACAGGCAAGCATACTGGATTAGGCGATTATCCATTGTAACAGCGGATGTTGCCAATTGGTAACAGCAACAGAGTGATGATGGCAAAAACGCTTCATAGGAAGGCGGCGGAGGCGGCCACCTCCACCGCCCTATCGCCGCCACTGCCGCTGTCTCGCGCTGTTTGGGTCTTTCTGCCACCTCCGGCAGCCTTTCCACCAGTCCTGCCGCTGCTGCTGCATTTGCAGGCTCCGTCGCGCCGCTGCCGCGTCCTGAAGTCACAGCAGTTGCTGTAGCACCGCCAAACACGCTTGTGTCTTTCTGCTGCGGGCACCTTTGCCAGCACAGGTTGCACCGCTGTCCATTCGCCACAACTGGTGCCTTGCCTCCCTTCCAGCGCCTCGTTGATCCGACTTGTTGCCGCATTCACCTATTGCGACCCCCCTCCGGCACTGCTGGTCGTCGTTTGGTTCTTTCCAGTGTCAGTGGAAAATGCACCAAGGGTTGTTGGGGCGTCGTCATGATTGTTAATTTTTTTTGCTTGCAGCAGAGGTGCCAAAGGCACAGAAGTCACTCTTTCTTCAAATTCTGGAATACTTGGCTGCTTTCGCATCAACAAAAGTCGCTGTCAAGGCAGGTTGAATTTGTGTGTGGATTTGTGTTGGTAGCCTCGAGTTTTTCAGTTTTGTTATAGTTTTCTCCCCTTTTTCATTTTCTTTCTTGTTCACATTTTCTCCAAGAAATCTCTTGTGAGAAACTGGTGAGGATTGTCCCCAACCGCTCTGAAACGCCAATTGTATCCACACAGACTTGCACCAAAGAGTCAATGAAGCTCTTCATGAGTACCTCATTGTTAAAACCGTATGTGGATCAAGCTGTGCATTTGAGGACTTGCATTGAAAACGACACAGAGATTTTGACTTCCACGCTTTGGCGAACACTCCTCACAATGTTTTTGATGTAGTTGAATGGTCGCTTCCAGGTCCGCTCAACAAATAGTTCCAGATTGTCATGTGCCAAAAGATGCCACTTGCTTGCTTGATTGGCAATGCTAGCACGACCTTCTGCTTCAAGCAGGAAGGCTGAAATACACTCTTCGTGCAATACAATCTGTAAACAGTCTACTCTGGGTGAGTGAGTGGAAGGAGTGAATGAAGTGGAGATGTGTGTTTGTGGGTGGTCTTTCTCCCCAGCTTGGAGAGAAAGGGAAAAACTCTGTTATGAATTATTGATACATGATGATGATATGCACGCTATAATAGTTGCTAGGCAAGTGTGACTGACACAGGGTAAAAACCTCTCCTATGTTATCTGCTTGAGCAGAGGAGGAGGGAAACTGTTAGCACTGGGTTTCCGTTCCACTTAATACTTGGAGTATTTGTCAACAGCGCAAGCCAGCGCCCAGGTCTGCATTGGCAGTGGCTCGCTCTCCCATGGGCATCGTGAGAATGATAACTGACAGTCACAATAGGTTTGGGTTCGTCTTGTGCCTCTTGCTGCTAACCAGTCAGTTCCGCCTAACACTCTGTCTCTCCGCGAAAAGGACTTTTCAGGCAGGGCCACTGATCACGTGACTGCCAAACACAATTTTTCTGTCGACTTCGACTTGCCGCACACACGAGACCTGCGGCCGTCCCCACAACAGCAATCATAGACATACACTGGCTGCACTCGCAGCCTTCAGCCGCTCGTGCTGCGCCATCTCTCTCTCTCTCTCTTATATCAAATGATATTGACCAAACCTTCACACGACTAACTCTCTCTCTTTCTCTCTTTCTCTCTTTCTCTCTCTCTCTCTCTGGCTCTCTCTCTCTCTCTCTCCCTCTCTTCTGCAAAGCTCGCATATCCGCAGGTGCGGCGGGTAGTTGTTCCTTCCTTTGTCTTCATCCAGAAAAGTCACTTTTTCTCCTGTTTTTCTTTGAGTCTGATCTTTATTCTGGACTTTTCTTGAGCTTTCCTTCATTGATTCTAGGTATTCATCAATTGTTCCTGTCTTTGATTGGGGATCTGTGTGAGACTATACTCACTCCTTTCACCCCAGGATCCAGGCCCTAGAGCGAGGGAAAGCAAACAATAGGCTAAAACTAACTTTATTGGGCTGTTGTCTAGGGCTGTTGTCTAGGGGTGTTTCAACCCTACTACTTGCCTAGTCCACAAAGTATCCCTACTGATCTGTCTAACAGGGGTCTCAAGCACAAAGAAAGAAGGTTCAGAGGGACAACCCTCTGAGGTATTGGTGCGGGTATCGCTGTTGAAGTATACACACGGCGCGGCAACTTGCCCACACTGGTCGTTTTCGTTTTTGTCCAAGGATTTTTTGGAGGAGAAAACGAAAAAAAAAAAACCTAGAAAAACAGGTGTGAGATCATCCCTCCCCTTGGAGCGTCGTCGCCTGCTACTCCATCCCTCCGTACCTTCCCTTACCTCCCCCCCCCCCCGCCACCTCTTCCACTCATCAAGTTCTCGCGATGAATCACTTGAACCTCCGTTCAACTAACGATGCCCAACGCGCCCTCATAGGTCATGAGCAGCAATGGAAACGTGAACGCCTTAGATCAGCAATTTGCTAATCTGGGCATCAACGGGAACGGCACCAACGCCAACAACAACGCAAGCACTGCCACCCCCGTAAGAACCAAGTATATTCCCCCCCACCAGCGACACCTGGAACAGCAACAACAGCAGCAGCAGCAGCAGCAACAGCAGCAACTTCCGCCCAGGGCTACCAGTGCTGGGTTCGTGATCCTCTAGTGTCTTACTGCCTTGCCAAATTTGCGCAGCTTAACAGGACCTACCTTTCACTTTGTTGCAATACCTGATGCGGCAGTCCCTACGACGGCCCAAACAATAGGAACTCGTACAACGGTGGTGGCTTCGGTGGCGGCAGTGGTTTTGGAAACAGTGGCGGATTCAGAGGCGGCCGCGATCGTGGATACAGCAGCGGTGCTGGTAGTTTTGGCGGCGGCGGTGGTGGTGGTGGCTACGGCGGCGGATCGGGCGACTATCGCTCAAACCGCCTCTCTACTGGTTTCGACAGGTCCTACGACCGCTCTGGACCCATCAACAATGACCCCAACGACGAGTTCTATGGGCGCTCCGATGTTAAGCCCCGCGATCCTCGCCTGGAATCCTCCTTGTTTGGAAACCAGCACAACTCTGGCATCAACTTTGACAAGTATGACGATATTCCTGTCGAAATGTCTGGGCAGAATACGCCCTCCCCAATCGCGAACTTCGAAGACTCGGAGCTTGACTTGCTCCTCAAGAGCAACATCAAGTTGGCTTCTTACTCTCACCCAACCCCTGTCCAACGCCACTCTATCCCGGTCGTTACAGGTGGACGTGACTTAATGGCGTGCGCTCAAACAGGTTCAGGGAAGACTGCTGCTTTTCTCTTGCCTATTCTATCTCAAAACTTCAAGGATGGTCCCCCTCCCCCACGCGACGGCGGAGCTCGTGGTATGCGAAGAGCACACCCCACCAGCCTTATTCTTGCCCCTACTCGCGAGCTGGCTGTCCAAATTCACGAAGAGGCCAGAAAGTTTGCCTACCGTTCGTGGGTCCGGCCTTGCGTTGTTTACGGTGGAACGCCGATGGGCGAGCAAAGGAGGGACATCGACCGTGGATGCGAGTTGCTTGTGGCAACTCCTGGTCGTCTTGTGGACCTAATGGAGCGAGGTGTAATTTCTCTCTCCAGTATTCGTTATCTCGTTTTGGACGAGGCCGACAGGATGGTGCGTATTACATTATTTCGACAAGCTTCAAAACCGGTTGCGTCTAACGTTCGCTGTTTTAGCTCGACATGGGGTTCGAGCCGCAAATCCGCCGCATTGTCGAGCAAGAAGACATGCCTCCTGCGACGCACAGACAAACTCTGATGTTCTCAGCAACCTTTCCCCGCAATATTCAGATGTTAGCAAGGGACTTCCTGAAAGATTATGTATTCCTCACGGTGGGCCGAGTTGGGTCCACTTCTGAAAACATTACTCAGCGAATTGAGTATGTGGAAGAGGATGACAAACGCTCAGTTCTCCTTGATATACTCCACGCGGACCTTGCGGAGGCGGAAGCCTCGGGAGCTATGTGCCTCACTCTCGTATTTGTTGAAACAAAGCGCAGTGCCGACATGCTGTGCAATTTCCTCCTCCAGCAGAATTTTCCTGCGACCGCGATTCACGGGGACAGGGACCAGCGTGAGCGAGAGCGAGCACTAGCTTCGTTCAAGTCTGGGAAAACACCGGTTCTTGTCGCCACTGCGGTCGCTGCACGAGGTTTGGATATTCCGAACGTCACCCATGTTGTGAACTTCGATCTCCCGACTGACATTGACGAGTATGTTGTCACATGACTTCAGAATTTACCCGATCTAAATGACTCCCACCCCATTTGTAGTTACGTACACCGCATCGGTCGCACAGGTCGCGCTGGAAACACAGGCAAAGCAACGGCTTTCTTCAGCTCCTCGCGGGACCGTAACATTGTTCGTGAGCTTCTCGAACTTCTTACTGAGGCCAAGCAGGATGTTCCCTCATGGCTCGAATCGATGGGAGCAGGTGGGTACGGAGGCGGAGGGTCCCGTTTCGGCGGGCGTGGACGTGGCGGAGGCGGCCGAGGACGCAGCGGTGGCCGCAGCTTCGGCGCTACCGACTTCCGACGCGAAGGTGGGGGCGGTGGTTACTCCAGTGGTGGATATAACGGCGGCAGTAGCTACTCTAATGGCTACAATTCTGGCGGTCGTTCGGGCGGGCAAAGCAATAACTCCAACAGCTGGTTCTGAACTGGGGTGATACCCCTCAGTGCCAGTAGCGCTCAACCTGCCTTTGTTTCGTGATTTCGTTGAATTTTCTCTCCGCTTTATCAGTCAACGCAGCCCCTTCAGCTTGCTTATTTTGCATGCACTGTGTGTGTCGTTAACGTGCAGTGTCGTGAACAGAGAAAAGGGGTTTTTTTGATTTTTCGTTGCAGGCGAAGAACAGTTCGCTCTTCCATTTTCGAGTGCGAGGAGGCAGCGTGGCGTTGTTTCTCCCTCGGCGCGGTTTCGTTGCGACACTCGGTAATTAATAACAGCAGGATCAGCGGCGGCTGCACCAGCACCGACAGCTAGTCTTTCGTCTTCGAGCGCTTCGTCGCTGTTTCCCATCCCACCCCCGCAGATTCGGTCTCAGCCGTGGTCCATCCGCGAGCAGCGCGAGCCCAGCCAAAGCTTTTAGCTTGCGTTGTTCAACCCCCCTCCCTGATCAGTTCCTCGGTTTTTGCGACGCTCAGCCAAAGATCGCCCGTCGTCTGAATGCATTCGGGCGACGGAACTCCGTCCTCGTCTACGGCGTCGGACTGGACCCAAACGACGTCTACATCAGAACCACCGCAACTCGCACATTTCGCCGTTTATAACCCGTCTTGGGGTCCAACCGAAGACTCGACAGCGGACCAGATCTGCTTCTTCAGCCCAACCAACACCCCAACCAATGATCAATTGCGCCTGGTTGGACTTGCGCAGGCGCTCGTCAACTTCTCAAGGTTTGTTGCTGTCGACAAATTCGCCCCGGACGTCGGGACGATCTCGCATCGAGTTCTCATCTGGCTGACGACATCTCTTATTATCCTCGCTTACTTCACAACACAACAAAAAACGCGTAGGTCGTTTTTGCAATCATCAGTGGCGAGCGATGTCGTTCATTCCTCAAAGTACCGAATGGTCATGCACGAACCAGAACCGGGCTTTTGGATGCAGATTGTAAACTCGCGCTGTCGTTTAGTGTGATGCGCTCACGACTTTGACCACCCCCTCCCTCGACGTGCAGAGAGTCCGCCTTGGCACGATGTCGTATGTCGGTAAAGATGGGAAACGGGTCGTCGAATACGTGCCGTCATCAGTGCACGATACAGCGCTGAAGCGCGTTCTGGAACGGGCGTACGACCGGTTCAAGGTGTGTATCAAAACAAAGCTCCTTAAGCCAGGCTCCGGACTGAAGTCGCACATAAAGCCTCAGACCTGCTGACTCGCATGCATCAGCTCTTCAATCGAGGGTTCCAAAAAACTGTAGATGAGTCGACAAGAGAAGAGTTGAAAGAAAAGCTGGACAGCTTCTACACAAACTATTTGGACCGGCTCAATTTGATCAATATGGACATTCTCGAAATGACGGCAGGTGAGCAGCTCCTGCTCCCTACCCCCACCGTGGTGTGTCGTCTCCCCTCACCCTGGTGTTTCCGCAGGTGTCCATTATCTTCCAATGGACAGGAGTCTCTTTCTGGAAGTCGCATCCACGATGAACGAACTAGAGCGATCGTTTCCGATTGTGGCTGCGTCCATCCTTCTATGGCGGCATTATATCATTTGGTCGGGACTGGGCTCAGTTCATACCTTCCGCGTCCTTTATGACTACGTAACAGATGCGGAAACTGGAAAGATGGACGATTCCATTGTAAACCAAGTGAAGCCGAAGGGTGAAGTGAGTGAACTAAAATCGATTGAGATGCCTGCGGAAAAACTCTGGTAACACTGATGTGGCGCAGGCAATAGTTTCCACCCGCCAAAAAAACCTGCAGTCCATACCGACAACCAGTACAAAGGAGACCCTTGCAGCCTACCCTTCGACCCCGCCAACCGGCCTTGCCGGACCCCCGACAGCGTCGTCCATTCTGTATCCCTTCTCAGCACTGACCATGGGGCAGACCCCGACTAACGGGGCCTCGTCCCTGTTCCCCATCGCTGTACCTCAATCTCCAAGCCGCAGAGCTGGAAGCAGCCAATCGGGCGCGTCGCGATTCTCTGGGTTCATTGTCGGTCCGGAAGTTGGCCCTGACGGAGGCTGGGAACCAGATGCGGGCCGAGCGGGCGAGCCTGAGCGGCCTGACGACTGGTCCAAACGTGTTTATCTAGGAGCGGAGGGTGCTGAACACCGAATGGTTATCTATCAGGTACGAAGTGTCTTTCCACCCCCTCGCCACAAACGGATTTTCCATGACTGATACTGCCAGATTTGCAGCTCATGGACGAAACAACCCTCATTTTCCTTCTCCCCGCGAGCTTCGGGACAGCAGCGTCGGTCAAGGACGGCGACGGCTTTTCCAGCTCAACGTTCTGCACCAATCTTCAATCCTACATCCACGCGCGCATTCCTGGCGTTGCACGGTTACTGGCAGAAGCTTGGGTGAAGTCGAGAAAAAGCACGTAGGTTTGCCTGAGCGAGGGAAGAGTAGAAAAAAACATTCAACTTTTCGTTTGATTTGGAACTCACTTCTCTTGAAAAATGTCTTTTAACCGATCCCTCCGCGACTCCCCGCCCACTCCGCAACCCTCCAACACCTAGCGAAAATGCGCCAGGCGTATCGTATCGCTTTTTTTACTTCCAGGCGGCGACCCTAGCGATCAGAACAAACATAGCCTTGTCGAAAGCCACGATGCTATCACAGGAATTGGTAACAGCGATCGGAGCGCTTCATGAAGACTTGATCAAGTGAGTACGCGCCCGGGCATTCCGTTCCCTTCTCCATTGCTTGCCAGGAACTCGGTCTTTCTGGACTCGGGGCCTTGCTTGAATACATTTATTTTAATGAAAATAATTCAAAAAAAAAAAAAACATGGGAAAAATAGCCCAGCGATTCGGCTCACCGAGGTGTACACGCGGACAGTCGGCGATATTTGGATGGTGGGGCGACGCGCTGCCGGCCGGTTGCTTCTGATGCTTTTTCCCAAGAGCGATTTGGGGGTCGTGGACGTTGCCGGCAAGTTGTTTCCTTCCTTGCCTCCTTCTGATTTGCCGGTTAACTTGCGCCCCGTCTGTTCTGGCCATGTTCCCCCCCTTGATGGAAACGATATCTCCTTTTCCCGCTGTTGCAGACGAGGCAAACAAGATTCTGTCAAGGGATGCTTGGCGCGCAACATAGAAGAGAGCCCCGCAAATGTGACACCGCCACATAACTCGTAATTGAAATCCTTGGGTTGAGCGGCGTAAGGGACGCTGAATTAAGAAGTGCACCGTGCGGAATGTCTAATACAGTGGATGATAGGTTTTTTTTCTTTTTTTTTTTTTCTTTCGGGTGCGCTCTTGGAAGGACTGACGCCGACCGCGAACGTGGTCTTCAGTGTTACGTGTGATATGTATATATTTTCTTCTTTCTGTTGTTTTTAAATAGCAGCAGCATCACGCTTGCGCTTGGACCTCGGCCGTCCGTCTCCGCCGCTCGACATGGCCGACGCCGTCGACCCGCGCCGCCCGGCGTGGCCCGCACCAACATACTCCTTCGCGTCCCCACTTGATCCCCATCCGCCCATGCTCATCATGCCACCACCTCCACCTCCACCACCACCACTGCTCCATTCCTTCCGCTTAGTTCCTGCCACCGACGATGATGACGAGGACGAAGAAGACGACGACGACGAAGAGGCAGCCGACGCCGCCGACGGCGCGGCTGTCCCACCCGACCCGCCTCCGCCGCCCCCACAGCCGCCGTTGGCGTGACTCATCAGCGACGACGGCAGCACCAGCCAGTCGCTGTCCGTCGCGTTCAGCGACCGCGCCTCGGCGCCGAGGTCCAGCAGCTCCGGCACGCCGCTCAGCGCACCTGCACCCGCTGCCGCCATCCCGCCGGCGCTACCGCCGCTGCTGCCGCCGGCCCAGCCGCCGAGCTCGATGCCGTCGAGGAGCGGAATATCGATCGCAAACTCGGCCGTGACGTCCGCCGCCGCCGCCGCCGCGGCCGTCGCCGTAGACGCCGCCGCGGATTTGGCGCCCCCGCCGGCGGAGAACAGCGGCGGCGACGGAAGGGGCCCGAACGCGCTGCCGAACCACAGCGACGACGCGACGTCGCTGTCGGGCTCCCATTTGGGCAGCAGGAGCGGCGACACCGCCGGCCGCCGGCGTGCGGACGATGACGACGAGGAGGACGCGCGCATAGCGGGTCGTCGGCGCGTCCGACTGCCGCCGCCACCGCCGCCGTTGAGGACCGGAGAGGGCGGCGGCGGCGCAAGTGCGTCGTGGAAGAACGGCGACGCCGACGACGACGCCTCCGCCGCCAGCGCGGCGGTGTTGCCGGTGGCGGCGGCGCGCGCCAGGCGGGCGGCGGCGGCGGGGCGCAGGGCGCGCGACAGCTCGCGCCGCGAGATGCCCGGGCCGGACCCGGACGACGCGAGGCGCTGCAGGCGGCGGAAGGCGCCGATGGGCACGCGCGACCAGCGCGCGAGGTCACGTGGGTCGGCGGCGGCGGGCGAGCCGGCTGCTGCTGGCGACGCCGCTGTGCCGGAGGCCGGAGTCGGTGTCGACGGCCCCGTCCTCGAGCCCGCCGTTGGCGTACGCGTGCCCGTCGACGACGACGCGTCGGGGCCTGCGTTGTCGTCGTCGTCGTCGAGCGCAAGTGCGTCGGCGTCGAACAGGTCGTCGATGGTCACGGGCCGTGGCGGCTGCGGGGATGGTTTGAGCACTGACGCCGGGTTCAGCGAGAAGATTGCGGGCGGTGGGCGGCGCGTTGGAGTTTCTTGCGGTGTCGCCGCTGTCGCCGCAAGCGTGCGATGCTGCGTCTGCTGCTGAAGCTGGCCTTGCTTGTGCAAGGGGTCTGACACTACCGACACCGCTGTCGCGGCTGCAGCCAGTTTCGCTGTCGTTGGCTGCGGTGGCGTTGCAGTCGCGCTGTCCGAGACCGAGGGGGCCGCTGCACCGGCGCCAGTGGCAACTGCTGGGTTTCGCTGCAGCGCCGAGACGACGGGCATGAGTGCGGAAATGATGTCCTGCACAGACTTTTGCGGCTGCGTCTCACTCTAGTTGCGGGGAGAGTTTGTGTGCGGGGGCGTCAAGCGTAGGGTTAGATTAGAAGGATATGGAAGAAACCAACAGGGCGGCCAAAACCAATGATCACATCTATGCATAAAAGAGGTCCACCAACTCTGCAAAGATTACCTTTGAACCGGCGGATCCCTGCTTTTCCTTAGCCTTATTCAGCCCGGCGGCCACGGCAGCCATGATGGCTGCTGCGGCAGCAATCGGCGGCTTCGCCGCTGCGCCCGCCGAACCGCCGCCGCCAACAACGACTCCGCCGTCCACTGCTCCAGGCGTCCCCGTCCCCGCGGCAGACGACGACGAAGCCGACGCCCGCGGCGGAGGTGTCACGGCCGCCTCTTGCGCACGCCGCAGGCTCGCGACGGCTGCAAGGATCGCATTCGTGACCGACGCGTCCGCCTTTTTCCCCGGTGTTGGCGTAGGCGTCGGCGCAGCGGCGGCCCCACCCGCGCTGCCGCTGCTGCTGCCGGTGCTGCTGCCGGTACTATTTCCGCTATTGCTGCTGCTGTTGCTGCTATTGGCCGCAGCCACGGCCGCGCTGAGGCTTTTGAAGTAGTTTGCCATAGCGTTAATCGCGGAAACAGTGGCCGCGGACGACGACGAGGACGGCCGTGTCTGCGGCTGTGGCTGCGGTTGCGCGACGGCGGTGGCGGCCGGCGTTGGTGTTGGTGGCAGCGCACCAGTTATTGAGAGCGGCGGCGGCGTCGGCGTCGGGGCGACGGCTAAGGCGGCGGCGGAAGGCGAGGGCGCAGCAGCGGGCAGCAGCTGCAGGTCGTGATCAAAGGCGGGGTCGGTTTCGTAGAGCAGGCTGGAGAGGGGTGAGAGCGGCGGAATCGGCGGCTGCGGCGGCGTCCCTGCGCGCGCGGAGACGTCGGGGAGATGCGGGAACGCGTCAGGCCCGAGCAGTGCGGTCGGGTCCGAGAAGGGGGCCGGAGGGTAAGACGGTGCCGATGAGGAGGCGGAGGCGGACGCTGATGAGGAGGAGGAGGAGGAGGAGGAGGAGAGGCCCACGGTCGTGAAAGGGAGCGCTAGCTCGTCCAGGTCCTCTGGTGCGAGTGTCTTGGCAGCTGCGGTGGGGGCGGCGGCGCCGTCCTTCTTCTTGCGCATCGCCTTCCAGCTGCTACCCTGCGCGGCGCTCGGGTCGATCTGGAACGTGAGCGACTTGGTTGTCGTGATGATTTCGCCGTTCGGTCCGATCTTTGACTTTTTGATGTCAAAGTTGACCGACTTTTTCGGCGCCGCCGAAGGCACACCTGCTGTTGACAGCGACAATGACGACGAGGCTGGTTCCTCCTTGATTGTTGGGTGTTGCTGGTGAGGAGAGTCAGCAGCAGCGGTGGAAGTCTCCTGCTTGATCTGCAGGTGCCCTGGCTGCTCGCGGAGGAGACTCTGCCGATGGTCGCCGTCCCATGGTTCTTCCTTGACGGCCGCTCTGAACGGTCCCACATCCATGGCGAGGTCTGCGTCTGTTGCGCCAGCAGCTGTGGCGGCGCCTCCGTGGGCCGCATCGGGCGCTGCCTTTCTGTTAGCTGCATCGTCAAAAAACAACAATCCGTTGGCAAGATTGTCGTCGTCGTCTTCGTCTTCGTCGTCATCGCTGCCGTCGTCATAATCGTCATCATCGTCTTCCGGTCCCATCTCGTCCTCTTCGTCCTCGTCTTGCTGCTCTTCCCCTTCAAAGTCGGCCTCATCGTACTGGTCGTCGTCATCGTCGTCCGAGCTCCATGCTCGAAACACGACGCGCTCCACCAGCGCGTCAATGTCCTCCTCGTCCTCGATGCCGCCAAACAGGTATCGGAACTCGGCGTCCAGCTCCTCCGGGTTCTGCGTAATGTCGTTCAGTATGTCGCTCAGCTCGTCTTCGTCAAAGTCCATTGCGTCCAGCGGATCGTCGTCGGAAGACGAGCTGCTCGTCGACTCCTCATCGTCGTCGTCGACGTCGCCTTCGTGACCGCCGTCACCCAAGACCGGACCGTCGTCTTCGCCGCCGCTGCTGGCTGCGAGCTCGTACTCAAACTCGATCAGCGGCAGCGTCGCGGGCACCGTCATTGTCAGCTCGTCCTCCGAGTCCATCGTCGGGTCGTCGTCGTCGTACGCCGCTATCGTGATGGCCGACGCCGGAATGTGCGTCTCGACCCCGATCACCGTCGTCCCGCGCCGGCGGCCCCCGCGGCTCCCTCGCCCCGCGCGTCGTCGCTTACTGCCGCCGCCACCGCCGCCCCGGTCGGACCCAGACCATGACGAATCGGACGATGACCCAAACTCGTGGATCTTTGCCCCGATCTCGGCGTCGACGTCGACGTCGTCGTCGTCGTCAATGTCAACGTCCACGTCGTCGTCGCCGCTAGGCGCGCGGCTGTCGGACTCGGCGACATCGCTGCGGTGGAAGGTACGTCGCGTCGCCGCCGCCGCGGGTGCTGCAAGCGTTGACGGCGGCGGTGGTGGTGCAGCGGAGGCGGCAGTGGGCGCCGCCGTGGCGGCGACGGGTACGAGGTTACCGTTGTCGTCGACCTCCATGGCTTCGACGCCGTCGTCGTCAGAGTCGTCCGAATCGACCACGGCCATCCGGCGAAATGGGAGGGCTGGGAGGGGAATCGTGGGGCGTAACGGTGGGGTGGCGGAAGTGTGAGGGGCGTTCGAGGGCGTAAGAAGAAAGGAAAAAAGAAAGAGAAAAATAAGGTCTCACTCTTCCCGCCGAGCGCAGGCGTGATCACTGACGGCAGCTCCCGCGTCCGCGTCTCCCACGTGCCCCCGCTCGCGCCGCGCCCGCCGCTCTTCTTGGCCCCGCCCGCACTGCCCGCCGCCGCCGCCGGCACAAAGTACATGACCGGCGCCGTCGACAGCTCCAGCAGCGTCGGCCGCGGCGCCGCCGCAAGATCCACGGGCACAAACATGCGGCGCCCGTCCTTGCGCGTCGAGGTCGTCCCCGCCGCCGCGGCACGCCACGCGGCTCCTTCCTCGTCGACGACGAGGTCCGCGCGGGTCTTGAGGTACCGCGGGGCGGCAGACGGTTCGGCGGCGGAGGAGGAGGAGGCGGCGGCGGCAGCCGCGCGGGACGGCTTTTTTTTTCGTGTGGCGGCGGGGGAGGGCTTAGCTGCGGGCGGTGCGGGTGCAGGTGGACGAGCGGGCGGTCGTGGTGGTGGTAGTGGCGGTAGCGGCAGCGGCGTCGGGGCCGTGCGCGCGGGCGTCGGCGCTGCGGTGGTGGCGGTGGATGCCGCGGCTGCCGCGCGGGACGACGAGCAGGTGCAGACGCCGTCGCAGACGGGGCAGAGGTCGTCGAGGTCCTCGTCGTCGTCGAGGGACATGCCGGGGAGGAGGCGCGGTGCTTTTTGGACGCCTGGCCGGAAACGAAGGGATTAAACCAAATTGCGCCTGCAAAGGATTCCACTCAGCAGCATACCTTTCCCGCCCATCCGGACGCTCTTGAGCGCGGTGGGAGCCGGATTGGCCGTGTCCTCATTGTTATCGCCGTTGCCGTTGTCGGACAGGCGATCGACGGATGAGCTGCGTGATGCGGGGCTGCGTTGTTGGGGCCAGTTGTCAGCAAGGGGATAAACAGAAGAAAGACAAGGACCCACCTGTCGCGATGGACAGGAGGTTGCGCGGGCGCCGTCTTCGCCTTGGCGCGGCACAGCGGGCAGATGTAGTCTGACGGCGCATTCCTCGCGTCGATGTTAACGCACGCTCCGTGAAACCACTCTGTGCGGGTTCAAGTATTGGGGGGAGGGAGGAAAGACGGCGAACGGCCAACGGGTCAGAGGTTTCAAGGGAAGTCTCCAACAGATTCACGAAAACTCACCGTCGCAGCGATCGCAGGCGATCATGAACTCGGAACCGTCGTAACCCCTACGGCACACGCAGTACGCCTCCACCGAAGAGTTTCGCTTCTTCTTCGCGGCCGCGTTGCCGCCGCGGACGGACGCGGCTGCTGCTGCTAACTCTGTGGCGGCGGCAGACTTCCGGCCCATTTTGCCCTTGCCACCGGCGCTACCGCCGCCGCTGACACCACCGCCCCCCGCTCGCACCGACGCAGCCGCCGCGGCCGCCGCGCCAGCTTTGGTGCCGGCGGTGGCTCCGGCGCCTTTTCCGGATGCCTTTCCCGCCGATGCGCCCTTCCCGGTCCCCGCCTTTTTGCTAGCGGCGGCACCGGCGGCACCACCGCCTCTGCCTTGCTTTGACAAAGCAGCTGCTAAGGTGGTGGCGGTGGCGTGCTGCTGCGCTCGCAGGACGGCGGCAGGAAGCGTCTTGCCACCCGCGGAAGGCCTCAGCTGGTTGTCGCAACGGTTGTTGCTGACGTTGTCGTCGTCGTCATTGTCGTCGTCGTCGTCGTCAACGACGAGCACATCCGGCGCGTCCGAGTTCGAGTCTGACGGCGAGGAGGAGGAAGATGAGGAGGACGAAGACGACGAGGAGGAGGACGAAGACGAGGAGGAGGAGGAGGAGGAGGACAGTTTGGACTTGGCGGGGTGCATCGAGGAGGAGTAGGAGGATGAGGATGGGTTCAAGCCGGAGAGAGCGCGAGGTGTTGGTGAAGGTGCCGTCGCCGCCGAGTGCTTCTTTGCCGAGGAGGCGACTGGCCGCCCACCGACGGCGGGGGACGACGAAGTCGCGCCGTTTCCGCCTGGTTTGGAAGGGGGTCGACGTGCGGCGGCTGTGGCGGTGGGGAAAGGCGATGACGAGGAAGAGGTGGAGGAGGAGGTCGTGATGGTGGTGGTGGAGGACCCCGAAGCCGCCGAGCTTCGTTTCGGCGCGCTGCCGGCTGTCTTTGGAGCCGCCGCCGACGACGACGACGACGTCGCGGCGCCGTACAGAGACACGGATGGCCTGCGCGTCGCCGCCGTTGCCACCGTCCTCATCGTCGTGGCGGCAGATGCGGCGGGAAGAGAGGCTGCTGCTGCTGCTGCTGCTGTTGCCGCGTCTTTCGAGGGCTTCCGGCGTGGCCGCGGCTGGGCAGGTGCAGCGGCTGCGGCAACCGACGACGACGATCCACCCAATCCACCTGTGGCAGCGGCGGAGGAGGCGGAAGCGCTCCAGCCTCCTCCGCGTCTACGGCCGGCGACAGCAGGAGGAGGAGGAGCTCCAAAACCTCCGCCGTCGCCGTTGACGACCGCGCCATCTCCGTCTTCGTCGTCAGAGTCGTCTCGCATGCAAACAAGGGAAGGGAGGGGGAGGAGGTAGTTGTGATAGAGCGATGAAAGAGGAGCTTAGGAAAGAGAGGGCCTGGGTGAGTCAGAGGGAGAGAGAGAGAGAGTGTGTGTGTGTGTGTGTGAGGGTGAGAGCAGCGACCGAGTAATCTCGCACGCAGCAGTGGCAGCGCCAACTGAAGCAAAGGGGTCGAGATGGTTGGATCGTCGGCGGCGGCGGCGGCGGCGGCGGCGGCGACGAGAAGCCGCGGGAGAGAGAGTGTGTGTGTGGGAGTGCCAGAGAGAGACAGAGAGAGGGAGAGGGCGTCGATCCCGCACGCGTGTGCAAGCAGACAAGGACAGAGACAGAGAGGGGAGAGAAAGAGAAAAAGAAAGAAAGAAAGCAAGAAAGAAAGAAAGAACTTGTCAACGAGAGAGAGACAGACAGACAGAACATCCAGGAGAAGAGACTTGCCCACTCGCCCTCCCTTGTCAGCGTCCTACAAAAACAACATGGAGGTGCCACCCAAACGGCAAATAATTTATTTAATAGCATCCTTCTGAGATCCATCCTTTTACTGTGACCCTTTTATTGAGTACCGCGGTCTCATCACGTGAGTTTTTTAGCAGAGTTTTTTAGTTGTCCATCCCATTAACTTTTGAAAAATAGAAATTTACACGATGGCAAAACTGGTACCACCTGTGGCCCCTCCACTTTCCGTACCATATTTGGACTTTCCTCATTGATTTTGGGCTCCAAGGGGCCAAAAAATTCCTATCACCAACCACCCCTGGTGATTTAATGAAAAGTGAAGGCTAGGTGCTTGGGAAACTCTGGTCCCAGAAACTGGCCCAGAATGGACTGCTGAGGATATTACGAAATTGGTTCCATGGGTGGGCCCAGCTTTTACTTTTCAATTTCCCACTATCTATTCAGGATAAATTGTTGGACCCAGCTGGCACCGAAGGGCCTGGGTCTCGCAGGAGAGTCCAATTACAAGCCCCTCACAAGAGCCTAGCTGGGAAAGCATGGGGGGTCTAGGTATCTGTCACTCAAGGGCCCAGGGTTCAAGCGATGACACCAGCTGTTGAAGGCAACAAGAGAGAGTACGGTCTTGAATCACAAGGAGTGGTGCGGTGGAGATGCCTGACAACCCTGTAAGTCCGTAGCGCATGGGGTGGGTTTGCTGAGGTGATACCTGGACATAGTCTATAACGGTTCACTGTTGATGGCGCTTTCTCTTCCTGTTGGCCCTTTGGGGCCGGAACAATATAAAATAAAAAAAGAGTCCAATTACAAACTAGAGAATATGCGCCACTTTCTGAAGGAAGCATGGACACTCAGCTCGAAGCTGGGCAAAAGCATAACACTCATGGAGGAGATTCAACCCCTGGCACTTATAATAACGCGCACACAGCGCGCACTAGCCAGTGTGCTAT
This sequence comes from Zopfochytrium polystomum, assembly GCA_025765615.1. Taxonomy (NCBI): domain Eukaryota; kingdom Fungi; phylum Chytridiomycota; class Chytridiomycetes; order Chytridiales; family Chytridiaceae; genus Zopfochytrium; species Zopfochytrium polystomum. The sequence continues at coordinate 208,006 of JAIVFJ010000048.1, forward strand.
AATATCTGAACATACAATGTTCAGATCATGAGCATAGAGTATATTTACTTTGTCTGCTGTGTGTGTCCACTTAATAGGATTTGTCCTTTGTTGTCTGTCTTTGGCCCTGTCTGCTGTGGTCATCCCAGACTACCTCACCTCTAATAGGTGAAGAGACAGATGTGCTTTGTCTGTTCCCTGCAGTTACAAGCTCCAGGCACAGCAAATGGGCAAGAGATGACCCCTCACAATTGTCTGCGTGCTGGGCGCAATATTCGCGCAGTGGCAGGTCGTCACCTCCCCCAGCCCACCACCAACCATTGGCTTCAACAAATCAATTCACTCAGAGGCCGTGTCTCGACTTGGCAGAACTTGTCAAAAGACGATCGAGGAGGAAGAGCACGTGACGTAATTATTGCCAATGGTTTTTGGCTCCGGAATAAGTGAGTGGGTCGCTATCTTGGGGGCGATTCACATGACCCTCGGCCTCTCCACCTCTGGATTCTCTCCATTCTCTCTATCACTCTCACACACACACACACTCTCTCTCTTCCTTTCCCTTTGTTCGCCGGGGTGGGTCTGATCGCGACGACGCCGGCCCTCTTCGGCCGTCGTCACGGCAAGGCGGCGGTCGCTTTTCCATTTTCTATCTCTCTCACTGCTGGATGGGTGCAGTGGGGCGCGGCTGTAATGTTGGTGGCGACGTCTCTGTGTACCCCTTCGTTCGGGGGCGGTCGTCGCCGCCCGGTGCTGAACGTAGGCGGTGGCGAAGACGACGGCCGCCCTCATCTTCCGGCGCAAGGAACGACCCCCCACTCTCTTTCTCTCCCTCTCTCCCTCTCTGTTAGTGGTGGTGGAATATAGCGGATGTGAAGCTGGCGGGTATTCCCTTTCCCTCTCACCCTTGTTCCTCACGCCTACTGGCCGGCGTATTAATTTCTCCATTCTCTATTTCATCCTGACTTGTCCCGTTATTCTCTGAGTGTCTCTTCTCTGATTGCGGTGGTTATTGAAGGGCTACTTCTTTTCCACCTATTCCCTTTGTTCCTTTGTTCTTCCCTCTATCTCGTTCTCCCTCCTTTCGCACACGCGCGCCCCACATTTTTCCTTTCTGGCTTTGGTTAGGACTTACGTTAACCTTTTCCTTCTTTTTTAATCTTAGGTATTCACCACTTGTGCTGCTCTTTGATTGGATTGTGAGAGGAGTTGTTCACTGTCACAAAGGTGAACATCTTATTTGTTGTCTGAACTGTCATTCATAAAAGGTTTTGGCTCCGGAATAGGTACTCACCATTTGTGTTGCTCTTCAATTTGATAGTGAGAGGAGTTGCTCACTGTCCTGAAGGCCCTTTTTTTCCATTAGACGGCGCGTTGTGCATCGCCTGCAGCGATTCCTGTCTCCCTGCGTCGCTGGGAGTGTTATTTTTCAAGGTGGATCCCAATCTGAGTGAATTTTCATCATCTCAGCTTTGTCGACCTGAGAAACCTTGCCGCCTGATTGCAACCCAGTCTGGCGTTATACAGTCAACGACGGTGCTAGGGGCTTTCATCACAGCCACTATACTGGAGGGTGGAGAAGAAGTTTTCTACTTAGCTGAAGACAAATTCCCTTGGATTGATGGTATATTACCTTCCAAGCAGGACAAACTTCAGATCACTGCAATCTCCACAGCCCACCCTAGGGACGAAATCCACCTCAACAACGAAGCTGGAATGTTCAGCTTCCGCAGTGTGCTATCTACCTCGGATGCACCGACTGCATCGTTACCCCTACCCCTCGAACCCAGTCCTCGTTCCAAGGGCAATGTCGGTATTTCTACAGCGATGTCGCCTGCACTATTTCTGCAGTCTACACTCTTTGCAAACCGAGCCAACCGATTACTGCAGCTTATCAACTCACTCAGGGACTCGGGAGCGCAACTGAATTTCGATCTCAATCTTCCCACAGTTGTTGTCTGTGGCAACCAAAGCGCAGGGAAGTCTTCGGTCATTGAAGCATTGTGCGGTGTTCCTCTTCCAAGGGCCGACGGCACTTGCACACGAACAGTCACTGAAGTCAGAATGATCGCCGACTCTGATAGTGGCGCAGAGAGAAGCGCAGCATGGTCTTGCAGCGTGAAACTGCGTTACGAGTACGATGAGGTTGGAGGACCAAAGGCTACCGCTAATGCGACACCGATGCGAGCGCCACGAGAGGTGCCCTTTGGTGGCCCTGTGCAGGATCCGTTCATGGCAGAGCAGCTCATCCGGCAGGCGCAACGAGCGCTGTTGAACCCTTCATCTGATCCCCTCCTGTACTGCGATACCAATGCGTGGAGGACAAAGGGCTCGAACGAACTGTCATTTTCTCGAAACGTCGTATGCCTGGAAATTTTTGGAGCTGCAGTCAACCTCAGCTTGATTGACCTACCTGGGATCATTCGCAGCGTAGACCGATCTGAAGATGCACCGTACATCGACATGATTCAGGACTTGGTGCTCTCATACATCAGACAAGAACGCTCTATAATAGTGGGTGTCATTACTTGTAAGGACGAAATTGAAAATCAGGTATTACGCGTGCATAGAGCCTTTTTTTTTCTCTAAATCTGACCCTGGCAAGGCGATCGTTCGTATGGCAAAAGAAGTTGACCCAACAGGCTCCCGTACGATCGGGGTTCTCACAAAACCGGATACTATCGAATCTGGCACGCACGATCGCTGGCTGTCGGTCATGCTTGGCCAAACTTACGCGCTTCGTCTTGGCTACTGGATGGTGAAAAATCCGTCAAAATCAGAACTGGATCAGCGCATAAACTTTGAAGACGCTCGTGTTAAGGAGGAGACATTCTTTGCTTCACGATCACCTTGGGCAAATTTGCGTTTCCAGATGGACCGGTTCGGAGTAGAGTCTCTGCGAAACGAGTTGGGGCGGCATCTCGCCAATCTTATCGACTCCAGTGTTCCAACGATCAAAGTCCGCGCGGAAGAGCTTCTCAGCGCAACCGAAGTTGAATTGAATGCACTCCCACCTCCTCCTCTTTCGAACCAGTTCAACCTCTCCCCGCCTTCCTCAACAGGAATCAGCTATGTTACGAGTGATCCTCGAATCGAGCTCCTTCAGATGATAAGAAGACTTGCCTCAAGAGTAGCGTTGCATCTTGCGGCGCAAGAGCGTGACTACAAGCAGTTCTATCAAATTGTTCGTGGGCATTTCGAAGCTTTTCGAAGGGGTCTGCATTCAACTCGACCTTTGTTTGCGATGGAAAAGCCTGTGGCAGCAGGCGCAACGCGCGCGCCCATGGAAGAGAAGTCGAGCTCCAGTGCGTCAAGTTCTTCTACAAGCGGTTACTCCTCGTCCCTCACATCCTCTGTGTCTTGGGCTATTTCTTCCGTCGTTTGGAGTTCCTCTTCAAGCACCGTGGAAGAATCAAAGAAAAAAGACAGTGAGAAAAAGTTTGCCTCTCAGACTTCCACAAAGAGGCTCGCATCCAGCTCCCCACCATCCATCCACTTGATGTCACCGCCTCCGCCGCAGCAGCGACGATCGTCCAGTGGAAGCAATGGTGGTTTACGGCCGATATCTCTCTCAGATCTTCGCCGTATAATCGAGTCACACAAGGGACGCGAACTGCAGGGAACGCATGTTCCACCCGGCGCTTTTACTACCGTCGTCTCGATGTTTCAAGAGGAGTGGGGTCGCCTCGCGTCCGTGTGTCTAACAAACATTTCCAATGATTTGCATTCCTTACTTTCCCACCTAATTGAAGAGGAATTTGGTCGATTTGCGGACCTTCGAGGGCACGTTTGCAACCTCGTCGAAGCTGTTCTATCAGAACACTATCAAAGTGCCTCTATCAAACTTGCCGATTTGGTCGCAATGGAGCGTAGGCTTCCCTTCACTCTCAATCAAGAAGAGTTTGTCCGCCTGCGCGGATCTGCCTTGGCAGAGTTCCGCTCGCAGATGGACGCCTCGATGGGCCGAAGCTCCAATTCGACAAAGTCGTCGTCCTCCTCTTTGCCATCCCTCCTCGGGTCGGCACCTCCAACGGCGCCACCAGAGTCGTGGACCCGCGCGATCGCCGCGATATCTGAGCTCGGGTACCCCCAGCTGACACCGCGAGACTTGGCGCTGCGGCTCGACACGGCGCTGGCCCCGTCGTCATCCTCGAGCCAACAGGTCGGCTCGGCCCAGTCCTCCAACACGCCCACCGCCTCGCCAAAACCTGGCGGCGGCTCCCTTTACAGCTTTGCGTCCGCCACGTCTCCTGCTGCGGACGAAGACGAGCTCCTGCAAGTGATGGCCTCGTCCGACGCGTACTTTCGGCTCGCGTTTCGCCGGCTCTCCGACGTCGTCCCTATGCACGTTGACTACTTTTTCTTGGCTCGGTTGGGAGAAACGGTCGAGAAGGAGTTGGTGGTGGGTCTGGGCGTCCTCGAGCGACCGCCGGAGGATTTGTTGGAGCTTTTGCAGGAGGACAGGGTGATCGCCGAAAGACGCAGGGTGTTGCAAGACAGAAAGGCAAGATTAGAAGGAGTGTGGAGAGCGTTGACTGAAGCGGTGCGGACGCCGGCGGGGTTGGGACTATCGCGGGACTAAAATGTCATACCAAGCGTTTGGAACGAGAAACAAACGGTTTTTTTTTTTGTTTTTTTTTTTTTTTGCATGCCAATATAAAATAAACTGTATTTGATACTGCATTCGTGCCAATATGTATTAGATAAATATTACTGCTTGGTAATTTTACCGAATCCAAAGGGCCCGCCGTTTCTCCGCTTTCCTCTCAGCCTTTAATTAACGGTTCCAAATATCGATCAAAAATCCGATTGCCCAATAAAGAAACGTCCGCCCGGCCTTCTCCCTGGGCTGGTGAGCTTTTGCGTTTTTGCCTGGGCAGACATCAGTGTGTAACGGTTCCTCATGGACGGAAAGTAAAAAAACAAATAAATAAAATAGTTGCCGTGTGCAACACATCCTTGGTGACGGCAAGTCATTGCCCACGTGGCACGGTAAGGCTTCCAAGACGTTTGGCTCTCACACAAACACACACACACACACACTCTCTCTCTTGCATACCACACACACTCGCACTACACACACAAACACACACACACGCACGCACGCACACACACACACACACACACACACACACACACACACACACAAAGTTGGCATATAGATAGACGGGATAGGACAGCTTGCAAAAAACAAGTGGGGGGGATGTACGTGGGGAAAACCCCCTTTTAAGTCAGAGCAACGCACAACAAGTGGAAACAGCTCAACAGCAAAAGAATAATTCAAACGAGGTCCCGAGAAAAATGAAGTCAGAAAAACAGGAAGGAATCTAGCACGGGCCGAAAACCCGAGTGCGTGGGCGGGGCGAGCGGGCGACCAATACTGCAACTGCTATCCGGAGGCCGAGGAAACATACATACGCAACCACAAAAAGGAACAAAAGCAAATGCACACACACACACACACACACACACACACACCTCCTACACCATCACGTCGTCGACCAGAAACTGCGCGACGCGAGCAAACGTACGCGTCGCCGCGGGCGTCTGGTACGAAAACCAGCAGTGGAACTGACCCTCCTCCCTCAGCCGCCGCACCGCCAGACCGCCCTGCTCCATCCGCTCGCACAGCCGCTCGGCGTCGTCGCGAAACACCTCCAGCCCGCCAATCGCGACCAGCGCCGGCCGCCGCCCGCTCCGAGCGTGCCGCCGCACCATGCCCGCAAACGCCGACGCGGGCGCGCGCAGCGGACTCACCAGCGGGTCGGCAATCGCCTCGGCGTGCGACCCGTGCACCGCCGGGCTCGCTAGGCCCCACCGCGCCATCTTTGCCGCAGACGCTCGCGGTGGCGATGGTGGCGATGGTGGTGGTGGCGGCGGTGGTGATAGCGCTGGCGGTGGTGACGGTGGTGGTGGTGATGAAAGTGGCCCTGCTGCGGGGGTTGGCGGCAGCGTGGTTGTTGGAGCTGGAACCGCGGCCGCAACCGCAGCGGCCGCCGCCGCCGTCGTCCCCGTCGGCGCGCTGGGCACGGTTGTGCCTGCCCCCGCGGCGCTCGTCGCAGCTGCGACAACCGCCGCGTTGAGCGCCGCCTTTGCCTCCGCCGTCACAATGGCAGACTTGGTCCTCGACAGCCTCCGCGGCGAGGCCGCCACCGGCGCCGCTGGCGCCGACATGGCCTGCCCGGCGCCGCTTTTTCGGCGCGACGTGGCCGGCAACCGGCGTCCCGTCGTCGAATCCCGTGTACATGCGCGCAAACTTGTCCACCACCGCGCGTGGAAGGTAGTCGAACGACGCGTTCGCGTCAAACGACTGGCTCGCCGTCGACATTTCCACCCACGGCGAAAGCAGAACCAGCGCGCAGGCGGGCTCGTTCCTCGGACTCGAGAGCGACGACGACGACAACGGCCGCCTCGCCAAATGCGACGACGAAAACGCCTCGCCACCTTCGTCGTCGGCCATGGCTGCAGCCGCCGCCACCGCTGCAGACACCACCGCATTCGCGCCGCCATCCAGCTGTTGTTCAGGCCTCGGCTCAACGCGCGATACCTGGAGCCACTGCAGCACGCCTAGGGCCAGGCCGACACCAGCAGAGTCTCCCATCACAATCAGCCGGTCGGGGTTGGCCCCTCGTTCTCTGGTCAAGTGCTGAAAGCAGAGCAAAGGGGCAAGTTCAGTGAGCACACGCGCGCAATGCCTGCTCGCAAGCTCACCATGTACGCGGCAACGACAGTCTCGAGTGCGGCCGGAAATGGATGGTCCGGTGCGTGTGGGTAACCGACTGACACGGCGCGAATTTTTCGGTTTCCAGACAGCTCCGCGACCTGGTCCATGATACCGACGATCGCGGGCAGGCATTGCGTCGGCGTCCCAAACGCAAAGCCACCACCGTGCAGGTACATGATCAAGTACTCGTCCGCTTGGAAATCGGCGTGTGCAAGCTCGCTCAGCTGCGCGGCGGATAGCTTTCTGCGAGGGAAACAGAAAGAAAGAACAATTGAGAACGCAAGGACAAAGCACCCGGTCAGCTAAGCGGCAAAGCACACTGCCCGCCACTAACCCACCTCGGAGTCCTCACGTCTTCGGGCGGGAGCACAATGTATCCCGAGAATCCCCACTTTTCCTCGTCGATTGCAGCATACCGTCGAGAACTGACGACAAGCCCTGATGGTGGGGGGAGTGGGTGAGGAGAGGGAGATGAGAGGGTGGACGCGACTTACTCGCCATGTCGCACGCCATTGTCAAGCTGTAGCGGGCGTAGCTTCCGATGCTTGGGTGCGACATGAGGGTGGCGTATCCCCTTCCGAACGATGCAAAGAGCGAGGCGACGGGATGCTGCTGGACTTGGGTCGAATTGGTGGGTGTTGGCAGCGGCGGCGCATGACGGGGGGAGTCTGGCGGAGAGGGCAGGTGGGAAGGCGCGGCGGCCGCGCCGGTTGTTGTTGTTGAGGAGGGGGACGAGGTGGAGAAGAAGCCTAGCGAAGAAACGCGCTTCGGAGGAGTAAAAGCAGCAGTGGAAGTGGAAGTAGTAGTGGTGGTAGTAGTAGTAGAAGAGGAAGGAGGAGACGTGGAGGCGGCCAGGTTGTTTGGCGTCGTCGTCGTCGCCGCCGTCGAGGCTGCGGCTGATGGCGCTGATGGCACTGCTGCCGTCATCATCATCGTCATCACTACTGTTTTTCTTTTTCTTTTTTTTTTTTTTTTCTCTTCTTTTTCTTTTTTTTTTTGGACGACACCCTTTTTCAATTCAAAGTGTGAACTTTTGTCTCCCTAAAATGGAAGGTAAAGTCAGTAATTAAGAAGGAATTCGTGGGGAATCAAACACAAGATTAAAACTTCTTGCAACAAAAGATTGTATTACAGGTAATTAAGAAGGAAATCGTGGGGAATCAAACACAGGATTCAAACTCCTCGCAACAAATGATTGTATTACAGCAATAACCCAAAAACCTTGCCATCCCAACCATGAAACAAGCTGAAATTCAAAGGATGTGGACTGGGCACGAAACAGACCGACCAAAACAAACAAATCAGAAAAAAGGCAGTTTGTCTAAGGAAACATGGGAGTCAGTAAGGATTGGCGGGTAGGCAGATAAAACTGCAATCTGGGCATTTCCTTGGATGGGGATAGAGCAAACCCCCTAACCAGGGCTTGCATAAGGTGCAGTTGGGATATGGTAAAGCATGTCGCTATCCGCACTACGTTAACCGCTGGTAACCAGCTTAACTGGCATCCCACATTTGTGCAATGCAGAAAGCAGAAAGTTCCATTTTTGATGGCTTTGTTTGTCTCTTCAAAATTTTCTCTGATGCCAGCGAGCAGCCCAGACATCAGTGTCGCACAATGCGACGTGATGACAGTCACTAGTTGCTGGGGCGATGACGACTAACTTCTTAACTCCCTCTTAAGCATCGCTTTCTTCAGCATCATCATCGGCGATGTATCCTGGTATCCTTCAGCTACACCACCCCCTCCTGCTGGCTCCAAAGCGAACCCCGACTTGTCAATCTGCACTGTCACAGCCACCAGTATCTCAGCAGCTGCCCACATTCCCTACAGGACTCTTCTTACTGCAGTGGCTTGCTCTCCCATGGCAGTTGTTTGGCAGAACTGACTGGTTAGCAGCAAGAGGCACAAGACGGACCCGAACCTATTGTGACTGTGAGTTATTGTTCTCACGATGCCCATGGGAGAGCGAGCCACCGCCAATGCAGACCTGGGAGCTGGCTCGCGCAGATGACAAATACTCTGAGTATTAAGTGGAACAGAAACCTGATGTCAACAGTTTTCCTCCTCCTCTGCTCAAGCAGATAATATAGGAGACCCTGTGCCAGTCACGCTTGCCCAGCAACTATTACAGTGTGCATATCATCATTGTATGTATCAATGATTCATAACTCAGTTTTTTCCCTTTCTCTCCAAGTTGGGGAGAAGGACCACCCATAAACACACATCTCCACTTCATTCACTCCTTCCACTCACTCACTCAGAATAGACTGTTTACACAACAGCCTGCCAGCTATCTGGCTGCATCAACCACAGATTCTTGCTCAGAACAACAATCTCCACCACCTCCAACAACAGAATTAGCCTAGCTCAACTTTGAAACCATTTCATTTGGGAATTTTCGACGCCCCCTCCTGGCCTACTCCATCATTCAATCCAGGCGTGTTATAGTGCAATCAAAAGCTCTGATTCTCCTCTTTCCAACAAGCTATCACAGAGCTGTCTACGTTGTACCGAATTTGATTGGCCTCTGAAGTCAAAAACGTCTCCTCAACTTTGCGAGACATCTTCTCAACGCTGGGGAGTGATCAAGGAATGCCCTTACACACCTGAATAGCTCTGCTTCCGCTTTTTTGATTGGTTGTAAGAGCTTCTGGCTACAATGCCTACAGCAGGAGTTACAAGCAATTTTGATAAGGGGGGTCCAAAAGTCAGACTACCACTACCTCCAACCAACCATTTTGTCCTTTCTTGTGTGACAAGTCACCCCTGCTGCACACCAGATTGCTCTAAGTTCCCTCCATCTTGCTCTCCAACACTCCCCACGGGACAACACCACCAAAACTTTGATTCTCAGCCTGAAATTTGGCACAAAATCGCTATTCAACGGTGCCAACCTGCTATTCTCATTTCAGAATTTTCGTCTGTCAATCAACTTGCAACAAGCATTGTGTGCAACACATGGACCATTTTTCCACCAAGTACAGAATCAAGCAACTCCTAAAGTCACAATTCGTCGCTGCCACACTGTTGAGCAACTCCTCCACATTTTCCAGCTACTGGTTTCTCCTGTGTTATGAATCACCCTCTGGAAACCTCTGGAACCTTCTAGAACATTCCTTCATGGAACCTTCTGGAACCTTCTGGAACCTTCTGGAACATTCCTTCATGGAACCATGTGGAACCTTCTGGAACCTTCTTTGCTTTCCTGACTTGTCTTGTTGTCATTGGTATCATTGGTATCATTGTATTACTAATTGCTCTTTCTGGAACTTTCTTTGAGTCTTGACAAGGAAGACTCCCAAAGGGTATAAAAGGGGGATGGTGGACCTGTCCCATCCCTCAAGTGAATTATTGTTTCCAATACAATCATCACTCCTCTCAGTTCCTTGTCTGCCTTGTCCTGTCCTGCCCTGTTCCTGACATCATAATTCACTTCACCCTCTCCTACTACTCTCTGCCATCATGTCTGACCCAAACAACACCTTCCCTGATGCAACTGCCTTCCAAGCCTTGATGGACCAATTACAAGCCCTTTCAAGACAGACACACCAACTTCAAGAACAAGTCCTTCACCAGCAGCACCAGCTTCAACAACAACTTCACCAACAAGAACATCAAGCTCTTCCCCTGCCCCAAGCCAACCAAGCAAGAGAGCCCAAGGTTCCCAGCCCTGACAAGTTCACTGGGCTGGCCAAAGACCTTAGGAACTTTATGGCCACTGTGGAGAATGTCATCCTTCTCCAACCTTCAAGATTTCCCAGTGAGCAAGTCAAGGTTCTTTTCACAAGCACCCTCCTGTCTGGTCAAGCTCAATCATGGTACAGATCTCTCCCAAGCACACCCACCACCCTGCAAGAGCTCTGGGAGGGGCTGGAAGCTACCTTTGGTGACCCCTACGCATCTTGGATAGCAAGATCCAAGCTCAAGCATATCAAGCAAGGAAAGCAATCTTGTGTGGCCTACACCAACCAATTCAAGCAACTAGCCAGAGACTCTGGATACAATGATGCAGCTCTGATGGAGCTGTACCATGATGGTCTCCATGAGTCCATCCAAGACATGCTCTCCCAGTCTCTGCACATCTCTGAGACCTTATAAGAGTACATTCTCCTTGCCATCAAGATTGACAACAGACTCTACTCCAAGAGGCTGAAGCAAAGACAAGTAGGAACTACATCAAGGCCTACCCCAGTCCCTCAGGCTCTTACAGTTCCTGAACCCATGCAAGTGGATGCAGTTGAGACACTTCCTAAGGGTCCTCTGAGCCAAGAGGAGAAAACAAGGAGGGCCCAGCAGGGACTGTGTTTCTACTGTGGCTCCAAGGAGCATGCTGTCAAGGACTGCCCAAGGAAGAAGCACCCAAACTCCCAGGTCCAGGCTCACTGAGGGGCAATTCCCTGGACCCTCCTCCAAGCTGCCCCTGTTTCATCACCACCACCAGCACCACAAACACCTCAAATTCCAAGCCCCACCAACTCACCATGGATGTCAAGATTCAACTCTCACCCAAGTCAACCATCACAACCAAGGCCCTTATCGACTCTGGATCATCCTGCAACATCATTGATGCCACCCTTGCCAAGTCTTGTGCCATTCCCACCATCAAGAAATCCACACCCCTTAAGGTTCACTTTGCCAATCATGCTCTGTTCAAGGAAATCAGCCATGAAACCAAGCAAAACCTCCACATCCAAGGCTTTCCACCATCCATGGTCAACCTGGAAGTATTGGATCTTGGCTCACCCACATTCTCTGTCATCCTGGGATTACCATGGCTGCAAGCCCAGAACCCTGCCATTGATTGGGTCACTGGTCAAGTCCAACCTCCACCAATTGGAACAGTCACCCAAAACTCAAGTCAAGCCTCCAAGTCTCATGCTCTCAAGTCCCTGATTCAAGGTTCTCAGCCTAGTATCCAAGGTCAACCACAAATGACAGCTCCAGTATCAGCCTGCAGCTCACAGATCCCAGCCAAGATTCAAGTTTCACAGTTCACAGTTCATAGTCAAGATTCCAGTACAGCTCATAGAGCTCACAGTCATGGCCAAGTCTGTAGTTCACAGAACCCACAGTCAAAGATTCAAGTACCACAGTTCACAGTCCAAATTCAAGATTCAAGCTCCACAGCTCACAGTCTTTGCCAAGAACAGAACCCTCTGTCAAAGATTCAAGAATCACAGTTCCCAGTCAACAATTCAAGCCCCACTGCTGATGAGCACAGAAGGACAGACCTTGCACCTGAAGGGGGAGATTGTTATGAATCACCCTCTGGAAACCTCTGGAACCTTCTAGAACATTCCTTCATGGAACCTTCTGGAACCTTCTGGAACCTTCTAGAACATTCCTTCATGGAACCTTGTGGAACCTTCTGGAACCTTCTTTGCTTTCCTGACTTGTCTTGTTGTCATTGGTATCATTGGTATCATTGTATTACTAATTGCTCTTTCTGGAACTTTCTTGGAGTCTTGACAAGGAACACTCTCAAAAGGTATAAAAGGGGGATGGGGGACCTGTCCCATCCCTCAAGTGAATTATTGTTTCCAATACAATCATCACTCCTCTCAGTTCCTTGTCTGCCTTGTCCTGTCCTGCCCTGTTCCTGACAGAGATGGTTTCACCCCACCATCCAAGACACACCTTTCACTGCTTCCTGACAGTGTGTGGGCCTATGCTATTTCCAAGGACCCCAAGCCTCACAAGATTCAAATCAGCCAAGAAGAGGAAAAACTTGAGATACTCAAGACAAGGCATGATGCAGCAACAGCTGGACACCCAGGAGAGCACAAGACATATGAGCTTGTTTCCAGAGACTTCTACTGGCCAGGCATGAGGAAGTACATCAAGAACTATGTCAGCAGCTGTGAAACCTGTCAAAGAAACAAATCCAGCAGACACAAGCCCTATGGACTTCTGGAGCCCCTCCCAATTGCCATCAGCCCTTGGTCATCAATATCCATGGACTTCATTGTGAAACTGCCCCCATCCCATGGATTTGACTCTATCCTTGTTGTCATCTGCAGAAGGACAAAGTTGGCCCATTTTATCCCCTGCACTGAGAATATAGATGCACAAGGAACAGCAGACCTGTTTTTGCAGCACATATTCAGGCTCCATGGGCTGCCTCAGTCAATCATCAGTGACAGAGGACCTCAGTTCATTTTTTTTTTTTTTTTTTTTATTGTTCCAGCCCCAGAGGGGCTGGCGGGAAGAGAAAGAGCCATCAACGGTGAACCGTAATGGACTACGTCCAGGTATCACCTCAGCAAACCCACCCCATGCGCTACGGACTTACAGGGTCGTCAGGCATCTCCACCGCACATAAAGCCACAATGATCAAAGGAGAAGGGGAAAACACAGAATCAAGAAAATAGAGAAGTGAGTCTGAAGGAGGTCAGTGTAAGAGAGGGGAGCATCTGTGAAAGATCGGAGGGTTGGGATAAGTCAGATTAGGCAACAGCCCATGTCAAGATTGAGAAGGGCAACAGTGGCTCAGTGAACGTCAGGGGGCTCAGCAGGAGATGGGTGACGAGTGGCTCTTGCTTGTTGGCGTGAGGGGAGTTGTATTGTGTGGTGAAGCCAGATAATGCCTGCAACAAGTTTTATGCGGCCGAGGTAGTGGTCAATCCATCTGGAAGAAGCCTTGGTGCGCAAAAGCCAGATGCCTGGGCAAGTGTCAGTGGAGTGCCGGCGACTACACGTGGTGCAGCGAGGTTGAGAGGGTTGTGAGGAGCTGTTACGCTCAGTTCAGATCTCAATTTTGGAAAGCACTCACAGCAGCCCTTGGAATCAAGTCTCAACTGTCAACTGCTTATCACCCTCAGACTGATGGACAAACAGAAAGAACAAACCAGACTCTGGAGCAGTATTTGAGGTGCTATGTCAGCTATCAACAGGATGATTGGCCACCCTCCTTCCGCTGGCAGAATTTGCTCTCAACAATTCTCTCCACTCAAGCACCCAGCTACCTCCTTTCTTTGCAACCTATGGCTTCAATCCAAGAGGAGATCTTCTGGGACAAGAGACCCTATCCAATGTCCAAGCTCTTGCTGTGGCTTCACACTTGCATAATTTCAAGATCATCAGCACCTTCCTGGACTCCACCCTGAAGCAAGCCCAAGAAGATGCCTCAAGATTCGCCAACACTCACAGAATGGACCATGACCTTGCTGTGGGTCAGCAAGTTTGGCTTCTGAGGAAGAACTTGCAGACCAAAAGACCAAGTCCCAAGCTAGACAACCTCAAGTTGGGACCTTTCAAGATCTTGGAGCAAATCAATCCAGTCACCTTCAAGCTGGATCTCCCTGCATCCATGAAGATCCACCCAGTTTTCCATGTCAGTTTTTTGGAGAAGTTTGTGGCCAATTACATTCCAGGCAGAGTTGTTCCTCCTCCTCCTCCAGTTGAGGTAGAAGGTGAAGAGGAATTTGAGGTTGAACAAATCTTGGATGCCAAGTGGTTTGGAAGGACACTCAAGTTCCTTGTTAAGTGGAAAGGTTACTCAGATGCTGACAACACCTGGGAACCTGAGTCAAACCTCACTCACTGCCAAGACCTTCGCTCAAGTTCAAGACCAGGTACCCCACCAAGTTGCAGAAGAGGCCTAAAAGGGGGAGATGATGTTATGAATCACCCTCTGGAATCCTCTGGAACCTTCTAGAACATTCCTTCATGGAACCTTGTGGAACCCTCTCGAACCTTCTTTGCTTTCCTGACTTGTCTTGTTGTCATTGGTATCATTGGTATCATTGTATTACTAATTGCTCTTTCTGGAACTTTCTTGGAGTCTTGACAAGGAAGACTCCCAAAGGGTATAAAAGGGGGATGGTGGACCTGTCCCATCCCTCAAGTGAATTATTGTTTCCAATACAATCATCACTCCTCTCAGTTCCTTGTCTGCCTTGTCCTGTCCTGCCCTGTTCCTGACATCCTGCAACAGAATCATCACTTCATGCAATGCAATGTTGTCCAACCTAAACTCTTTTGTGGCATGTTCACCAGCAAGACGCTGACAGAATTCAACGACTTTATTAGCAACATTCAGATCAAAGTCATTGGCGAAAAGCAATCCAGGACCTAACGTGGACAGACCTATTCCCTCTCGAGAGGCCTTTCTGCAACAATGAGGCCTACCATATGAACGTCACACATCTACCCAAGGGTCACTGGGATGGATGGCGCTTCTGGCTGCACTGCCAAAATGGTGGGAACAGCACACCAGGGCCAAAGGCCAGCGAAACACTTTCACCAAACTATCTCTATGTACAAACTGCCGCTGAGAAAGCTAATGCTGGACTGATTGTGGCTTTTGAAGCAACTGTCAAGTACCAGATTCTGCATCACATCATGACTTCATCAGAGTTCATGAATGCTGTGCTGAAGAGGCACACCACCTTCATCAAGGAGAACGAAACAGCTTGGTCAGCTTTGATGATTAGGCTCCCAGAGACCTTGCACCTGTTTGAGCTCTGCCACAACATTCACCTCTATCGAGACTGTGTGGCTGCCATTTGCTGAACATTCAACAATGCCTGCCCATCCAGCTTGATTGATGATTTTGAAAACAGATGGTCAGGGCTGCAGCTACACACAGACACTCAAAGCCCCTAGCAGTACCAAGACCTGAATTCTTATGTGCGTGAGATTGAGAGACTTCAGCGACAGTTCATCCAAGGTCATGGCCAGAACCGACTTGATGAGTTTTTGCGCAAACTGCAGAGCAAACTGCGCACAGACCTCACACGTGGCTCAGGAAGAGTTGAAGGCACTGGGTGCAAGTTCTGAGCAGAGATTCCAAGCGTGGCCACCAACACACACACGCACAAGTCTGAGCACTGCCTGCACCATTCGCCGAGCCAATGCCATCTCAGCCAGGCTCCAAATGCAATCTTCACACCTGCTCAACCAAACCATGCATCAGCCTCAGCAACTGTGGCTGTACCACAAGCAACTCTTGTTCCTTTCTCTAGATTCGACCCTCAACCTGCTACAGGAGGGCCTTCTGTTTCTTCTTCTTCTCAAATAAACAGTTCCTCTTGCCTCTACTTTGTAAACAGTCTACTCTGAGTGAGTGAGTGGAAGGAGTGAATGAAGTGGAGATGTGTGTTTGTGGGTGGTCCTTCTCCCCAACTTGGAGAGAAAGGAGAAAACTCCGTTATGAATTATTGATACATGATGATGATATACACACTGTAATATTGCTAGGCAAGTGTGACTGGCACAGGGTAAAAACCTCTCCTATATTATCTGCTTGGGCAGAGGAGGAGGAAAACTGTTGACACTGGGTTTCCGTTCCACTTAATACTTGGAGTATTTGTCATCAGCGCAAGCCAGCGCCCAGGTCTGCATTGGCAGTGGCTCGCTCTCCCATGGGCATCGTGAGAACAATAACTGACAGTCACAATAGGTTTGGGTCCGTCTTAAGCCTCTTGCTGCTAAAAAGTGTGTCCCGCCTAACATACTTGTTTGTGAACACTGCAGCAGTGAGCACATTACACACAGGCATAGCCTCTCTTCCGTACATGATCAATTCTGGAGCTGTACCCACAATGATCCCACAATGTCAGGAACAGGGCAGGACAGGACAAGGCAGACAAGGAACTGAGAGGAGTGATGATTGTATTGGAAACAATAATTCACTTGAAGGATGGGACAGTCCCCCATCCCCCTTTTATACCTTTTGAGAGTCTTCCTTGTCAAGACTCAAAGAAAGTTACAGAAAGATCAATTAGTAATACAATGATACCAATGATGCCAATGCAAGGTTCCAGAAGGTTCCACAAGGTTCCATGAAGGAATGTTCTAGAAGGTTCCAGAGGTTTCCAGAGGGTGATGATTCATTACAACTATAAGTCTACCAGTGTGTGAAATATCACTTCGATTTGTGGAAAAACTGCAGAGTTTGGCACAAGTGAATGTGGGGCGCTGCACCTTAACTTCGACATTTCCACGAAAACTTTTGTCACCCCTCAGTACATCGCAGTATCTGTTTCGTATTTAACTCATCTCGCGGTCGGCTCTAACGCAATGTAATCAGCTCTCAATTGTTAATCCTGAGAAAGAGGGGAGCTGAGGTCGAGCTGGGCCGAGCTGAATTGAGCGGGAAACAAAGTGCCTCAAAACTTGGAACCCCTTTCCTACTGTTTTAGTGCGACGAACTCCTCCAATCTGCGGCCTGCCAGAGTTCCTTCTTTTTTTTTTTTTTTGTTATTTTTTTTTCCCTGTTAATCTTACGAAACGGAATGCCGTTCGGAAGGGATTTTATTTGTCGTTGTATTTCTTGATTGATATATCCTCTGGCGTATGTTCGATATGTGTGACGGTGTGTTTCTCTTCTGTGGGTCTGCATGTCGCAACGGTCACGCTGCCTTTTGGTTTTGACACGGAATAAATAACGCTGGTTTACTCAGCGGTGACTCGGCACAAGCGAGCCTCGCACCACCCTACGTCATTACTAATACACTTACTTCTGTTTTGGAGGGAGGAAAGAAAAAAGCCCTCGTTGGCAAGTTGAAAGTTGATTGATTGATTGATTGACTGATTGAATGGGGGTTGGGGAGATAAGATCAAAGGAGATTTGAAAATTTTTCTTTTTTATCCTGTTTGCAGTTTTGCTTTCCTGATCCTCCTGATAACAGAGGGACAGGGCGGGAGGCAGAGCGAGCGAGCGGCGATCGAGAGGAGGAAGAAAAACATTAGAACGGAATGGAAAAGAGAGGGAGAGAGGGAGAGAGAGAGAGAGACAGACAGACAGACAAAGAGAGAAGAGAGTGAGAACAGGCCCTAGTTAAGAAAATAAAGAAAAAACAAGGAAAAAAAGAAACGAGCAAAAAAAGATTTTGAGATGCCAAACTCGCCCTTCTCATCCTCTTCCTCTTCCTCCTCCTCCTCCAACTACTCCCCCGTTATGGCCTCGGCGCCAGCAGCAGCAGCACCAGCAACAAGATCTTCCCACCCAACCTCACCCTCACCATCAGTAACACCGTTGTCCACGTCACCACCACCATCATCATCTGTATCAGTATCAGCATCAGTAGCAGCATCAGCATCAGCATCGTCAGCTTCCTCCTCCTCCTCCTCATCGGCAATGGCTCCACCATACCCCTCCTCTCGCCGGCCAACAGCCTTCTCCTCCCTGTCCTTCTCCTCGTCAGCAGCTACCGCCGCCGCCTCGTCCTCCTCCTTGCCCGTGGCCTCGGCAGCCGCCGCGGCTGCCGCCTCCTCGTCCTCCTCCTCCTCCTCGGCAGCAACCACCGCCGCCGCCGCCGCCGCCTCCTCGTCCTCCTCGTTCCTGCGGAAGCAGCGGACGCCCTTGGCCCTCGCCGCCGTGTCGGCCGCAGCGGTCGCCGCCGCCACGGTCCTGGTCGGACCGGGCCTGCTGAAAAAGGACGACGCAACCACCGCAGCTGCCATCGACACGATCGTCTCGCCCTCCATCCTCGCGCACCCGTCGCCCCTCGCTCAACACCACGTCAACCTGACCGAGTTCCAGCGGAACCGCAACAACTTTTTGTCCGGCTGCATTGCCCTTGCCACCGCTTTTGCCGTAATGCATCCGATTGTGAGTTGAAAAATACACGCCTTTTGAAGGCGGTTGGTTACCCTTTCTCGCCGGCGAGCTCATAAATGCTGACCAAAAAAAACCCCCTTTGGTCACTCCTCGTGTGGTTAAAAACTAGGACACTTTGAAGACTCGCATGCAGGCGAGCGCAGGGGCCGGCGGCTCTGCGCGATCAGCCCTCAGCTTCCGGTCCCTGTTTTCTCCCGAGATGGCACGAGTCCTCGGCCGCGGCTTTGTTGCCAGCGTCATGGGCGCCGGCCCTCAGGTGTGTGTGTGTGTGTGTGTGTGTGTTTGTGGGTAGAGGCGGTGTGAAGATAGAGGATGCAAGACAGTGCTTGTGTGCATGAGTGTTGGAAGTTGCGTGGCTGGGTGGTTCTTGGCAATCGAGACCCGCCCTGCATGGCATCGGATCTTTTGGTCGCAATCTCTGCCCAATCGGCTTTTGCTCACACGCCCAATTCACCCGCCTTTCCCTGCAAATAACACCCCGAACCAAACCACCATTCCGAACCCAAAATCACAAAATCATTCAGGGCGGCCTCCGTCTGTCGTCGTACGAATACGCAAAATCCCACCTTCTCGCGCACCACCACCGCTCCCCAACCGCATCCTCCCCTTCGTATTCGGCAAACCTCGGCCCGATGGCCGCGTCGGCCGTCGCCGCGGTCATTGGCGACCTGGCCTCCTCCATCGTCAAGGTGCCGCGGGAGGTTGTCACGGCCCGCCTGCAAACGGCAAAAGTCGCCGCCGGCGAGAAGCCAATGAGCTCGATGCAGATGGTGTCTTCCATTGTGCGGCAGCAGGGCCCGCTGGGACTGTTTAGGGGCTTTTGGTCGACAACCACCCGAGGTGGGTTTTTTTCCTTTTTCAATTTTTTCTTCGTGGTTTGTGGTTTGTTGGGTGCTGACTCTTTTCTCTTTTCTCCAGACGCGCCCTTCATGGTGATTCTCTTTACCACGTACGAAGCGTTCAAGCAGTACCAGCACCACTTTGTGTTTGGCATCCCGACCGACGACGAGGACGACGACCCGCTGACCATCACGACCCTAAAGTCGACGCTCTTTGGCGGCGTGTCGGGCGCGCTCGCCGGATTCCTCACGACACCCTTTGACGTGATCAAGACCAAGGTCATGACGTCGCCCGTCGAGGTCGGGGCGCCGGGCCGCGCTGCGGCGGCCTCTATGTGGAGCGTTGCGAGGTCGCTGTACGCGGACCAGCGGGAAGCGCTGAATAGGGCGCGATCGGCGGCGATCCCGATCTCGCCGGCGAAGCGGCTGCTGGGCCCCTCATCGGCGTTCTTTACGGGCGCCGCGGCGCGGTCGGTGTGGTGGTTTGGCATCTGCTCCATCTTTTTCCCGATCTACGAGCGGTCCAAGGAAACCATGCGGGCCATTACGTTGGATCTGTGAGGGGTTGCCAATGGGTGCCTTTTTTTTTTTGTTCTTTTCTCTTTCTTGTTTCCCACCACGCCGAACCAGAGCCTTTTTTTTCTTTTTTTTTTTTTTTTTTTTAGGTTTTGGTTTTGGTTTTCGCTGTCTTCTCCGGCAATGAGTTCTTGTTCTTTTCACTACCACCGTTACACCCCTTTTAAACTTTCTCTCTATCTCTGTCTCTCTCTCTCTCCCTCTCTCGCCTTTTTCCCTTCTGCTTTGCTTGTGTGCTTGTTTGCTTGCTTGCTTTGATTGTCCAGGCGGCCCCCACTTTGACCGTGTGTGTGCGCCGCATCGTTTACCCCCCCACCCTCACTCCGCGTCTGTTCGGGTCTTCAGCGCCCCCAAACAAAACAAACAGTGATATGAGATGCCCACAATGCCCGCTACTTGTCGTTATTAAGTATTATTGGTACCACACCGAATCCACGCGCGCGAGCGCGCATACACCCACCCACATGACTCACTCACTCTCTCCATCTCCCCCCGGTCAGTCCGTCAAAAACTCACATGAGGCCGCACGCCCCTGCAGCCGCGGTGGCGTCCACACCTCCTCCTCCTCCTCCTCCTCCTCCTCCTCCTCCTCTGCCCTTGTCGCCGTCCCCGTCTTCGACCACGGCGTACATGACGTTGATTAGCAGCGAGCACGTGTCGCACGCCACGCGCGTCACGCGGGCCTCCAGCTCGGTCTCCGTGATGGCAAAGACGCCGCCGCAGCGGCACGGGTGGGTGAAGGTGCGGGCGTCTTTGGTGGGTTTTTTGACGGAGGGGGGAGGGGAGTACGTGTGTAAATAATAATAACGATGACATTATGTATAATAACATTCTGGGAATGAATGAATGAACGAATGAATAAAAAGGTGAGTAATTTTAATTTTTTTGTTACCTTCGTCATAGGCCATGTCGTCCAGGTCCACGTCCTCGTGCACGGTGCCGGCGGCGGCCAGGCGAGCGCGGGTGGCTTTTGTGTTTTTTTTTTTGTGTTTTTTTTTTTTTTTTTTTGGGTTTGTTTGTTTGCTTTCACGACAGAAAAAAAGGAACCGGGCCAATCAAGAAAACAAAAAAAAAAACAACAAAAAACAACAAAAAGTACTGCACCCGCCAGGTCCCGGTCGTAGAACCGCCGCCGGTCCTCGTCCTTGAGCACCGCCCACGCCGCCATCACCGCGTCCAGGCGCCGCTGCTGCTGCTGCTTCTGCTGCTGAGTCTGCTGCTGATCATCGTCGGCTTGCGGCGGCGGCGGCGGGGACGCGTCGGCATCAGGATCGGCGGGTTCGGAGGGTGGTGGTGGTGCTGGTGATGATGGTGTTGGTGCTGCTGCTGTTGAGGGGATGGAGGAGGAGGAGGATGACGACGACGAGGAGGAGGAGGATGAAGCCGCGGCGGCGGCGGCTTGGTTGACTTTGTCGGGGTGGAGCTTTTTTTTTTTTTTTTTTCCGTTTTGGTTGGGGGTGTGTTCGGCGAAGAGAGAGGGACTGGGGGGTGAGGGGGGCCGATCATGCGTTTTGGGCTGTCGCTCCGATTGCTCCACTCCCTTTCTCTCTCACGCCACGCATGGCACGTACCCAACGGACACACACACACACACACACACACACGCTACACGCACGCACACAGGCACAACCGCCGTTGGTCCCTCGTCGTCGGGCAGGCCCCCCCTTCTTCGTCGTATCTCTCTCGCTATCTCTCAATCTGTCATACATACCTTTACGATCAGCTCCTTGAAGCGCCGCCTGATCTCCTGGTGGGTGGCAGTCTCGGGCAGGCCGAGGGCGTGGTAGTGGTTAGGGGGCATGTCGACTGCTGTGTTGTTTTTTTTTTTTTTTTTTTTGTTGGGGTGTGTGGTGATCGGGTGTTGCGCAGAGGGAGAGAGATGGAAAGGGAGGGGGAGAGAGAGAGTTAGAGAGAGAGAGTTAGAGAGAGAGAGAGAGAGAGAGAGAGAGAGAGAGAGAGTTAGAGAGAGAGAGAGAGAGAGAGAGAGGCGGAGACAGAGAAAAATATTGAAGTTGACACTGGCAGAGCAGCCGGGCGGAACCCGCCGGGCAAAATGCGAAACGATCAACACCGATCAGGCCACACACGAAGATTTTTTTTTTTTTTTTTTTGGTAACTTACGCTCGACCTCCGGGGGATTGTCTAAAACGGAGAGAGATTGTACGAAACTTCATTTATTGTACAGATGTCACCACACATTGGGCCGAGGAAATACAGAAACGTAAGCTGGGCGAGAATGGGGCTGGCTGTACCAGTCGCCGTCAAACTCCACGTCCTCCTCGTCTTCCTCGCCCTCCTCGCTCTCACTCTCCTCGCTCTCGTCCCACGACATTTCCTCGTCAGACGATCCGTCTAGTGATTCCGTCTCGGCTGGTTCCTCCCTCTCCCGCGTTTGAGCCGCAGAAGGTCCATCCACCAGAGCAGCAGGAGCTGGTCGTAATATTTGCAGCAACGCCTCTCGAATGTCATACATAGGCTCATACTCCAGCTTCATATTCACCAGGAAGCACACAATTTTGAAAAACTCATTGAGCCTTGGGCGACCGTGACGAAACTGCTGTGTTGCGAGGCATCGAAACTCGCGAATCCGCTGGTTAACGTTTTCGTGACGAGTGCCAATCCTCTTGACTGCTCGATTGATAACAGGATCGAGACTCGCTGACGTCAGAAAACGAGGATCTCCGCGAAAGCCTTTGTCAGCTGCGACGCATTCGCCAGGACCAAGGAGAGGCGCTAGCCCCGCACGAGCGATCCGGAGGTCTGGATGGGATCCGCAAGGAAAGCCGTCACTCACCCACACAATCTTGAGGTGACCGATGGCTGTGCCCACGACGAAGCGAATACCGGCGTGCTTGTGCTTATGGGAAAAGTCCGACTTCTGTCGGTGGCGCTGCTCCGGAACGTGAATGTCGATGCCGTCAGCGTACATGGAAAACTGCGGCGAAGACCAGTTGCACCAACGGTCTTCGAGGGAAAACTGAGGATATTGTAAAGTTAGAGGTGGCAAAGCTCGAAAGTCGTGAAAGAATTTACATGTGCAATATCAAGAAGCGCTTGTAAGCCCGACGACGACCAGTTCAACCACGTTTGGGCGCTAACACCAAGAGTCCTCCGGGCCACGTACTGCGTGGGGTAGACTTTCAAGAGGTACAGAGCGCAGAGAAGATGAATGGGCTTTGTTGCTGGGTGGTTACCCGGCACTCGGATGCGCAACCAGATATCGTCACAAACTTGCGCCGAAACTCCAAAAAAGGCTTTGAAATCGTCAGCCACATTCGTTTGGCGGTGCTTCGGCTGGTCGCTCGCTGTGAAGTGGTGGAGGAAATGTGCTTCCCAATCGACAGAAAGTTGATCCGTCATGTGGGTGGCTGGTGTATTCACGACTGTAGCGAGACTAACTTCTTTATAAAGAAGGGAGAGAGAGAGTGTGTGTGTGGGTGAGGCAGACAGAAAGAGAGAGAGGAGAGAGAGAGAGAGAGAGAGAGAGAGAGAGAGAGAGAGAGAGAGGAGAGAGAGAGAGAGAGAGGAGAGAGAAAACAAGACAGCACGGAGAATAGGGGTCCGAGCCACAATAAAGCCAGAGAAATTGATCATTTGGACGCGTGTTTACAATTAACGGACTCGGTTGTTTGGAAACTTGCATTGCGAGACGGAAGTGCGAAAAAAAAAAGATGTTGAATTTTTTTTCTTGTCAACAAAACAAGATTCCATTGCACAACATCTCTCGTCGCGGTAAAGAAGTCACCATCACGGTACAGATTTTGACCACGCGGTCCAAAAAACAGCCACGCGGTCTACTTTACCAATTGACAAAAGGAGCCACCCATTAGCAACTAGACCGCGTACCAAGCCCAAATTGAAAATGCACAATAATTTTATTTTTGTGCAGTCGCGTGATGTTTAGACCGCGTTGCAGCCAAAAAACAAAACGGGGGAAAAAAGGAAAAAAAGAGAAGCCCTGCCTGAACGCTGCATTGTGAAACGAAGAGTGAAGAGTCATTGGTGGTGTGCGCCTTGGCCCCAAGTCCGAGCTGTGCAAAACAGTTCATATGCGGCGCATGCCTTGTCTCTCTTTCACTCTCTTGCCCAGTCTCCAGCCCTCTCTCCTCTCCCCCTCGCTGTCTGTCACATGCTCATAGCTCACACAAGCGCACACCATTCCTCGCTCTGTACCTATCGTCCTGTATCGCTTGCTTCCATGGCGAACCCACAAATATGAAACGCGCAAGAATAGTATAAAACACCCCCCTCGCTGCAAAACCGCAATGAAATCAGACAGTGAAGAGAGCAGCGAAAGCAGCGCGCGCCAAATCCCTGGCCGTGCTCGCAAGATTGACTATAACAATACATGGTGTGAGAAAGATCAGAAAAACCTTGACGCCGCCTGCGCAAAAGTCGACTGGTCCCTCCTGCCGCAACCAATTCGAGGGGCTGACATCAAAAAGCACTTTCCTAAATTTTCCAAGTTTGGCGTTCCGTTCATCCGTTCGAAAATTGCTGGTAAGGGTGTGGAAAGACGTTGACTTCATAACGCACATGATCTCACCGTTCCCCTCTCTCCCTGCCTTCCTTGCGGCCCTCCCAAGCTTGGCGAGCTCTTCAAGAGAACACTCTCGCGCGAGGGTCGCTCCTTGCCTCCTTACTCCATTCTTCGGACAAGAAAGAGCCCTCTCAGCGCCACACTCATTCCTTTGACGAGCCTGTTGCTGCCTCACCCATTGCTCAGCCAGACGACTCCGACATCGACGAGAGCATCTCGGACAAAGAGTTCCATTTCGGCGATTCTACTGACTTCGACGGTCCCACAGAAATGCTGCGCAACCGTGAGAATCCGCAGCCTTTGTACCCACGCAAGCGCAAATATGACGGGGAGCCCTTCAGCGCAGACGTCCTTGCGAACAACTCCAACATGCGATACTCGATGGAAGACGTCACAAATCAACCTGGGCGTTTCAACAAGAACTTTCGAGCGGTCACGCCTTCAAATTTGCGACAAATACAGCCATCTCCGCCTCCATCCTTGCGTGGTGACGGTGGCTTTTCTGTCGACTTTTTGACCTCGGCTTTGAGGCCCACCATATCAATTCCGTCTGACCACTTCATCCATGTGGTCCCAGTGCCAGGTCATGTGCTCGTCCTTGTTCACTTACTGTCGGGGCACAGCGTCACATTTAAAGTACCAGGCGATAGGCAGTCAATTATTGCCACCTATGTGCGCGATTCAGATGAAGGTGGTAATGTCTGGAAAATGGACGACCACAGTGAGTGGGACAATCTCTTGGTGTTAGGCGTGAAACATTTTCTGCTTAACACAATCACCATTGAAGCCAATTTTCCACGTCAAGTAACGGATGAAGTAGAGCGCCGTGAGGTTGTGGATAAAAATGGCGTTCGGGTTGGCTTAATTTTGATTTACAAAAATTTCGAGAACTAGGACAAGAAGGCACTGTTGTTCAATAAAGCTTAGTTTGTGCAGTGACCTCTGTTTTTAGACAATCCCCCCGCACATTACCTTCCGCCGCAGCTAGGCGTCTCCCTGATCTTGACATTTTCATCTTCCTATTCAATCAAGCATCGAATGTATTACGCAAGAAGTGGAGAAAGATGTGACAAAGAGAGCTAAAAAGTTTCCTCAAGAGCGGGAACGGGTACTGCTGGCTGCGGTGTAATGCATGGTTTTTCTTGTATTTCCTGTTCGCCATCTTTTGAAGTAATAAAGTAAGAGAACTATTATTTTATTAATGTTGGTTGTCCAACATAAGCCACCGACTGATGCTCAATGTTGCCCCTACCCCACGTGTCGCTTTTAGAGGCAATGAGCAAGCGACCGTGGTGGAAGGGACTGGATAGCGACAAGGGTGGGGTGCGACGAGGAGGACGTTGGTTGAGAGATGGATGGAACAGGATGGGATCAAACACAAATTTTCTTCTATTTCTTATCGATTATCATGTGCGCAGGGGCATATCCAAGCGAGCAAAAGGAAACTTCGGGGAGAGGCACGCAAAGTGAGGGACCTGTACTAACGAACAAAAAAAAAAAAAAAAAAAAAAATGAACAACACGAATCCAAGGAATGGTGGCCGCCCTGAAAAACGCGTCCCTGAATATTCGACGCTGCTAGCAAGCTTGCCAGTCCAAGTCTGTGAAAAATGAAAGATACCCCACCTAACTGGAGTGCAAAAGGTCCACATTGAGTGTGCAAAGTATGAGCAGGATCGAATGATAGGAAGGGGAGAACGCTTCCAAACCACTGACCGAGCCCCATACCTCTGATCCTTAAGCTTCTACTTTGAAAATCGGCCAAAAGTCGAATCGGTAAACCGGGCGAAATTCACAGATGTTTCTCGAGTGGGCGTGGTCCCAAAATGGGGGTACACGATACAAACTGACAGACTTTCCACAGTGATGATGTTGCTGCAATTATAAAGAGGAGTCTTGAACTGCCCAAAAAGTTGGGGAAAAGTGGCCGCGACTCCAAAAGTGACCAAAAGTACTACTTCTGCAAACTGAGCAAAAATTGGCAAAAATATTTGAAGTGAATTAGCCCACGCCGTCAAATAGGACCTCAATTAATTTGTCCGAGAAATCCTCCTCAAAGACGCCAGCCGCAGAGTAGATCACCGCTGCATTGACCCTAACCCATGGCGGACCACTCCGCCAACAGCGGATGGTGGGTGCACTAGGAAGGCAAGACCACGTGAAGCACGGGAAAGGGGAGGGTGGGTGGTTACACAGCACGATGCAGGGCGGCCAGTGGCAGCGCTTCCCAGGCCGGAACGTCCGCTTCGGCTGGACGATCCACGAACTCGCACGCCTGCGGCACAACGACGTCGCTAGCGGCGGCGGCGGCGGCCTCCGCGCCGTCGGCGTCACGACGCCGACGTAATCGCCGTTGGAGCCGTCTGAGGCCTTTTCCTATTTTCGAGCCAAAAAACCTTTGTTTCCTATTTTCGAGCAAAGAGCCAAGTGGGTGAGTGGTCGCTGTGCCGGGAAGGGAGGATGCGATCAAGCAAGAAGGCCGCAATCGCACCCACCCCTTCAAAGTCTATCGCTTTCTCTTCTATCTCTCCTATCTCTCTCTCGCTTTTTCTCTCTCTCTCTTCTCCTTCTCTATGTGCTGGTGGAAGGGCGGATAGGCGGGTGCCGATTGTTCTTTGTTGGATTGCAACTGCAAAAAGGCACCGGGATGGTTTCCGCGACGACGGGGCCGATTCCGTATCCTTTATCTTTTCTTTCTCCCTCGGTGTTCACTCGTTTTTGGTGGATGCGCGCGACCGGCACCCTCAGCTGCAGCGGCGGCGGCGGCGGCGGCGGCGGCGACCCTTTTCCCGTGCTCTCCCTCCTGTTGGAGTCGTCGCGCACTCGCGGCCATGCGAGCTTCCTTTTCTCCCTTTTTTTTTTCCCACCGCTCCTGACATGTCCTCCCTTTTTCTTGGATTTGTCTCCCTGTTCTCTGGCAAGCACGTCATTCCTCTCTCTCGTTTCTTCCCTCATGCTCAGCGCCTGCACGCACCCGCTTTTTTCCTCCGTTTTGGGTGATGTAAGGACTTTCTGTTGACCTTCCCTTCCTTTGTTGACGTTAGGTATTCATCACCCGTGCCGTTGTTCGATTGGATAGTGAGCGGAGTTACTCGCCGTCGCAAAGGTGGACATCTTGTTTTGTTGTTTGACCAATCATTAATAGAAAAGTGTTTTTTGGCTTGGAAAATAGGTGTCCATCAATGGAGGGTATCGAGACGGAGGGCCCTGTCGCCCCCTCCTCGTCATCCTCCCCTGCGACTGCTCCCTCGTCCTCCTCGCCCGACCCGCCCACGATCGACGCGTCTGATATTCAAGCCGCTCTACGTGTATTTAGAACGCTGGCAGAAGATCCGGATTTGAAAAAGCTTGCCGCTTCCGACGCCGCTTTGCGCGACCTGTTCGCCGTCGCAAGGCTTGTTGTTTCGCCTTCCCAAGACGACCTTAAAGACCGGCGCAAGAAGGGCCGCAAGGAGAAGCTGCAAAACGATCACGCCGCCCTTGTTGAATCGGGCATCCGACAGCTGCGGAAAGTCCGCGCCGTCGGCGGAACCGTCAGCCTCACCGCCGTCGCACCTGCCTTGATCCAGGACATTGCAAAGGCGTCCCCCGGCTCGCTGGGCGGCGGATCCATCCGCCTCCTCCCGCCGCCGCGGGTGGGTTCGGTCGAAGCCAACAGCTCCTTTGCGGATGCCGACGAGCAGCGCATCCAGGAAGAGTCGGCAGAGAAGTCGGCGGCTATTCTGTCGGCTGCGCCTGTGGCCGTTTCTGCCGCGGACGAGGATGTTGCGCCGGACCAAGTGCTGAAGACAAAGCTGCACGTTTTTCTGGGAAGCGATGGAGTCGATCCGCCGACAGACGAGCTGCCGCCGCCAAAGAAACTGAATTTCAAGCGGTCTTGCCATTCGTGCGGCTTGCAGTTTGACATGCTCCATTCGTTCTACGACCAAATGTGCCTGGCGTGTGCAGATCTGAACTATACCAAACGGTTTTCAAAGGCAGACATGCGTGGCCGCGTTTGCCTTGTAACCGGGGCTCGCGTCAAGGTTTGTATCTTTTTCCTTTTATTTTGCTTTTTTTTTATTTTTTTATTTTTTATTTTTTTTTTGACACTCCACATGCACTTTGAGTCGCAATTTCGTAGCGGGGTTCCCTCTCTGCATTGACGTTTTTGCGCTCGTGACATGTAAGATCAATGTCTTCATGGGGATGCCAATTGTCGCTGGCTTTTTGTTGCTGGAGCCGGGGATGCACTTCAATGCAGACAACCTTTCTACTGTTCCACTTCAAATTGCGTTCGATCCATACACGCACTCTTTGCTAAATTTCTCGTTTGTTTTAGATTGGCTACGTCATTGCATTAAAGCTGTTAAGAATGGGCGCGACAGTCATTGTTACGACTCGTTTCCCGCATGACGCTGCCCGCCGATACGCTGCAGAACCTGACAGTGACCAGTTTACAAGCCGCCTGACTATTTTCGGTCTAGACTTCCGGGATATCCCCATGCTCCATCACTTCACCGCGCAATTGAATGCTCACCTTCCCCGGCTAGACGTCATCATTAATAATGCCGCGCAAACAGTCCGCAAGCCACCTGCTTTCTATGAGCACCTAATGGAAGGGGAACGAGCCGGAGCAGCGTCGTCGGAGGCTGGAAAATCTGCAAATGTGGCCACCGTCTTTGACGTTTTCCGAACACGTGATCGCTACGTGTTCAAAGCGTCACGCAAAGGCGCCAGCACTTTGCTTTTGAGCAGGTCGACCTCCGCCAGCGAGCCGCTGGCTGTCATTGACAGCGATATGAAGGAACCAGGCTCAGAGGGTTCTTCTTTCGTTCCAACCGCGGGCGCATCCAGTTCGACGGGAACCAATCCAAACTGGGTGGCGACCCCCGCGCAAAACGCCGCGTCTTCCTGGAACACGTCGTCAGCGTCCATGTCGCAGCTTGCGCTCATCGAGGGCGACCAAAAGTCCGCGGACGCGGCCGCTCTCTTCCCCCCGGGCTTGTACGACCGGGACGACCAGCAGGTGGACCTTCGCGAGACAAACTCGTGGAAGCTTGAAATGGGCCAAATCTCCACCGTCGAGATGGTCGAGTGCCACGTGATCAATGCGTTTGCCCCGTGGGTCGTCATTTCCGAGTTGAAGCCGCTGATGCTGCGCACGCGGCGCCCCGGCTGGCAGGACGGCGACGACGACAACCCCGCGCTTTTTGATAAGGTGCTGCGCCTGTGAATTGTGATCAATTTCTCACCTATTTTTTTTTTTTTTCCCTTTTTTTTTCAAGTATGTCGTAAATGTCTCTGCCATGGAAGGCCAGTTTTACAGGAACAAGACGAAATTCCACCCTCACACAAACATGGCGAAAGGTATGTGTAGTAGTAGCTCAAAAAAGTGTCTATATTGAAAAAGACTCGCTGAATTTTTGTTTTTCTGCATAGCATCCCTGAACATGATGACGCGCACCGCGTCTGCTGGTTTCGCCGAACTGGGTATCTTCATGACGGCAGTCGACACCGGATGGATAACAGATGAGGTAAAGAGATGGGGGTCGTCGTGGGCTTTTTGTCTGATCGTCATCCCTCGTTCAACAACCACCCCCCCCCCCAAAAAAAAAACAAAAACAATAGAATCCCGTCCACCAATGGTCCATTCGCGAGAACCAGCCGCCGCCGTTGGACGAGGTCGACGCGGCGATGAGAGTGCTGGACCCCGTGCTCTCTGGAATTCGCGGCGAAGAGAAGCTGTGGGGCGTCTTCCTCAAAAATTACAAACCGACGCGGTGGTAAACTCCACCCCCCCGAAGTTGTTTGCCGGGCTTCAGGATGAAAAGAAGGGGGCTGCAAGAGTTGTGTTTAAGCAAATAAACGTGGAAATTATCAACTGTCTCGGGACCTCCACGACTTTCCTCCTTTTTCTTTCAAAAACCTGCCATGATAACGCGTGTTTTTTTGGATGCTGTTTGTTCGGGGGCACACCAGCCGAAAATCCAGCAATTGAAAAGGCATGGAGGGTAGGGTTCAAGCACACTGTATTTGTATCTTCTACTGTACTGTAGTTGGCTCTCCAGAATTTGAAAAAAAAAAAAAAAAAAAAAAAAAATTGAACAAGCCAAACTAGAAACGAGTTTCAAAACAAAAGGCACACAGGGAAAAAAAAGAAGAAGGGGCATATTCTCAGAAGTTTCTTTAGCACACACACCATAGGGCCAAACAGGCTAGCTTCGTACCCACCACCAGGGCTCACGTCTTCTTCGCCGACGCGACCGCCTGGTCCACCATCGCCGACGAGTCCCCAAACAGCGATCCGAGCTGATCGCACGGCGTCTGTACGACCAGCGTCTCGAGCGGCTGGCCGGTCGGCAGCACGTACGGCACGCCGTCCACCACCGCGTGCAACCGCTCGACGGCACACGTGCCCGCGTCGACGCCCGTCGCGACTTTTGCGAGCGCGGCGAGGACGGTCGGCGGAGTTTGGAACAGCGAGACGACGTCGAGCACGGCGCCGAGGACCGGCACGTCGGCGAGCGGCGGCACGGGGACGGCCCAGGCGGCGGTGAAGAGGACGTCGAAAGCGGTGACGGCGGGCGCGACGTGGGCGCGGGTCTGGTAGGCCGGGATGGCGACGGTGCCGAGGAAGACGTTGTTTGTGATGTTGACGCGGAGGGAGATGTCGGTGATGTTGGTCGCAGACGGGGCCGGGGCTTGCGAGGTCGAGTTGACGGGGAGGACGATGGTCGGCGGAGTGGTGGTGTGGCGGAGGCCGACGTTGCCAAAGGTTGTTTTGCCGGTTTCGTAGCCGTCGGACATGGAGCGGGCGGTCGGCGCGAAGGAGGAGAGCAGGCCGCCGGTGGCTTGGTTTATCGCGATCGGCGAGACGGTCAAGGAGAAGTTGGCGAGGAGGGTGTTGAGGACGGGTTGCAGGGACGTATCGCTCAGCTGGACTGTGAGGTTGCGGAGAGCGAAATTGCCCAACGTCTGCGCGCCCGCCTGCTTCACAAGTGCCTTAATGCTGTCCGGAGGATTCGTCAATGGTTGTATCGCGGCAGTGAGCCCTCCAGAATTCGGCTTTCCCCAAGGGAACCAAACCGTTGCGGGATAAACGGTTGATCCGACGGCAGTTTGGATGTCCAGAGCGCTCGCAGCGATCAAGTCCACGTTCGAAA
This sequence comes from Zopfochytrium polystomum, assembly GCA_025765615.1. Classification (NCBI taxonomy): domain Eukaryota; kingdom Fungi; phylum Chytridiomycota; class Chytridiomycetes; order Chytridiales; family Chytridiaceae; genus Zopfochytrium; species Zopfochytrium polystomum. The sequence goes on from JAIVFJ010000048.1 coordinate 239,372, forward strand.
CGACAATTCCGGCCGAAACACCCTTGAGCGCAAAACCTGAGGAGCTGTTGGTGCTGGAAGCGGTGGAGGGCGATGCCGTTACGGTGATGGGCGCGCTAATGGTTGGCGGTGCCGTCGAGCTGTTGACGAAAATGTTGCCAATGACGATCTTAGTATCTCCGGATCCTTTCAGCATCTGCCCAAGAGCCGGACCGTACGTGCTTATACCTCCGTTTGTCGCCTGATTCACCACGCTCGCGGGCATCACGACCGAAAAGGTCTTCAACATTTTGGAAAGCCACGGAGCTGACGGTAACTCTGCCACCACACGGTCCACTTGCCACGCTCCCGTGTCGAAGCCCGTCAATAAGTTTGTCCACGCCGTCTGAAGCGGGGCTGGCGCTGATCCCCAAATGCCGGACGTGTTGGAAGCGCCGGTAACGGCCCACCCTGCCGCGAGGTCGACAGCAAAGGCCAAACGTCCTTGTGGCGCGGACGCCGTTTTCACCGCCGCATCCAAAGCGGGCGAGCCCGCGATGCTGAGACGAGCCCCGAGATTCCATCCCGCGTACGACGACGCGTTCGCCAGGACAACGGACGCGGGCAGAGTCAGATCCGGCGGCGTCAGCGTCGAGTTGAGGGCGACGCCGCCGACGGCGGGCATGAGCGCCTTTGCCGTGTCCACGAAACCGGTGGACGACGACGACGACGCCGGCGCCGGCCGCAACAGGCTCGCGACGCTGCCGGCGGCTGGCGCGAGGCTGGTGACTCCGCCGCTGCTGATCTGATTGACGACGCTGGCCGGGGCGGTGACAGAGCACTCTGAAAGGAGCGCGTCGACAAAGTCTTGTGGCCAGCCGGGCAGCGTAGCTGACATTTTGTCGATGCGGAATGCACCGGGGTCGCGGGCGGCGGCGAGGTTGTCCAAGGCGGTTAAAACGCTGGTTGGTACTGTTCCGACAACGGCGGACGTGTTGGAGACAGTCGGGGCGGACCAGCCGAGGACGACGTGCGATGCCACGGTCAAAGAGTAGTTTGCACGAGAAGTTAGGTTTGCGCTTGCCGACACCATGACTGCACTACCGATTGTGGCTCGGGCGGCCAGGTTGTACCCGGCAAAGCTACTGATAGAGTCCGTGGATCCGTCGGCGCTGAAAAAAAATGGAACTTCAAAGGCGGGCGGCGTGATGGAGCCATCCAGAACCACAGCACCCAACGTGAAAGACACATTCGAGGGTGACGACGGCTTAGTCCACGACTTTACGGTTGGCGCAAGTGAGGTCAATCCGCCGCTTGTCGCCTGGTTTATGACGCTGGCGGGAACGGTGAGCGAGAACCCTGCAACGAGCCTCTTCATTGTCGCCGACGTCAACAGCGACGGCACGTCAGCGGTCACTTGGTCAAGCTTGAACGCTCCGGGATCGTACGCTGCGGCAATCTTGTTCACAGCAGCGACCAGCGCTTCAGGTGGGTTACCGAAAATACTGCTGGTGTTCGACACTGTGCGCTCGGCCCAGCCGGGAACGACGTCAGCCTTGACAGAGGTACCAAGCTGATACGGGGAGAATCCGACTTTGGCAGACACCACGGGAGTGTCCGCGACCAGAAGCCTTGCAGCAACAGTTCCAGATCCGAGCGTGCCTGTAGCCCCCGTGATCAGCTTGAAAGGCACGGTAAAAGCTGGCGGGGTTGTTGATCCGTCCACGGTAACGTCGCCGAGCCCGTACAAGGTTTTGGTCGTTGGGGCATCGCTGGTGATGGACGCGGCGGTTGGGGCTAGCGCGGTCAGCCCACCGCCCGTGAGCAAATCAACCACATGGGCGGGAACCGTCAGCGAACAGTTTTGGAGTAGCTCGCGCAAGAATGCGTCGGAGGCGAGCCAAGGAGCCTGAGCGCTTAGAGAATCAAGCGTGAACGAGCCAGGATCCTGCTTCGCGCCGATCTTGGTAACAGCGTCAAAGAGGGCTTTGGGAATCGTGCCAAAGACGCTTGACGTGTTGGATACGGTGGGGGCGGACCAACCCAGCTCCGCGGTCGCGTTGAGTGACGTAACCGAGTCTGAGATGGCGGCCATGCCTGCCGCGGCTGAAATGACCGGAGTTCCCGCCACAAGAAGCCGCAAGCCGACAGCAGCTGACTGGCCCGCAGCGAGGAAGCTGGTTGCGCCATCAAAGAACAATGTGGTGGGAATGTCGAAAATTGGGGGTGTAACTTTGCCGTCCAGCGCGACGCTCCCAAGGCCCAGGCTGATGGTGCCCGTCGAATCGGAGGAGGTGAGGGACTTGATCGTGGGCGCCGCACTTTTCAAGCCGTCGCTGGTCACGAGATTGATGATGCTTGCTGGAGCATTCAGAGAAAACTCTCCAAGAAGAGTGTCCACAAGCGTTTGATCCAGCCCTGGGAACTGAAGCGCAACAGCGTCGACTGAAAAAACGCCAGGATCTTGGACCGCTGCCAGTTTGCCGAGCACAGCAGTTGTAGAGGCGGGAACCGAACCAAGGAGACTCGTTACATCTGAAGACGATGGCCCCGCCCATCCGGCCTTTGCGTTCACATCAATGCGAAGGACGGCGGACGAGCGAGCGGAAAGGGATGCTGACGCCGAGGCAATCGCAGCTCCTCCGATCGACAAACGCGCGGAGACCGCCGCTGTCTGAGCCGCTTCCAAGAGGCCGTTGGCAGCATTCCCGTAGTTAAGGCTGACGCCGGCCGCAACGGTCGGCGGGAGGACTGCGTCATCCAGGACGATCGCGCCCAATCCGACCGCGGCGGCGGCGGCGGAGGCGGCGCTCGTCGCGTTGGACGGCATCGCCAACCTCGCCAACGAGCGCAGCTGGGCGACAATGCCGCCGGTCGCGGCGTCGAGGGCCTCAGCGGACACGGACACCTGGACGAGGGAGAGCCAGCCGTCGACCTTTTTCTGCTCGACGCCGCGGACGACGGCTTGGGCGCCGTCGAGGCCGAACATGCCAGGGTCGGCTCCGTCCGCGAGCTTTTGGATGACGTCGCGCACGGCGGCGGGCGCGGCGCCCCACGAGGCGGTGCCGTTGCCGGGACTCGGGACCGCCCAGTCGGCCGCGACTTGGAGGGTAAGCGGGTAGGACGCGGGCTGGCCTGGCACGGCGTCAAAGGTCGGGACGGACAGGTCGAAGATTGGGACGCCGCCCAGCGTGCATCGCAGCTTAACGTTTGTGGCCGAGATGTTGATTCGATTGATGCCTTGGACGATCACCACGCCAGGGACGTCAGCGATGGGAGGCGCGTAGATGTCTTTGATGGACACATCCTTCAGAGCAACCTTTATCCCGTTATTGACCACCGAGACAACAAGATTCGCGAGGGGGCCGAAAACATTGGAGAGGAACCCGCCGGTCCATCCATCGACTGTCGAGACGGGGGCCTTCAAGTACGCTTGCGCCGCTGCGGATTGAATCGTCCCGGGCGAAATTCCCACAAGGCCTTGGACGAAAGCGGTAAGCTCGTCGATAGCGAAAGGTCCGGGGTCCACGGCAGCGGCAAAGTCCTCGATCAGGGCGGTTATGTCATCAGGAAGTCCGAGACCAAGACCCGTGTTGGGAGGACCAACGGAGAAGTCCGGGTTGATAATTAATGTAAACGGGTAGCTGGCGGGTGTGTTCGGAACAGCTTGAATAGACGGAATGGAAGCATGGAGCAATGTTACATCGGAGAGGTTGAGCCGAGCTCCCAGTCCGGTTGCGGTGATGTTTAGCTGGTTTACGCCTGCGACGGTCACAGCCATTGGAATCTTTGATTGTTTGAAAGACGGTGAGAAATAGTACTTCTGACAATACAATTCACTCACTTTATACGATGTTGGGGAGGTTGTGTTGTCCGATATCACACTGCCCATCGTAAGATTCAGCTCCTTCAAGGCCCCTACAGCAAAATTCGCCACAGGTGGGACGTTCGTTAGTACCCCGCCCATGAAGGTATTCGTCACGTCGAATGGGAGCCGGACATAAACAGATGATAAGGCAGTGTCAAATGTTGCTTTGTCCAATCCAGACACTGTTCCGTGCACTCGATCGACCCCAAATGTGATAGAGTCCGCCCGTGTTGCGAACACGTCAAGGAGTGCAAACACGTTATCTGGGAGTGCGAAAATGGAAGCATTGGGATCGACCTCTGCGGTTGGCTTGGACCAGGCAAAGGCAGCCACAATGTCGAACGTAACGGGGGACGTGGAATTCTCGACCGTTTCAATGCTGGGAATTGCAATCGTTGCGATTGGCGCATCGGAGATATTAAAGCGGAGCCCAAGATCAGTGGCTTTAATGCTGATAGGCATTTGCGACTTCATGTCGACGGTGATTGGAAGCTGAGTTAAATTTGCCAAGTGAGACTTTGTGACACGTCATGGAGAAAAATCAGGCGTCGTTGAGGAACTCACCGAAAACGTTGGTGGCGTTGTCGAATTGTCGACCGCAACCGTGCCCATTGAAATTCCAATGTCGCTCCCGCCGGAACTCACCCCGCCAGCAATTTTTTCCAAGACGAGCTTGAAAGGCATCTCCAGCTTGAAGGCGCTCAGCAGATCGTCCAGGAAACTGACGCTCGACAATTCTGACGCCAATCCCTTCTGCGACGCTCCCACTAACTTCGCCGACAATCCATTGAATCCCAGGGGTCCTGGGTCGCCCCCCGCCGACACGGTCGACACCGCGCTGACGATGTCGAGTGGCGCGTTTAGAAGGGACGTCACGCCGGTGAAATTGGAGGGCTTCTTTCCAGGCTTCACGCTGACCGTAAAATTGTACGCCGCAGGCGAGCCCGCCACCATGCTGATCGACGGAATCGTGATGGACATCAAGGACATGGACCCGAGGGATATTGGCGTGGTGAGGTCAGCGGTCGTCAGCGTGATTGGGTTGGTTCCCGAGGTCGCGATGTTCAGCGGGATATCGATCGAGGGTGTTGTCTTGTTAATTGCAATTTCCCCGATACCAAAAGTCGTTGCAGACGTTGCAGTTGACGACGTCGAGGTTGAGTTTAAGATGCCGTCGAGGGTGTATCCTATAGAGCATTGCCGCGCGATGGTTACTCTCGGAAAGAAGCTCCTCATTTCGAAGAGAATGCCACTACACGTACCGTTATCCACGAGCATCTGGCCCACGTCGAGCACCCTGTGGAGGTTCAAACTCTTCAGATGTAGAATGCCGTAAAAGCTCATGTCTGCGCGCGCGGCCAGCTTGACTTTTGGGACGGCGGACACATTTCCCGACATGAAACACTCAATCAGCGAATCGACCAGGTAAGCACCAACTGGGAAAGTGCGGGCCGCTGCGGCTGCGGAGGAAAGCTTTGATGAGAGGGGCATGGGTGCAGACACGCGGAGCTGCATCGGAGTTTGAGTGAAATTCATCTCAGTTTTCCCGGTGTACGAGATCGCGTTCGACAGCGCTGTCGATGCCAGCGGGACCCATGAGGTGGCGCTGCTGTCACTCGGGCCGGACACACTCCAGTCCCAGGTGGCCGGAGCCACGTCAAACCATAGCGGCATATCCGGAAGCCCAGTCAGTCCAATGTCGAACGAAACGGTGACGGAGCCGACGGATCCCGCTGCTGGGTTTCCATTGTCAATCCTGTCGAAGCTGACGAGCCGAACGGTCGTTGAGATGTTGTACGGAGGACCTCCGAACGAGATGTCACCGGCGAAGTAGGCCTCGACAAAAAAGGGGAGGAAGGCGTAAAGGAATAGCAGAATTATTGCAGTTATTGTCGCGGCAATAAGGGCGAAGGCGATAAGGAGGTAGTGAAAGAGCGACCGTGTCGAGGAAGGTGTGGCGCTGAGGAAAACGGGCAAGGCCTTTTTGCTGTCATCTGTGTAGAGGCGGTTTTTCTCGTTGACGTACAGAGGTGGTAGTGGGGGTGTCGGCGAGAGCTTTGCAGAAACAGAAGGGGGGGCAGGGGGGTGGAAGGGGTTGAACTCGTTGTTGTTCTTGTTGGAGGAGGAAACAATCGAGCTGCGTTCGGCACCACCCCGAGCTGCTGCCATCGCTCTCGATTGGTGCTGGTGCGGACGAGCGAGCGACGAACGACGACGACGACGGCGACGGCGACGACGACGACGACGACTACGGCAGTTAGCGTTTGAGCGAGTGAGAGAGTGAGTGAGGACGCCGCCGTCTGCTGTCTGAACTCGACCCAGTTGTTTTGTTCTACTCCTGCCACTACTACTGCCACTACTACTACTACTACTGCTGCTACTACTGGTTTTGGGCAAGTTGTTCCTTTTTTGTTGCTGTTCCCATGCTCGGTTGTGTCGGTGGTGTCTGCAGTTGTTTGTTTGTTTCGCTTTTCCTTTTTTCGACGGCGCACTTGCTCACTCTCCATCGCAATCTGCAGGCAGCTGCAGGCGGCTTCAGGCAGGCAGGCAGGCAGGCAGGCAGGCAGTTCGGTCGGTAGCGGGCGACCGACCGGAGGCTGTTGCTCGCGCTCGGCTGCTGTTGTTTGGTGTTTGGGATTCCGCCTGCCCCGCCTGCCTTTTTTGGCGTGTCTGTGTTTGGGCTTTCCTTCTTTTTTCGGACAAAATTTGCAGGGTGGGAGGGAGACAAAACAAAGAGAGCAACGATAAAATGAGTATTGTTAGTATATTAATAGTATCCAAAAGGCGGCGTGTTTGCGAGACAAACCGTGGCTGGGCTGCGGTGGCTCGTGGCTCGTGGCTCGTGGCTCCATCAATCACAAAGCGGTCGTTTTCTTTATTTATTTATTTACAAAGAAGAAGAAGAAGAAGAACAAGAAGAAGAAGAGAAGGAACTCGGAGCGTCAGCGTGGCCGGTCACGGCACGGACGGAATTCGCCCTTCTTGCAAGCGCAATGTCGCGGAGGAGGGGGAAGAGTGACGGTGGTGAAAGTTAGTTGTTTGGCGCTGTGCCTTGGCAGCAGGAGTAGAAGCACGGCCGGCGCAAACGCGGGCGGGCAAGTCGACGCCCCCGGGCAGCGCTGGGATGCTTGAATGGCGGCTGGGTACGAGGAAAGTGCCCTTGCGAGGACCCAGCGTGTATTCGATCGCCGTCGAGAATCGGAGGGGGGGTCTACGAAAGAACCTGCGAGCGCTCGCGAGGTGCCGTCGTGCGATCATGGTGGTGGATTGTCCCCCGATCGACAACCCATCAGCGCAGCAGTAGTGAAACCATTCGGCGATGGCGCCAAGGGGAAGGACAGGGGGGGTAAGGACAGGGGAGGGGTGCGCGACGCGACGTCCTACATTGGTTTCCTGTCGTGACACGCGCCGGGGCGGTGGTGCGTTGCGGAAGCAACACGAATGAATATGAAGGGGCCGCGCCGGTGGCCAAGGAAGAAGGAAATCTTCCAGGCAGCGAGAGCCATGCACCCTTCCCTTACAGACAATTCTTCCTAGCGTGAACCGCCCTTTGCCGCCATGTCTTGGCTCGACGACGTGTGAGCAAGAACAGCGACTGAGAGGGCCGTGTGGGCCAGTGCGGAGAACCTGAGATAGATGTTTTGGGTGTACTACTCCTGGGGCTTGCGATCGTGTGCACCGTCGGGACGCACAGGCTGCAAGAATCACCCGACTTGCGCATTTGCAAATTTCGCAGCCACTGCAGTGCCTCATCCCATCCGTCCCAATTTGATGATTGAGTACAAACAATTACACCCCACAAAAAGGGTTCTTTCACAAGAGGAGCCATACGCTAAGGCCAGTGGCCAGTCAGTGCACTGTCTCCTTTTTCCAGAAGTCGACGTCGCTCCCCCGTTTGCCGTTTGCTGCGTTGCTATTTGGATTTTGCTTGGGCGGTAAAATTCAAAGTAGTCGTCCGGCCCAAAGGATGCAGTTTGAGAAATATTTATGAAAGGCTGGTCGGTGCGGGCGCCGTTTTTTTTCCCTTATCTTTCTTTCTCTCTTCCTCTTGTTTTTTTTTTGTTGTTTTTTTGTTTTGTTGTTTTTTTGTTTTGTTTTTGTTTCTTGTGTGCAACCGAACATGTCACCACAATGGCCAGCTTTTCGTCCGAGTCCGCCGTCAGCGGCCGCGAACTACCACCATAACCACCACCACCGTAACAACCAGCCTCCTCCTCCTCGCCCTCCACCTTTGCACCCTCAGCTTCAGCTGCACCAGCAGCACCAGCAATACCAGCAGCAGCACCATCAGCTTCAGCAGCCGCCTCAGTTCTATCCACATCCCAACAGCGCAGCACCTCCTCCTCCTTTTTACAACAACTACCCCCCCATGCATCCGCAACCAAATCGCCCTCCCCCCCCGCCGTCTCGCCACCGCTTGCCGCAACGTCCTCCTCCTCTTCATCAACAGCACTACCCCCCCGAATTCCCGCAACAGTACCCACAGCACCCTCAGCACCCGCACCCGCACCAGCCACAGCCACCGCAGCAGCAGCCATCATATTATTATTATCCACCGGACCCTTCCGGTCGTCCCCCGCGATCATCACCATCATCATCATCATCATCGACACTGCACCCGTACCGACCACCTGACTCGATCGGTGCTGCTCCGTACCACAACGGGTACCACAACGGGTACCACAACGGGTTCTCTGGCGGCCCGCGACGTCCGATGCCTGGCCCCGGCTACAACCCACAACAGTCTTTCCATCCGCCCAACTACCCACAGCCTTACTCGCCCAACCACCGAGGCGGCGCGCCGATCGCGGGCGCCCCACCTCCGCCTCGGCCGCGAGCGTCGAGTACGGTCGGCGATGGGGAAGCGCAGACGGCTCCTGCGGCAAAAGATTCGAAGGCGGCTGAACCTGCGGCGCGGTCTCTTGAAAATTCAAAAGCCGGGAGCAAGACGATGGAGGCAGACGACACAAAAGGAATCCGGAATAGGGTGGCCGAGGAGGCTGATGAGGACGCCCAACCAGAGCATCGGCTCGTCGTCAACACTGCCACGACGACCACCGCAAAGACAACGCAAAATCCTGTCCTCGGGGCGGAAGCGAAGAAAAGGAAGCTGGAAGCAGTCGCGCCCGTCCAGCAGAAGCAATCACCGCTGGCCAAAGGCGGAGACTCGGACGAGACGACCGAGCCCGTGAAACGAAAGAAGAAAACAAAGATAGCCAGCGCAGCCAGGCCAGAGTCCAAGGGAGTCGTTTCAACCGCTGTCGATGGAACCACCTCTGCTTTCGCTGCGACAGGAGATTCAAAGGCAGCTGAACCAAAGGCTCGTTCTCTCGTTAAGAAAAAGGCGAGGAGCAAGAGGATAGAGGCGGACGCAGATGCAGTGGTTGAGGCGGTTGAAGACGTTGAGGACGCCCAAACAGAGGATCAGCTCAGCAACGCAACCAAGGCGTCCGCCAAGACGACAGCCGCGCTGGAGAAGCCGCGGCCAGAAGCTCGATCGGAGCCGTTGTCGCCCACCCAGAACACGCAAAAACTTGTCCCAGACGCGACGACGAAGAAAAGGAAGCTGGAAGGAGTCGCGCCCGTTCAGCAGAAGCAGACACCTCTGGCCTCGGACGAGGTGACCGAGCCCGTGAAACGGAAGAAGAAAACAAAGATCGCCAGCGCAGCCAGCTCAGAGTCCAACGGAGTCGCTTCAATCATTGTCGATGGAACCACCTCTGCTTCCGCTGTGACAGGAGATTCAAAGGCTGCTGGACCAACGGCTCGTTCTCTCGCAAAGAAAAAGGCGAGGAGCAAGAGGATAGAGGCGGACGCAGATGGAGTGATGGAGCAGGTGGAGGAGGTTGAAGACGCGCAAACAGACGATCAGTTCAGCAACGCTACCACGGCAGCCGCCAAGACGGCCGCCAAGACGGCAGCCGCACCGGAGACGCCTCAGCCTTTAGCTCGATCGAAGCCGCTGTCGACCTCAGCCCGCGTCCAGAAAACGCAAAAACCTGTCCCCGACGCGGCAATGAAGGAGAAGAAACTGGAAGCAGTCGCGCCCGTTCAGCAGAACCAGACACCCCTGACTGGAGACGGAGACTCGGAGGAGCAGAAGAAAACAAAGATCGCCAGCTCCGCGTCGAAGCGAGCTGAACCGCGCGCGAGTGAGGTGAAATTGGAAGGAGAAAGCGGGTCGGAACGCACCGAGACTCGGAAACCCTCACGGCCGGCCATTGAACTCTCTGGGTTTTCCGATTCAGAGGACGAAGCACGTTCGCAGCCCCGAAAGGGAACCGCGGACCCCGCGAAACTCGTGCGCACTCATTTGCAAAAGGCACCCGCTTCGGGTCTGTGGATCCACGTCGACGACGACGACCTCGACAGCTCGGACTGCGAGGACGGCGGCGCCAGCAAGGGTTACAACAGCGGCCGCTACACCGAACGGGAGCGGCAGCTACTGACGCTCGCGATCGCGGCGTACATCAGCAAGCACTCTCTCAATGTGGACGACCTGCCGCTGCTCGCGAACCTGCGCCGCGCCAAAAAGTCTGAATGGGTGCCCGCGGAGACGCTCGCGCGGATCACGCGGCACACGAGGTTCGCCTCCAAGATTTGCCAAGAATCCGGCGTCAAGCGGACGCCCAATTCTGTGCACAACTGGATGCGGGCCGCCTTCCACCCGTTCAGGGATATGATTGGGAGCGACTGGACGCCTGAGCAGGACACTCAGCTTGAAGAGTTGGTGGCCACAATGGGGCGGAGCTGGAGAACTATTGAGGAGGAAATTGGAAAAACCGGCTGCAAGGTGCGTTTGTTTGGCTTTGTTTTCCCACCCCTGCGCCGAAAGCGGATGCGGACCCCGAACCGACCCTCCTCTTCATCTACAGAACCGTTACGACATCCTTATGAGAAAGAAAGAAGGTGATGCTCTTTTCACACCGGATATTCTCTTGCCGGCGGGGGAAAAACAAGGTCTAACAGTGGAAAACTCCAAACAACGGAACAAACAGGAAAACAAGACGGCGAATGGACTGACGAAGAAAACCTGCGTCTTTGCGCCGCCGTCATGCGCTTTGCAAACCCCGAGACGGGCGAGGTCGCGAACGGCCGGTGGGCGGAAATCGCGGCGGCCGTCAAGACGCGCGACAGCTCGCAGTGCTTCCACCGCTACCGCGAGTACGAAGGGGACTTTCGACGGGCCAGGGCCAACGGGGCGAGCGGAGACCGGATCGTTTTAGACGTGATCGAAACGGCAAAGGCCACGTCTGGGAAGAAGGAAAGGTGGACGAAGGAGGACGATTTGCGTCTTTTGAACAGGTTTGAAGGGAAACACTTGCCGTTGTGTGTGTTGATGGGTTTCTAAATTCAACTCCTTATTCCCCCCCTTTTTTTTCCTTTTTTTTTTTCTTCTTTTTTTCTCCAGCATCTTGACCAATCACCCCAAGGCACGGGACGAGTCAGAAATCAATTGGACAGAGTTGCTCCAGCGCACGGACTTGTAAAGCTGCATTTTTTTTTTCCTTCTTTGTTTGTATCGCAGGCCGGCTCTGACTTTGCACCACCAAAACACACAACACACACACACGCGCAGCGGCCGTCTTTCCCACGTGCGCGGCGCTTCCCTCAAGTCGCGCTGGCTCCGCTTGCAGGAAGAGTTTTGCGCCTCGGTGAACCTCGGCTTCATTGGTAAAATCGCCTTTCGGTCCCTCCCGTTCCGTTTTTAATCACCATCTGAATGTTTTTGTTTACTCTTTTTGTTTCCTCTCTTCTAGCGCGTGTGCGAAGCGTCCTGAGCATGAGAGAAGCGTTTGAGGCAGACTGTCTTCCCCGGGCGAAAGCCGAGTAGTGAATCGAGCCCAATTTTTTTTTTTTTTTTTGCATGCCCCGGAGGAACGTTGTTGAAAGTGCGGAATTATAATATATGAAACAAATTGAGCTGCGGAGTCGCTCGTCCCCCTTCCCCTCCCCCCTCCCCCCGCGTTTTATCTCACCTTGACGCCGTCTCTCTCTCGACCGTGATCGTTTTATCCCGCCCCCCCGTCGAGTCGCTCTACGTTCCGCTGCGTTTCATTTCGGCGCGCGGTAGAGGTTGGAGAGAGCATGCGGGCACAGGGCTCTGCGACGACCGCATCCGGAGATCCATCGATCCATCCATCCACCCATCCGTTCATTCATCCAACCACCCACCCCCCCATCCCATCCCGTCCCTCCCAATACCCCACCCACGCGCTTCGCCACGAGCTTTTAGTTGGCATCTTGCCGTCGTGACCACCAACCCTCCCGAAGGGGATGGTTTAGAAACAAGACCAAGCTAAGCTTGACCGCAGGTTGTCCCCGGTGAGGACTTACGACTGCGCCGGAGCGTCACTGCGCTCGCGCGAACCGAAAAATGATGAATGAGGAGGTGGTCTTGACGCACGACAATTTTTTTTCTTTTTCTTTTGTTTGTTGTTGTTTATTTTTTTTGGGGGACCCCGACACAATTTTTTGCACTCCGCTTGCCGCCCCACATCTCTGGCAACTTGAAACAAGCGCCGGCAGCCTCACGGCCCGTACTTTCCTTTCGGCAGTCCAATCCAGGCGGCGAGCAAAGATTGTTATACTCACTGCCACATACACACACACACACACACACACACACACACACACACACACACACACAACTCAGACGCACTCCCAGACCATTCACGGCTCTTTGACTCTGTTACAGCCCCGGGTCTTGCTCGCATGGACCTGATCCAGCGCCGCCCGAGCAGTATCGTTCACTACCAAGATGAGAGGAGCCAGGTCCGCGTCATCGTCGAGGCCTCCACCAACATATCCGACTCGGAGATCACCGAGCGGGACATTCGCAAAATCGGGCGATCGGCGTCTATCAACGATCGCGGCATCGCCGAGCTCTTTGACAACGCTATCCGCCGCGACGTCATCGCCTCCTTCCACCGACAGTTTGACCTCAGCGCAGGCGGCGGGGGCGGCGGCAGCAGCAGCAGCGGTAACAGCGGCGGCGGCGGCCCCGCGGGGGCCCCACCGTCCTGGTTGCGCGGCGGCGGGCCCAGCATGCCCGGTCGAGGCCTCACTGCGCCCCCGCCGGGCACCGCCAGCCGCCCGTTGCTCGCGGCCGAAGGCGGCGCCGTCCTGCCGCCGAACCCGGCCTTTGTCGACGCCGCCTACTCCATCGGCCGCTGGAGCGTCAGCAGGTACCGCCGCTTTGTCGGCGAACTCCGCGACGCGCTCGTCAAATACAACCCCGGACAGACCCTCCTCCACGCCCTCGACTCGCTGCAGTGGTCCATCATCGCGTTCGACGTCTACATGGAGTCGGAGGACGCCGACGCCTCCGACTACCCCGCCGCGCCCGACTCGTTTTCCTCCCCCGCCACCGCCGCCGCAGCAGCAGCCCTCGGGAGCGGACCCGCGCTCGCCGACCGCGCGTCGTCGGTCGCCGCGTCGACCGGCGCCCACGATACGGTCAAGGAGGCAGAGCGCCAGGTGTGGGAGCGCTACTGCGTCAAAGTCCTGGGCATGCGGCGCGGCGGCGGTGGTGGAGGCGGTGGCGGTGTCGGCAGCGCGGCGGACAGCGGCGCGTCCTCGTCGTCGTCGCCGCACCCGGCCGTCAACGGCAAGATGCGCGAGGCGGCCGTCACGCACTTCAAGAGCATCGTCAAGTCCGAGGCCGCCCAGCTCGACCCGGACGCGCTCGTAAAGACCGTCTACCTCCTGCCGTACCTCAAGATCGGCCCCACCGTCTTTGACATGCTCGCGTCGCTCCTCGCCGCCCGCGTGCCCCGCGCCGTCCTCGCCGCCGACGTCTACCCGACCCTCGCCGCCCTCGTCGCCATGCAGATCCCAAATACCCCCGGCGCCCGCGGCGGGCACCTCAGCGCGCTCGAGTTTACTGAGAAGCTTCTTCTCGCCGCCGGAGACCTGTTCACCCCGAGCGCTGTCGCCACGTTCCTCGAGCTCTGCTCGCACACGCAAAAGGCGGACTGCGCGCGCGCTGTCATTGACGCCGTCGGCGACAGGATCACGGGCGAGGCCGTCGTGACCGCGTTGATCCCCGCGTGCATCAGCGGCGCGGATCACTACATTGCGCTGATGGAGCTGCTCGTTATGGACCGCTCCGTCTCCGCCGAGCTGGAAAACGATATGGACGCGCAGGACCAGGGTTCGGCTGAAGGAAACACTGGCGGCAGCGGCAGCAGAAACAGCAGCAGCAATGACGATAACAGCGGAGGCGGCGGCGGCGTCGGCGGCGTTGAAGGCAAAGTAGAGTCAAGCAGCGAGTTCATGGTCTTCGTCGCAAAGTCGTCGTACCTATTTATATTCCTCGCCGCGGTCGCCGGGTACGCAAAGCCGGCGACGATCCAGGAGGTCATCGACTTTCATTCGGACCCCTGCGCCGCGTACATCACCGACCTCGTCGACACGCACCAGCCCACGTTTGCCGCGCACCTGTTTCGAAACGTCTGCCTCCTCAACTTTCCCTCGATCGCGTGGAAGCTCGTCGAGGTCGGCTGGATGCCGTCGTCGATCCTGGTCGAGCTCGAGATGGCGACCACTATCGGGAACCAGGGCATCGTGCACCTGCTCCTCGAGGCGCTCCTCCTCCCCGACGAAAAGCTCGGCTCCTCCTCCCTCCCCGCCATCTTCCGCAAATCCGACGCCCTCTCCCTCCTCCCCAAAGTCGCTCGCCGCTTCCCGAGCGAGGCCGCCTGGTTCCTCGAGCAAATGTCGTGCGTCCCGCTGCCGGCGTGCATCCCCGCAAACCAGTCCGCCGAGCCCGAGGTGCGGTCCAAGCCGATACAGGGCATCCGCCTCGGCTCGCTGAGCCTCAAGGACACCATCTACAAGCGACCCAAGGGCGGCGCGCCGTTCCGCGTGTGGCGCAAGCTGGACACGGTCGGGCAGCTGAAAAAGGCCGGCAACGGCAAGAACGACTACGAGACCGACAGCACCGTCTGCGTCGCGCCGGGCGCCATGCTGACCGCCACCGCGTTCCACGACCCGCTTTTCGGCAAGTCCTGGTCGCCCGTCACCAGCCCCTTCATCCGGCTCCTCGCCGAGGACAACGAGGAAATCATCCTCCAACCCGTCATGACCGCCCTCATGGAGTACCACTGGGCCCGCGGCCGCTTCTGGCTCCGCTTCGCCTTCCAGTTTGCAATCACCGCCGCCTACTTCTCAGGCTTCGCCACCACCGCCGTCACCGTCGTCAACTGCCACGCCGCCGCCGCCCCCAAACCCCCCTACCTCGGCGTCCTCGCCGCCGCTGTCCTCGCCCTCGCCTTGTTCTTCATCCTCCAGGAGATCCGCGAGTTCCACGACTACCCGCAAAAGTACCTCGCCAGCGTCCTCAACATCCTCGACACGTTCATCCACCTCGTCGCCGTCTACCTCGTCGTCGCTTGCGTCTTCCTCGGCGTCCAACCCACCCCGATCCTCCTCTCCCTCGCACTCGTCTTTGCCGCTCTCCGCATCGTCGTCCACCTCCGCGTCCTGCCCTCCGTCGGCCCGCTCGTGAGGCTGTCCATGACCGCCGCCATCAACATCATGCCCATCCTCATCCCCATGGGCATCATGGCCGCTAGCTTTGCCGTCGCGTTCTTTTTGCTCGAGACGGAGGCCGCCGCCGTCTCGGGCGTCCCGACCACGCACTTTGAGAATCTGGGAGAGTCGTTGCAGTCCGTGTTGTCGATGGCTACCACGGATTACAGGTGAACAGAAACAAAAAAAAAGAGAGAGAGAGAGAGAGAAGGATTGAAATTTGGGAGGGGCGAAATGGGTGGGGGAAGGTTTTTTTTTTTTTTTTTTTTTTTTTTTTTTTTTTTTCAGAGGGAGGGCGAACTTTGGTTTCCACTCTCCAACTGAAAAGTATTGCCTTTTCCGTTTTGCCGCGGGTTTGCTTCTCTCGCGCCCAACAAGCGTTCTCGACGCCGCGACCATTCCGCAGATATTTCTGCTGCGCTTGCTGTTCCACATCTTTTTCATCATCTTTTTGGTGAGTATCGCAACCAACTCCTTTCCTCGCGCCGCCATTGCGGGACGCTGACAAACAAATGACTCTGGGTCTCCGTGTTCCGTGTTTGCGCCGCGAAAAATCTAGGTCAACGTCATCATCGCTCTCATGACGGTCAACGTGTCGGACATTCAGTCCAACATGAACTCTGCGTGGCTCCTCGAGATCGCCGGGGTCATGGTCGACCTAGAGCTCTTTTGGCCGTGGCCTATCCGGTACAGCATGGGCGCCGAGGGTCGGGACAGGCCCGCGCGAGGCTGGCGCGGCAAGAGGAGCCGGCCGCGGGCCAGGAGCCGCAGCGTGCACCCGGCGGCGGCGACCGCACCACCACCGGCGGACGAAGCCTCCGTCGTCGCCGGCACGCCCGAGCACCGCGCCGTCCTGGCCCGTCTGAGGACCGTCCTGTACACGTGGCCGCGCGAGCAGGTCCGCCAGTCCGTATGGTGGCGCATCATGGCCATCCGCGCCGTCGAGCGCGTCGCCGACGGCGACGACGACGACGCGGTGTATGCCTCCCTGCCCGCCCAGTCCCAGTCGCAGCTGCAGGCGGCGGAGAATTATTCGAGTGGCGGCGGCGACGTCGACGACGAAGGCCGCGACGGGCAGGGCGAGACCGACGGCGACGACGACGAAGAGGACGACGACGACGCCGGCGGCGGCGGGGACGGCAGCAACGATTGGCTCATTGGCGGCGGCGGCGGCGACGACGACGCCCAGAGCGCGCAGCAGCGCCGCCTCCGCCTTCGCCGCCGCCGCGCCTCTGCCCCCGCGGCTGCCGCGTCGCCCGCTGCGCGCCTGTGGCTGCGCGTGCTCGCCGCCCTCCGCCTCACCCCGCGCCCCCGCCCCGTGCCAGGCATCTCTATCATGGCCCAGCAGCTCGACGCTTTTGGCGAAGTCGAGAAAATCGACCCGCCGCCGCCTCACGCACAGCAACTGCAACAGCAGCTCCTGCAGCCCCACGCATACGCCCACCTTCCCGTCGAGCCCCACGGCGTCGGAGGACCCGGCATTGCTGCTGCCCCGCTCCGCCAGCGCACCTCGCTCGCCCCGGCCGCCGCCGCCGGCTCACTGTTTGCCCCATCTACCGGTCACGCCTTCGCCCTGGCGGCCCCACCACCCGCGGCCCTCACCACCACTGCCGCCGCCGCCGTCGCCGCTTCGCTGGATCGCCGCCGCGCCTCCCTGCCAGACACAACGCTCGTCCCCGCCGCCGCCGCCCAAACGCAGCAGCGCCGCCGCGGCTCAAATGCCACAATCACCTGCGGCGGAGCGGCGGGGGCGGCGGACCTCGCCGCGTTCCCGCTGCCGCCGTCGGCGTCCGCGCGGCGCGACCACGACGCTGCCGCCGCCGAAGCCGCGGCGGCGGCGGCGGCGGACGCCGACGACGCCGACCTCGACGACGCCGGCGGCGGCGACGCGTACTACGCGTATCCCGGATACCCCTACGACGCGGCGGCCGCGCTCACGGCGTCGCAGGTCGGCGAGCTGGCCGCGCGGCTGGGCGCCGTCCGCGACGGGCTGCGGGCGCTCGAAAAGTCGCATCGGTCAGAGGGCCGGTCGAACCGCGAGCGCATCCGGCGGCTGGAGGACGCGTTGGTGCGGACCGGGGCCGCTGCCGCCGCTGCCGCACTCGGCGGCACCGGTAGCGGCGGTGGGACGGCAGCGGGGTGATGTGGCCCTCTTTGTACCGTGGGGCGTCATGATCTTGCCCCTTTGTAAGTTTGAATCTCCTTTTTTGTGAGCTCGGCGAGGTGCGTTGACGGTGTGAAGACGACGAAGGACTCGGGACTGTTGTTGCAGAATTTAAAGCTGCCTAGTTCGTATTTGCCGTTTTTTTTCTCGATTCGCTGTTTTTTCTTTCTCTTGCTTCCATTTCCGTTGGAAGCCTTGGGGTAGATTCCGCTAAAAGCAAGAGGAAAAGAGAGCAGGAAAGCCACGGCGAATTAAGGGTGAATGGCTCAAGTCAACGTTCTGATCCGCGTTCCTTTGAAGGGCATTGTGGGTGCCACTTTTGGTCATCTTTTGTCGAAGAGCCGTTAGCATTCATTTCCAACTTCCCTTCTCTCTCTTTTTCTGGAAGGACTTCAAACTTCATAGTTCCATTTCCAATGTCCTCCACGACGATATTTTTCTGGAGAAACTGGGTTCGCTCTTTGCTGGATTCACATTTTACAGAGAAAAAACGCATTCACTCTTGGGCCTGCGCAACTTTTACGAAAAGCGAGCATAGACGATTCTACCAGCCATTTTTTATTGCTTTTTGCTTGGGGGTACGTGTACACGTTCGGTTTTTGCTTTTGGGCGCTTATCTCGTTCGGAGAGCCGCCACTGGGTATTTCTTGGGAATGCGACGCTTGCCTCCATACCTCGGTGGTCCGGGCGTGGCGCGTCGAATGAATGGCAATGGCCGCTGGCACCGTTTGCCTGTCGCCTCTCCCTGCGTCATATTTTTTTTTTAAACAGCCCGAGCGAACGCCACGGACGAATTGAATTGGACAGTCGAGCGGAGCAAAATGAAAGGAAGGTTAGGGTTACGGCCCGCAAAGGAGCCGCCCCCTTTTTGCGACAGGTGGGAAAAGCGGATAAGCCCCAATGCCGTTACGCAGCGCCAATCCGCCAGGTAAAGGCAACAAACCGCCGGGTTGTTCCTTTCCCGAACCATTGGTACACCAACAATTCGACTGTGGCTTCGTGTTTTGTACTTTCCCTTTTCGTGATTTTTTCGGGTTTGCTATTGTTTTCCCCCCTCTCTCTCTCTCTCCCCCGTCTGTGAGTTTGTCTTGCCGCGCCCGCTTCCCAAACGCAAAACACCGTCACTTCTACTTTGAACGGACAGCCAACGGAAACAAAGAAACCTCCCCGTCCCTCACCTGTTGTGAAGGGTCGAACGATTCCCCAAAAAAATACAAGCACGAAAATGTCGACAGGACCACCGGCGCTACCCGCCGGCTACGACTGGGCGTCCATCCTGGTGCCGGGCCACTGCTACGTCAACAACTACACCGTCGGTATCCCCGTCACCACCTACGGGTATGGCTGCGCGCCGCACTTTTACTGCCCAAACGCGACAGCGGCCGTCGTCGCTTCGCTGCCGCAGCTGTGCCCCGCAACAATCGACTGCCAGCTGATCAGGCTGGGACAGGACTTTTGCGAGGTACTGTTATGTCTCTGCCTGCGAATGAAATGTGTGGGTGTAGATGGGAGAGTGCGGGCATATCCTCATTTACATGTTTGTGAGTGTCAAATGTTGGGACCGGCACTTTTGCTGGCCGACTGACAACCAACCAACCAATACAATCAATCAATCAACTAATCAATGCCCACTACTCGCTGCTGCCGCCGCGGCCCTTCCCACCCACCAAACCAACAAAACACGCAGCCGCAGGGCCCGTATGAGCCGCGGGTGTGTCCCCACGGTCGCTACTGCCCCAACGGCTCGTCATCCATCCTGTGGCAAGTGTCAGTCGATTGGCCAATTCGTCGCATACTGATTGTTGTTATTGTCCCACTGCTCTGTTTCTCTTCTCTTTCCCGAAAACACATGGTTGCCCTCCCCCCACGACGACGCGTACACACTCGCACATACACACACACACACACACACACACACACACACACACACACACACATGTAAATCCTACCCGACAGCCCGCAAGGAACGTGGTGGTATTTATGCTGTCTTGGCTCTCCCTCAATCTCCATCTTTGCTCAACCTCCGTTCCTTGAATCCCCCCATTCCCCCTCCCCACCCCAAGCCCCGTCGGCACAATCACCCCACGCCCCTGCCCGCCACTCAGCAGCTGCCCTGCCGGGTCCACTGTGCCAGTCTCCTACGGCGGCATGATCGCGTGCCTCGTCATCGACGTCGCCCTCGCCGCCGCGCTCATCCTCCCGCGCGCTCTCCTCGGAACCGCGTCGCAAAAACCCCCCGGTGGCGCCGCACAACGCGTCATGGCGTGGCTGCGCGGCCGGCGCGCGCGCGCAAACGCTGCCGCGAGGACGGTGCCCGAGGACGAGGAGGCGCTGCGCGCCGCGGCGGTGGCCGAGGAAAAGGGCGGCGGCGGGGAGGCGGACGGCGGCGGCGGCAAGGGCCGGCAGCGGAAGGCGGGCACGAGAGCGCGCCGCGGCAGCCAGATGCCCGGCGGAGTTCTCGGCGTGACGGACGCCGAGCGGATCCGGGCCGCGGCGGAGGGCGGCGGCGGCGGCGGCGCTGGCGGGCGCCGGCTGCTGCAGGTCCGCGAGGGGGAGGTTGGCGGCGACGGCGACGATGACGACGGCGAGGCGGAGAGCCCGACGGTGGTGGTCGCCGGGGCGCGCATGCCGCTGTCGCGGCTCGAGAAGCGGCTGTTCCGGCGGCCGCAGTGGGCGTTTCTGAGCGGCGGCGGCGGCGGCGGGGACGGCTTGGGTCGCAAGGCGTCGAAGGGGGCGTCGGCGGCGGCGGCGTTGGCGGCGTCGCCGACGCAGCCAGAGGCGCCGCTGCCACACGGAGAAGGCGGCGCGCCGTCCGAGCTGGCGGATTTCGTCGCGTACTTTACAAAGGCGCTGAACGGGCGGACGGACGTTGGGATGGAGTTTCGGTTCGAAGGGCTGGGGCTCTCGCTGCCCGGGGGCAAGTCCGTGCTGGCGGGCGTAACGGGAGAGATCAAGAGCCGCAGGCTGACGGTAATTTGTTGGAGCTCCGAACAGGCCGTTTTGAGTGGGCTCGTTCTTTTGGGGAAAGGCTACGCTAACATCGAATTTTACGCTTTGCTGGAGAAAAGGCCATCATGGGACCGTCTGGAGCAGGCAGTAGGCTCAGTGGTCTTTTTCGTTGAGGAGACATGAGGGGGGAGCGCAGGTAATAGACCAGCAGAACACCGAGACTCACTTCGACCACTCTTCCAACCAGAAACAACGTTCATGAACGTCCTCATGGGCAAGGTCAACCGCACAAGCGGAACACTCAAAATCAACGGCCATCCGGCCGAGATGAGAAAGTACAAAGAGGTTATGACAACTCTCCCCTCCCCCCCGCCCATTCCTTCCAAAAGCGAGATGTGTCATCTACCACATAAGGTCCCCTCTCTCAGCTAACGCCTTGCGTTTCCGCCTCTCTCCCAAAAAAAAAAAAAAAAAAAAAAAAAATTCTTCCCTCTCTTTCACATGAACCGGAATGTTGCCATTTTTTGTTAGATCATCGGCTACGTCCCGCAGGAGGACATCATGCTGCGGGAGCTTACTGTCCGCGAGATCATTTCGCACAGCGCGAGAATCCGTCTGCCAAGGTCTTGGACGGCGGCGGAGATTGAGGACTATGTGGATGCCGTGCTGAATGTTCTCAAGTAAGTTTTCGTAGTTCAGCGATCCAGGAGAAGATTCAAGAAAAGATTATAAAACTTTATTTTTTTTTATTTGTTTGGTCTTTAACGATTCTTCCCCAACAGCTTGGTTCATGTTCAAGACAACCTTATTGGAGACGAGACGACGCGGGGAGTGTCTGGAGGTCAGAGGAAGAGGGTCAACATTGGGATGGAGCTTGCAGCAGGTTTTTTGTTTTCCTTTTACTGCAAATCCCGCCTTCACGAAAGTGGGGCGGTGTGTGTGCAGCGACTAAAGCGCGTTATCCAGTTCCGTTGGCGCTTTTTCTCGACGAGCCAACCAGCGGGTAAAAATCTGCTTTCGCGTTCGTCGGTCCCACATTCAAAGCGGCGAATGGGAAAGGCCCGTTTCCATCCCCTTTTTGTTATCATCTCGCATAAACTCTCACCCTTTACTTCCCCCGCCCAACTCCGCCCCCAGGCTCGACTCAACAGCGGCCCTCAAAGTCGCCGAAATCCTCAAGCAGATCGCGGCGACGGGGCTGACCGTCGTGTCGGTGATCCACCAGCCGCGGTACGAGATCTTTCAGCAGTTTGACGACATTTTGATGATCGCCCCCGGTGGCGAGACCGCGTACCTCGGCCCGACTGCCTACGTCATCGAGTACTTTGAAAAGCTTGGGTTTTACGTAAGCCCTGAGTGGTGGGGTGGGGTGGAACGAGTCAGAGTGGCGGGGTGAGACGCTGCTATAGCGGGGGACGGTTACTGATTGCACATTTTATTTCTCCTTCATTTTTTGCTCTTTGCCGTAAAAAACCTCTCCCTCCTCCTGCAGTTCGACCCGCGCGCCAACCCGGCGGACATCCTGATGGACATTCTCTCGGACAAGGGCGTGAACCTGTCGCGCCACTACACGCCGTCGGACCTGATCGCGCACTGGGCGTCGACGGGCAAGGCGTGGGTCGCGTCGGTGACGACGACGGGGGGCGGCACCGGCCCCGTCGCGGACGCGGCGGCGGCGGCCGACGAGGTGTCGACGACGCCCGAGGACCTCGTGCGCATCGCGGCGGGCCGCGGCGCGAGCTTTGTGCGGCAGGCCGTGCTGTGTCATAACCGCTACATGGTGCAGCAGTACCGCCGGAGCGTCGCGCTGGGCTTGGAAATCGGCGTCGCGAGCTTGGCGGGCGGGCTGGTGAGCGGGGGTTTGCCTTTTTTTTTTTTTTTTTTTTTTTTTTTTTTTTTTTTGAAAACGGGCCGCGACGGCTTTACTGAACCAACGGTCCCACCCACACACACGCACACGCACAAGATGGGGATTGCAATTGCCGACGTCAACGGCGAGCTGTACAAGGGCATCTTGGTGTCTCCGTACGAGCTGATATCGGCCTCCACGCTGGAGTGGCTCGTGCCTCAGATTGGTTTGTGTCGTCCACAAAGAAAAAAGAAGAATCCCGCTGGACACCTGTTCTAACTCGAAAAAATGATGGCAGGACTTCTTGTGGGCATTGCCTGCGGCCTTGCGGGCGCGCCAGCAGGTGTCAAAGTGTTTGGCGAGGAGCGCTCTGTGTACTGGAGAGAGGCGGCGTCGGGGTATGCAAATGGGGCAGCAAAAATTTCCTCCCTCGTACTCGCCCGACCACCCATTTACAACGTTAAAAAAAAAATTTAAAAAAAACAAAAAAACAACCAAAGCCACAACAAGCTCGCGTACTACCTCGGCAAGACCGTTTCGACGACGTACCGGTTCGTGATAACGGCACTGCACTTTGCGGCCATCTTTGTGTGGCTCGCGACGCCCGCGTCGTCGTTCGGGTTCCTGTTTGTGCAGATCCTCCTGCTGTTCTACTGCGTGTACGGCCTGTCGGCAATCGTGAGCATGCTTGTGCGGAGAGAGGACGCCGCGCTGCTGGCCGTGGTCACGTGCCTGTTCGCCGCCGTGTTTTGCGGATACGGTGGGTAGGAACGGGAGGAGTCGCGTCTTTTTGGTTTGAAGTCAGAGCATTCCCTCGTTTTGGTTTTTCCCTCGCGTACTCACACTCGTCCCCCTCGTGTCTGCCCACACAAAAACAAAGGCCCGACGATCAAGAACGCGCGCAGCTGGGGGCTCGAGTTTGTGTGGGTGCTGTCTTTCAACCGGTGGTCGACGGAAGCCATGTTTTCGCAGGAGCTGTCGGTGTACGACGGCGTGTACAACACGTCCATGACGGCGGACCACTACGGGTACACGCTCGGGCACGAGGGGCTGAACTTTGCGTTCATGCTGCTGCTGGGGAACGTGTTCCGGTTCGCCGCGTTTTGGTGCATGGTGCTGCTGCACCGGGACAAGCAGAAGTGAAGAAGGAGAGGTGGTGGGAGGGGGGGTTAACAACGACTTTTTGTGATTGGGGATGAGAGGAGGCGGGTTTGCTGTCTTTCCGTCTCCTCTGAAGAGCTCGTGGCAATACGCTCTGTGAGAAAGTTGAGCTTTTCTCTGGTTGTCCCCCCGATCCGCGCTGCATATTAATACAAAAATGCTTTTGAAGCATATTTCCAGGGTTTTCCAATGAATATTTTTTTCGAGACTGGGGGGCAGGCCCCCGTGAAACCAGCCATCTTGACACTCGCTTGAGCGATGGACAAGAGACGTCCCAGTAAGAAACCTCCCAGCGTGTTGCTTTTGGCAGACAGACGGGCCTTCTTTTTATTCTCACAAAAGACCCCAAACAGGATTCATTCTTTTTTAGGTGCATTTATACACGATTAAAAAAAAAGGAACAAAACACGCGCGCAAGCATCCAACCCCTAGCAATACTACAACTGAAATCGGTCCTGTCCATGCTCCATGTACCACGCCCTCGACATCGCTTGGGCTTTAAACTGGTCGGGGCACGACGCACCCCACATGGCGCCGCATTGCCAAACGTGGCGCACAGGGCTGTGGTATCGGAGAGACGGGTTGTTGTGGGGGGGGAATGTTTTGAGAGTGAGGGAAAACGTTTTGATCAACACTTTTGAATATTTGATTCTGTTCCAAAAAAAAAAAAAAAAGGTTTCTACAAACTTTGCTGGCGTGTGAATCTGGAGAACAAGGTCCATCGAGACGAGGGGGCGGAGTTCGGAGTAACTGAGTGCGGTGAAAAAAAAAACCATAAAATTAAATAAAATGGTGAGCTGATTGGGCTGCGATTGCACAAAACAAAAATGAAAGTAAGAAGGAAGAGAAAAACGCACAGTCGATGTGGGAACCCTGGTAAGCACGCATTACCACCGACAATCAGGATGTTTGCAAACAACGGGCCTTGCAGTTCTGATTCAAGTAAAACGGGAGAATTGAGAAACGATTGTTGTGGGGAATGGCTCACCTTGATGGCAGCAAGAGACAGACTCAAAAACAGCTTCGGCTAGACCAGCTTGATCAATCCCTGATATTAATTGAAGCGCGTAGCGGCGTAAGCGGAATAAAAGCGTTCTTTGACGAACCAATATCTGACGGGTGAAACACCAGCTCGGGAACCATAAATCTTTCTCTGTTCAGAGTAATTGTCTTTGAGGAGTAAGCAGCGGTGCCGAGGATGGAAGGTAATCATGATAAACCTGGTCTGTATCTGTGAGCATCGTGTCTTGGGTCTGTTTGTTTGTTGTTTCGGGGGGATGGCGACATCAGTAGGACAGTATGAAACGAACCATCTGCTCACCCTGACAAAGCCTTTCATCACTCTCTGGAAGTCGGGGAGTACGTACTCAACAGCAGTCGCACCCTTCCTGTTAGGGCAAAAGAGCGGATCACAAAGTTATTTGGGAAAGTGGTATGAAAGGCCCACTGGTATCCAACCTTGCAAGTTTCATGTCCACATCGAAATCCCTTGAGACAAAGCAGCATTGCTCCTTCATATCGTTGACGATGGCTGTTTTGTCCATCATGTTGAAGTGGCTTTACGCCGCTTAATAAGTCAACTCATGAGAGCAGCAGCCAGAACATACCGATACGAGACAATCTCCTTCAAGTGGTTCGTAAGAAGCTTTCCGCCCACGTTGATTCTTTTAATGGAGGGATGGCAACGGAGCGATTAGGAAGAGGGAAAAAAGTGAAGAGAAAAGGTCCATAAACAGTCTTTTGAAGTTCACCTGCGAATCGCACCTTCGATGGGCCGACCTCGTAAGAGCGGAATCACATGCGTAAAAGAGAACCCCGAGTCTATCACGAGAAGGCAGTCCTGTCGCGGCGACACAAACTCGCTGTGCCACGCGCAGAGCTCCGCACCTGGCGCCAAAATGAGGTGTTCAGGGATTTTTTTGGCACAAAGTTTTAGCATCCAAAACAGCGTGGTTGCTGCTAACCGGTCGCTCGAAGGCACGACTGGAACCCGTACTCTTCAAAGACGACCTCGTCGTACTGTCGCGCAAGGAGAGGAAAGTTGAAAGGCGGCTGGGTGAGGATGAGGTCGGTCCCGCTTGGGTCCACCTGGAAACGAAAGCGAAAATGTCATGGCCCCGCCCGTTCAGAAAAACAGGCGACACTCACGTTGAGCACGTCCTGTGAAAACAAGCGATCCAAAACCTGC
The DNA here is from genome assembly GCA_025765615.1 of Zopfochytrium polystomum. Taxonomy (NCBI): domain Eukaryota; kingdom Fungi; phylum Chytridiomycota; class Chytridiomycetes; order Chytridiales; family Chytridiaceae; genus Zopfochytrium; species Zopfochytrium polystomum. The sequence goes on from JAIVFJ010000048.1 coordinate 265,044, forward strand.
CGCTGGGTCTCCCAGTCCGTCAAATATCCCTTGTCCCGGCAAATGAGAGAGAGAGATCGTTTTCAGCCATCGCGACCAAACCCGACAGCTCTCCTACCCGTTCAAACGGCCGCTTGTACACCATCCCGCTCAAGTTGGTCTTGGCCGCGATCTCGTCCGCAACAAGCACTCCACCGGCGGCGGCGGCGGTAGCACGCTTGGGCCGCGCCGTGCAGTTTGGAAAGCATCGGTACCTCGCCTCGATTGCCCGGTCCGTCCGCGCCGCGGCTGCTGCCAACGCCGCTGCCGCGGGATCAAAGGGGGGGACGGCGGCCGCTGCGGCGGCCGGGGCCTCTGCAGATCCCAGCTGCGGCGGTGGTGGTGGCTGCTGCTGCTGCTGCAGGATCAGCGATGGGTCGAAGGGTCGAAAGTCTGGATGGGTGTAGCCAGCCTTGACCGAGTGACCGCCGAGATCAACGACAAGCAAGGGCGAGGAAGACATCTGTCCGTCCGACTTGACTTGCTGTTTTCTGACAAGTTCGCTTCCCCCCTTTGAATAATACATACCGAATGTACCTCAGTCGTTGCAGAGATTATTATTATTCACAACTGCCACTCTCCACAAGCGGCGGTAAGACGGGATATACATGTATACTGTTGGGGGTTTTTATTTTTTTTTTTCTTTCCCCCCCTCCCCCCTTCTTTCCCCGAGATACCCGAAATACGACTGAGAACAAACTGTTCGGAAAGGGAAAAAAAAGTACGTACAAGTGAGAAGTAACTTCAGAAACAGAAGAAAGAGATAACAGCGATTTCGTCTAGACATGGCAAAATAGAAGCATGGGGGAATCTACAAGAAGGAGAAAGTACAAGTGGGGTGCGCATACAAGAAACACCACACCACACCCAAAGGGGGGAGGGGGGGAAGGGGATAGTAATGATATCGACAAAGAACCACAATCATAGTAATACCAGCAGCCACACAGGCACACACACACACACACACACACACACACACACACACACACATACACACACACACACACACACACACACACATACCCACACACGCGCGCGACGCGCCCACAGAATCGAATACGCCATGCCCGCATCTTCTCACGGGAACAGCTGGGAGCCTTAAAGCGGGTAGTAACCCCCACCCGCCCGCCCGCCCCCGGGCCATACCAACCCGCATGCCTTCGAGCTAGCAATCAACGGCTTACCACTCCACCGGCGACCAAATGGACGGCGCGCGAACCGCCGTCGGTTTCGCCTGCGGCGGAGTGTTCGCAGCAGCATTGCTGCCGCCGCCGCCGACTCCTCGCGAGAAGGAGGAGTGTTGCCGCTTTTGTTGCTTTTGCTGCTTTCGCTGCTGCTGCTGCTGCTGCTGGTGATGATGTTGATGTTGATATTGATGCGGCGGTTGCAGCTTCTGGTGCGGCCGCTGTTGGTGGTCTTTCGCCTGAGGCTGTTGCTGATGCTTATCCTCCTCCTCCTGCTCCTCCTCTTTCTGCTGGTGATGATGTTGCTGCTTCTGCTTATGGACCTGCGTTTGGTGCTGCTGCTGCTGCTTCGGAGGTTGCTGTTGGGGTGTCAGGTGAAGCGCCTTTGACGGCTTCGGCGTTTGCTGCGGCTGCGCATGTTGATCAGTTTGTGGCTGCTTCTGTTTCTTCTGCTGCTGCTGTTGCTGCTGCTTCTCCGGGTTTGCTAGTCGCTGCTGCTGCTGCTTCTGCGGTTGCGGCGTCTCAAGAGCCTTCTTTTGCTGCGGTTTCTCCACAATGGCGCCGTTATTGCCGCTGCCACCGCTGCTGCCGCCGCCGTTCCTGCTACTGCTGCCGCTTCTGCTACCACCGCTAGCACTGCTATTCCGGACGGCACTGCTACCCCTGACGGCACTGCTGCCGCTGCCGGCACTGCTGCCATCATCAGTGTCTCGGCGGCCGCCGCCGGCGACTTCTTCTCCCGCGCTACTGGCGCGGCCCGAAATATTCTGCGGGGGCGACGGCGGCTTGGCAAGTGCAAACTTCTTCTTGCGGAGGGGTCGTGATTGATTTGGAACGACCGGAGCCGGAGTGAGGGAGGACGGAGCCTGCGGTGGCAGGGGTGGGAGGGGAAGCGGGCGGACAGCTGGTCGCGCTGATGGCCGGCGCATCTCCAACTGCGCCGGCCGCGGTGGAGGCCGCAGCGGTGCCGGTGGCGGTGGCGGCGGTGGTGCGGCTGGTGGTGGGGTCATCGCAGGCGGCGGCGGTGGGGGCGGCGGCGGCGGCGGCGCGAAGGCCGGCGGCTCCATGTCCTGGTGGTGGTGCGGATGCGGACGCGGCGGTGGCGGAGATTCATTGAACAGCTCGTCCAGCAGTCCGCCCATCTGCTCTTCCAGCTCGCGAATGAGCTTGCTGCGCAGGTGCTTCGGGACGCCAAACGCGACGCTGCCCTTTTCGTTCGTGTTCACGCACCGTTTGAGGTTGTGCCGCACGCGGAACTCCCTCGCGAGCCGTCTGGCGGGCTCGGTCAGTTTGACGACGGTTGTGAAAAACGGCCATCGGGTTCGAACAACGTCCGTCCAGGCCTTGAGTTTCTTGGAGGCGGTGGGATCACTCGCTTCCTCTGCGCGCCTCTTCTGCAGACGGAGGCGGTTGCGGCGGCGCCGCCGAAGGGTCTCGGAGGCGTTGCTGGTGCCGTCGTCGTCGGAGGACGACGCGGTCTTGTCGCAGTAATCCATGTCCGCTTCGCGATCGTCTTGCGTCAAGATCATTGGAAACTCGTCCTCGTCAGCTTCAATGTGATGCTCGTTAGAGTCGGAATCCGACGAGCCCGAACTGGACCACTCGGACTCGGCTTCGCTCACGGCATCTCTAATGTCGTCATCTGTCGATTTATCGGTCAATTTATTGTTTGGTTCGAGAATTACTTCGATGCCACCATTGCCAGCGTGCGCACTATGCGCATCGGAATCGTCGTCACTGTGGTTTGCAGCGGGGCTTGGGGTGTCCCGGTACTCGGCATCTAATGCCGCACCAAGAAACTTCTTAATGTCTGAAAGAAAGTCGTGCCGGAGAGTAGCCGGAATTTCCGAGCTCACGACGGCCGTGCTCGAGCTGGGGCCACCGATATGGGCCTCGTGCTCGCGATACTGACGTATCCAGGTCAACAACTGGCTGTCCAGGGAGGGATACCGGCCCAACGCAAAGGCGGGCCATTTGTGCCACACAATCTCGAACCAGCGGAGATCTTCCTCTGTTGGACCTTCGGTCGCTGCCACGTCGGAGCTCCCGTCTTTCGCGGTACGCCGGCTCAAGCGCGTGGCTCGTCGATCGCACGTCGTCCGGGCCTTCTTGGGGGGACTTTCGTCGGCGGCGCCATCGGCGTGCGACGCCATTTGTCGCTTTTTGCTGCTGCTGTCAGCTTCATTCCGTGCGCCTCCTCTCGCCTCACCACCTACGCCGGAGCCTTGCGTGGCGGCGGCTTGTTCCCCGAATTCGGCGCCATACTCGGGGCGGGCTGATCGGCGGGGTGGTTCCTCAGCGCGATGCCCTCCCGGCCGTGGTGTCAGTTCTGCCATTGATGTCGCTTGCACTCCCGCTTCACGCATTGAGGAAGAGGTTGGCGAGTGGGCGTCTTGGGCCGCGTTATTTCGGGAACAAGGCTGAGCCTGTGCAGTGTGGGCAGCTTCATCCTGATGTGCGGCATCGGGTTGTAGCTCCATTTCGTTCACTTCGTTCTGCGGTTTGGTAGCGGGAGATAGCGAGGACGCGGTGGCGTGCTTCGAGGCGGAGTTTGATGACGTCTTGGGCAACGCCACCGCCGCCGCCTTGGGCGGTGGCGCGCTTTGCGAGGGCGCGGTGGACGACCTAGTGACCTGCGACGGGGTCGGTCGCCGCCGGAACCTCACGGTGATGTTTCCGTCAGGCCCGGCCACGACGAACGGTTTCAACCCAAGGGCCTCCCCGGCGACCTCCGCATCGCGCGTGAGTTTCAATCCGCCGCCCTTGTTGACCGGAGCCGGTGGTAGAGTCGTTGACGGTCGCGGCTTGGTGGAAGCGCGGCCGGGCCGGTGCGCGCTTGAGGCCCTCTCTTTGCCCTTGTACCGACACGGTCCATCGGCGCCGTCAGCGATTACCGCGTGCGCAGCGGAGAGACCAGCCGTCAAGCCGTCGTCGGCGGCCATTGAGTTTCCTGCCGCGATCGGATCTGGAGAGGTTGCCGGCGTCCAAGCAGTCCCCTCGTGCGTACGCGTCTCCGTCGGCGCATCCGCCTCGTTCGCCGTCGTGACCGCCCGCATCCCACGTATAGACGGCGAAGGCAGCCGCTGCTGCTCCTGCTGCTGCTGCTGGGGCTGGTGGCGGTGGTGGTCGTCCCTCGCGCGGCCAAGCTGCCCTCGTGCGTCCCCAACCTCTCCCTCCGCATCCCCCGCGACCCCGACACCGGCCCCGCCCCCCTCCAAATCCAGCTGCCTTGCGAATCTTGACATCGTAGCGCCCGTATCCGCCAGCCACGCCGCCAGGTCCCTAATCCTTGCCCTCCACCCCGCGACCTCGTCTCGCAAGCCCGCGTTCTCCGTCCCCAGGGCGTCCTTCTCGACGCGGTGCCGCTCCGCCTCCCGCAGCCTCTTGACGTTCGCCTGCGCAAGGACTAGCGCCGACTGGTGGAAGAATCGGTCCACAAAGTCTACCGTGGTCATGGTGTGCTCTGTCGTCTGCGTCGTCTTGAGGGTCACGCAGCCCGCCCCTGCGCCGTGCACGGCGTCCCCGTTCGTGGCGCCGCCGTCGGCAACCAAGCAGCCCGCCATGGGGAAATAATTGCGAGACGAAGGGGAGACAAGTAGCGTCGCGGCGCGGTGGGAGAAGACATGTATGTAATGCGAGACCTTCTAGTGCGTAGCTGCTATTGGAAGCGCGTTGTGGATGCACAGGGGGAAACCTAACTAACGCCGAAGGGAGAACAAGAATATTCAAAAGCGATGAAGGGGAAGACACCAGGAAACGAACGATAAAGCAGCAGCAACCCGCCTGAGTGATTGAGTGAGGATGCAAGGAGAGGTAGCGGGGGCGGAAGTTGGAAACACGAAGCAAACAAGCAAACAGAGGAAAAGGTGTTGGGAACGGCGCTAGTCCAAACAACGATGACAACAACCACACCCACAGATGCCCCCCCTTAAATCATCCCACCGGCTCCACATGAAGAGAAGAACAAAGGAAACGAGAGGGCCAAACGAGGAGCGACAACAACATGGCATAGAAGAACGAAAAAAAAAAAGAAAAAAAAAAAAAAAAGAAAAAAGGGAAGAGAAATAGAAAGCCAAAGAGATGGAGGTAGAGTTATCCCCCCCCCATTTTCACGACACACTTTACAGTCCAGCACGATCATACACCTCGTTCCTCCTCCGCCAAAACTCCTCGCCGTCTATTTGACCCTGCAGCAGCATCTTTTCCAGGACGGCCAGCTCGGCGTCGATCTGATCCTCCCGTCCCTTTGGCGGCAGCGGCGGCGAGCCCGCACCGCCACCGTCCACGCCGAGGTTGCTACTCGCAGCCGACGAGTACGGCGGCGACGCGGCCTCTGGGATGCCCGTCCCGCCGCCGCCGCCGCCGCCCGCATCCCCGCCAGCCTCCCCAAACAAGCACGAGAACGGGAACGTGCCCTCCTCGCGTGTCGAAAGGTTGATCCCCAGAGCGTACCCGTCGTCCCACGCCATCCGCACAAACAAAACGTCGCCCACCCGCACCTCAATGTCCCCGGCCTCTGCCTCGTCCGCCGTCGGAGCGTGCCCCGACGTCGCAGGCTTCTGCAGGTTCGACAGGTGCGGCACCGGCCGCGGGCCGTCGTCCACCGCTGCTGCTCCCGAGGGGAGCGGCGGCGGCGGGCCCTGGTGCGGGTCCGGAAGCTGCCGGCGCGTCGACCGCCCGCCGCGAACCCGCGAAACGGTAGAGCTGGCGCTCGAGAGCGTCGACAGCGTCGTCGCTGTGCGCGAGGCCGCCGACGACGACGACCCTGCGATGCCTACGAGCGGCGCAGACCCAGGGCTGGCCGGCCCCGCTGCAGCTGAGTCGCCCGCGCCAACCGAGTGCGGAGACTGCGGCGACATTGGCGCCGGTCCGGGTGCGCCGCCGCCAAAGCCCACAATAGGGCCGCCGTCGCCCCACCCGCCGCCCAGCGCGGGAGTCGAAAGCATCGGGGCGACCGAAGTCGTCCTGGGAGCGATGACCACCGGCGCGAGGAGGGGTGGCTGCAGCGGCGGCGGCCCGCCTACATCCCCGGGATATCCCAACCCGCCGACGCCGCCAAACCCAAACGCCGGGACCGGCGCGGCGACAACCCCGCCGCCGCCGCCGCCGCCGCCCAACTCCGCGGTCTCCCCGATGATGCTGTCGAACGACGGCGGCGGCTCGTCGAAAATGTGCCGCGAAGAGTCCCGCGGCGGCACGGCCATCCCCGCGACCGTTGTGGTGCGCGTCAGCGAGCCGAATCCGCCCAAGCCGCCCACGCCACCGAGCACGCCGCCTCCGCCTCCGCCTGGACTCGACATGCGGTGGTGGATATCGGCGGCGGCGGCGGTGGCGGCGGCGACGGCGGCCACGTCTCCGCTGAAAGATCCTCGCGTTGCGCTCGGGTCGAGTAGCATGGCTCCCGAGTCGGGAACAAGATCCGCAATGACCTCTTCGAATGGAGGCGGCGGCGCTTCGTAAGCGGATATGGGTACGCCAAACGTGTCGACGGCAGGAGGCTCAATGGGCACGGATGGAGGCCCGGCGGTACCAAAGGCCGAAAAGTGCCTTGACGTCGAACGGGCAGGGAATGCGATTTCCGCTGTTGCCGCGGGGGCTGTGACGAGAGGCCTCATCTGCTGCTGCTCCAACGTGGGGGCGGTCGGTTGCCCGGTCAGCGACGGCGTGTAGTGAGGTGATGCGGGACTCTCACTCGCGGGAAGGCTGTCCCGATGCGCGGACGATGAAGCTGATGGAGTGCGCTGGTGGCCACGCCGAGGTGGCAGTATGCCGTCCGCCGCACCGCGCTTCATCGACTGCATTCGCCTAGGTATGATAACTGGGGTCGAAGGGGCGCTGGAGGACCCTGACGGCTGCAAAGGTTGCCCTGCAACCGGAGTTGCCGCGCGTATTGGTTCCACTGCAGCAGGAGTCACTGTTGGTGTCTCAGCTGAGGGAGCTGCTGCCTGATCTCGCAGCCCTGGTGCCGCACCCTGTGTCAGTGGATTGGATCCAATCCGTTCAGGAACACAGCTGTCCGATGCTACTACACCAAGGGGCGAGCGAGGTGGGGCGACAGGTCCTGGTCCAAAAGTTGAGCTTGGCGGCGTTGGCGAAACGTCAACCGCCTTCACCACACTGGGCGGCCCAACCGGCGGAGTGTGTCCAGCGTCTTCACGATCCACCGACAGCGGCAAGACTTTTGGTATCGATGCTTGAGCATCTTGGCCCTGCCCCTTCGCTTCCTCATCGCTGTCGTCGCCGTAAGCACCAACATCGAAGGGTGACAATCGACCGAGCGCTCCCGCGACAGACGCAGGCTCTGGAGACAGGCTTCGATCCCTGGGCTGTCTACCAGCTGCAAGGTTCCGGGGTGGGGCGGAAAGGGTTCCAAGAGGAGAATGGTCAATTGAGCGACCGACATGATTGGGTGATAGTGTCGATTTGGAGTTAGATACGGGATCCAGTTTCGACGATGCAGGCGAAGCCTCCTCCCACTTTGAACTTTCTTCAGAGGATCTCCGCCCGAAATTGTTATAATGCGGTTCGTCGCGTGATCGAAAAGTCACTGGAGAAGCCAGGCTGTCCCCTAGTTCGTTTTTCCGCGCAATGGGTGACGTTGCAGAGGCACTGCTGCGAACAGGGGGTACTGGTTCCCCCTCACCGGTGGGCGAAATGGGCACAGCGTTACCGCTTCGAACCGGCGGAACCAATCGGTGCAGGTTGACGACGCTCTCTGGCGCCTCTGACAACTTCGGAGAGTCAACAACTGACGTCGGAGACGGATAAGATGTCGCAGATACAGGCGACCGGTCCACCGGTGTGCCCACCTGGTCAGCATCATACTTTGAAATAGGCAAAACTGGCGACCCTGTTGGACCAACGAGGGCCGGGACAAAGCTCTCCACGTCAGACTGGCTCGCAAATTTGGAGTCGAGGGCCACTGCATTTACAAATGTCAGCCCTGTCGACAACGAGTCTGACAGCACCATAAAATGCCTCGTCTGCGTTTGACAGTATTCCACCTTGAACCGAATTTCGTGGGTCACCTGAGCGGATCCACCGTGCGTTTTTAGCAGTGGGTGTACGTTCGCCGAAACCGCACGCTGGTCCAAGTCAGGCATCGCCGAGTTCGTGGGAATGTCTTGAGTGAAAAAAAACGGGTTGGAATAAGAGGCAGGTGCGCCGGGAGTACTTTCTGAGGAGCGTAAAATTTTGGACAAAACATTCTCTCGCGAAATAGGGAGCTTTCCCGATTCCCTGCAAATGAGACCGTGAAGGTGAGCGAAAAGGGAGCCGCTTGGAAGGTGTTACTCAACTGAAATGTGAAAACCTCAACAATGGAACATTGCAAGGATTGAAATGATATGCGGTCCTCAGCAGCTGTCAACTCCAGCGACACTGAGGATGTCTTGCCGCCAATCTCAACAACTTTTGGAATGGACATTCGGTAACGCACCATGCCTGTGAGTGATTTGAGTAAAGGCAGCATTAAGGTTGTTAGGGAGGAAAAGAGGATAGCACACGGTCGAACGAGCAAACTGAAGGGAAAGAGGGAAGGTTCGGGCGGAGTTGAGTACTGGGCTAAGGTGGCACTACCATCCAGCACAGATCCTTCCCGCAAGTCCGGTTTCGGGGCAGCCAGCAAGCGACATCCCCGCCGCACAGTTATTTCTCTCCGAGCCACGACGGGGGGCCCTACGGTCCTTCGCAGGATGGCGTACAAAATGTACGTAACGTCCCTGTTCGTGTTGGAGACCGTGGGGTCGGCGATGGACGGCGGCATATTCAGGGGAATGTCGACGAGAACGCTTGCCGTTGATCTGCATAAGTGCACCGCGCAGAGTAAGCGGGGTAAGAGTGAGAGAGAGAATGTGTGTGTTTTGTGTGTGTGTGTGTTGGTTGAGTGGTCAGTGTGCGATGTAATGTCTGTCGGCGTCAACCCGAAGTCAATAAATGAATTGCATTATGTCGGACCCCTTTTTGGGCTGAAGACAGACGGAGACAGACAGATAGACAGACAGACAGACAGACAAAGACTTGTTTGCCCCTTCCCACACGCAACTCACCTTCCGGGAACCAAGCCGACTGGACTCGACGGGTCGACTATCGACTTGACCGCCTTGAAGATGGGCTTTCGGTGGAGCAGCGCTGCAGCGCTCCTGGACTCGGGATCGAATGATCCGCCCTTCACGCCCACGGGGACGCGTGCCGGCAGTGGGCCCTGGCCGACGAACAGCACCACCGACAGGCGGCTGGCCACCACCGAAACGGCCGTCTGATGATCGTCCTCCTGCTCGCTGAGAGGCCGGGACCCAGCAGCCTCGTCGGCCACGGTGATCGTGAGGCATCCGTAGAAACCGGCGGCGTCGTCGCTGATGACTACGACGCTGCTGGGAGAGCCGCTCCCGCTGCTGCTGGTGCTGCTGCTGACTTCGCTCGACGCCGATGGTAGAGAGGCAGAAAACAGTTATCTCCAGAGCAACGGGGACAGCAGCAGCAGCGGAGGACAACCAAGAAGCGGTCGAAGAGTTTGTTGTTATGCTGGAGGTGCTCGCACGGAGAGTCTGGGCTGAAAAAGTGGTTGAGACGGACGAATGCGATGACGATGAAGAAAATGCAGATGCGGGCGAAGAGAAGGTCAAGGCGCCACCGTTGTGGTGGTGGTGGTGGTGGTGGTGGTTGTGGTCAAGCGAGGTGCCCAATACGAGGGTTCGCGGGGCGGCCGACGCCGCCGGGCGCGAAGGCGACGGTGACGGCGCCATCGAACGCAATGGAGAGGTGGGAGAGGGTGGCGGAAGCGGCGAAGAAGAAGAAGCGGACGAGGAAGAAGATGTCCCCGATCGTGGCCCGAAGGCGGCGGCGGCGGCGGCGTCGGCGGCAGCGGAAGGGGGAGAGGATGAGGAGTAAGATGGCGCGAACGAGGAGAAGGGGGAGGAAGAAGGGGAGGAGGAGGTGGTGGTTGCAAGGGGTCGCTGCTTTGTCGATGGCGACGGCCAAGATGGATCCTGCGCCGCCGCATGCGGAGACGGCCCAAACGGACGAGGAGGCGGCGCCGGGGCGGCACCGCCGGGCACCATTTTCTGGGTTGTTTTTTTCTTCTTTTTTTCCCTTCTTTTTTGTTTTCTTTCTTTGTTCTGTGGATGCGGATAGAGTGGGTTAAGTCAATTATTATAAAAAAGTGGAGGTGGTGGTAGCGCTGCTGCTGCGTGCGTACACCACCCAATCATAACGCCATCGGCTCAACCTTCACATTCTCCCCTTCGCCGGCAGCCTCGCGTTTGACGAAACTTTCGCCCTTCACCGTCGTCCCTGCTGCTGAGCTCCCAATTGGTGGCGCCAACTCTGCCCCAACACCACCACCTCCACCACCGCCGACGCCGACGCCGACGCCGACGCCAACCCCTGCCGCCTCTGCAGTGGGCCCATCGTCTTGCTCCATAGGATCCGGATGGTTCTTTCGCCAGTGGCTCCAGTGATAAAACTCCTTTTGGTGAATTAGCTGGACCGCGTTTTCCGAAGCGACCGCCGCGCGGAACGAGGGGTGCTGCAGGTTTGCGAGCATTTCTAGGCAGTAAGGGTACCTACATGAAAGAATGGAAGAGTAATACGCACGAAGGAGTGGCGATGTCGTGTTATTCGATCTCGAGTAGGAACGAAGAGTTCGAGAGGATGTTAACTGACACGATCAGCTTCGAGTACTCGGGTCTTCGCCAATAGTCAAGATATTTCAAGTAGTTGAGAAACGCCGGGTCGTTGAAGTACCGTTGTTGCGCAAGGACTGGGTCGGAAGGCAAGCGAAATGTTATTGATTTGCAGGCAAAGCTGATAATTTGCGAGGCTGCTTTCTCCCAGGCAAATGCTTTGGCAACCGCGGAGGAACCGCAAAGGACGATGACACGAACCAGAAAAAAAAAAGGGGTGGAAAAAACCCTTTAGCCTCACACTGAAGATACTTAGGGTTCGCCAGGCACTGCACGAACTCCAGCTCCATCATGCATCTCTGCCGATCGGCCTCGCTGGATGGAAAACGTTCTCAGTTGGCTTTCGATCGCGGTCGAAGATCAGGCGCGAGATTGCAGTTTCAGCAGGACAAGCACCGGACTGCTTTCAGCGATGCCGCGTCCAGAGTACCTTTGGGGAGGGCGGCCGGTTCCATCTGCCATGTGGGGTTGGGGAGAGAGCGACCACCGGATTGGAAAAAAAAATGGAGGCAAATGTTCACCAACACACAAAGGTGTTACACATTTCACAAGCTTTAGCAGGATACAAAAACGATCATCGCCTTATTCGTAGTTATTCGTTGACAATAATGAGAGCAACTTTGGTGTTCTTTGCTCAATCGAAAACGCGACCACGTCGGTCACTTCACTTCACCCTCCATCTCGCACTCCCTCACTCTCACTCACTCTCTCTCCCTCTCCCTGACTCTCACGTATCCGCGGAACAGCTGTCCAACTGAGCACACCCGTGGGACTGCCGCTCTCCTCTGCATATGGCTTGTCTCCCTCTCTCTCTTGCTCTTGGTCTCCTGGTGTGTGTGTGCGTGTGTGTGTGGGTGTGTGTTTCCGCCCATGACTGACTACTGCGAAATGCGAGCGCACGGAAGGAGGGGTCAGACTGAGTGCTGTCCACCGGAGTTCGCGCTTTTCAAGTCTGGCAGAGTGTGTCTGCATCCAAGACGCGGAGAGAGACCAAGCACGAGGAAGAGAGGGAGAGAGGCCTTCAGCCCCGAGTCGGCGCAGATCTTGAAGGGAAATCACAAGCGTGGGAAAGGGAGATGGAGAGACAGTGGACGTTGTCAGTCGTTCCGACTGCTCTGCTCCTGAAGCAAAGTATTGCAAAGATATTCAGCAGACAGAGGTCCTATGCGCACTTGCCCACACAGAGAGAACTGCACAACAGACCTCCCCCCGTATTTATATTTTTTTGGGCTGTTCCTGTTCTCACGTTCTCAGGATGAAAAGTATAAATTGAAACGGATCAAAGGCAGTGGGCGTCCAAAAAAAAAAAGGAAAAAGGAACTGAAAGAAGGCGGGGGAGGAAGAGAAAGAACAGAGGAGGAGGGAAGGAAATTGACAGAAGGAAAAAAAAAACACATCATTTTTCACACACACACACACTCTCTCTCTCTCTCTGTCTGTCGTCTGTCTCTCTGTCTCTCGATCGCTCTCTGTTCCTCTGCCCACTTTGCAGAAGGACCAAACCAGAAGAAAGCGTGTGCCAAACAGAAAAAGAAGAAGAAAAAAAAATTCGCACAGAGGCCGTCGACTGGGAGCCGGGGTGAGTGTGAGTGAGTGAGTGGGTGAAGGGGGGGCGGTGGGTGGGTGGGTGGGGAGGGAGAGTGAGTGAGAAGAGAGCGAGCGACTGGGGGCGATGGGCGCCGCCCACCACCCAACAGGCAACCAACCAACCGACCAAGGCCGCCCCCCTTGGCCTGTCTGTCCCCGCCCCCCTCCCTGTCCCCATCGACTTCTCGGCACACACCGGGCCTTGCCTCTCTCTCTTGGTCTCCCACTGGCACGTCCCACTCTCCTCCTCTATCCCCTGCTCTACCCTTCCCTCCGCTGTCTCCATCCATCCGCACCCACACACCCACACACACACACACACGCCCTCTCTCTTTCTCTCGCTCTCCCTCTCTCCCTCTCCCTCTCCCTGCTCTTAAACTTCGACCCACCTCGCGCACTCCCTCTCCCCTCTCCGGCTTCTACCTTTTTCTTGCCTTGCCTCTCGGCTTCATAGCCTCGTCTCACTTCCCAATGGCATCTACAACACAATTATTGCTCGGTTTTGTTGGAAAACCGGTCACAGTGAAACCCCAAACCCTCCCTCGTTGTCCCCCTCCCTTGTCCTTGCCTTCTACTGGCGTGCACTCGCCTCCCATCCTTCGTTCTGTTGGCTCGCAGCGACCGTTCTAATCTTTCTCTCTCGTTGCCTGCCTCGTCAGCCTTCAGATACATTGTTCTCACACACACACACTCTCAAACTAAGGCGGAACGTACCAAGCTTGTTACATGTACGCCTTCGGTTCCAACCAGTCGTCGTGGCTCTCCACTCAACAGCAGCAGCAGCAGCACCAGCAGGCGCACACTGCCCAGCACCAGCAGGTTCAGCAGCAGCACTACCAGCAGCACGCCCAGTTGCAGGCACATGAAGATCCTCACTCCCAGAGTAACGTCGCGCCGTCTCAAATGCAAGCGAAACAAGCGGCTTCGCGCGCCCCTCAGGCGGCCGGAGAGACCGCTACGGGCTCGTCCTCAGCGCCTTCGCGAGGTATGCATCATTGTCGAGGGCAACAACAGTCTGACGATGACCTAGAAAAACGAGCGGAAATTCTAAGAAGCATAAAGGCACTGCCGCCTGCGAAAATAGTCCCCCCGAAGAATCCGCCCTCAGCCTTTTTGATTTACGCGAATTCCGTCCGAGAGCAGCTGCTCAATACTTTTGAAATTCAGAGCTTACCCAAAGCCGACCGAATTAGGCGTGTCATGGCGATTGCTGGGGAACGCTGGAGAAATATGACACCAAACCAGAAATATGTGAGAAATATTTCGTTCTGTAATGGCTGTATGCTCACTCTTGACGTAATGAAAGGAATATGAGGAGCGGCACCGAGTCGCCAAGGAGCAGTACAATCGATCACACGCCGAGTATTTGAAACAGCGCACAACGGAAGATATCGTTCTTGAAGAGAAAAGGAGGGCGCTAAAGAAGCGTTTGAATCCGAATAAGGCACTCCGCCGAGTCGACAAGGATCCGGATGAGCCGGAGAAGCCAAAGAATGCCTACATGCTTTTTTTCATTGACGTTGCGAGCGGCAAGATGACGACATTGCAAGGCGACGTGTTCAGCCAGCAAATGAATCAAACCGATCGACTGAAGGCAATTGCCGAGACGTGGAAGTCGATGTCGGACGAGCAAAAGGCGGTACGTTGTACCTCGAACTGCGGAGAGACTTTATGTATCTAATCCGACCTTTTGATTTTGAATTGTTTTCCGCAGCCGTACGTCCAGCAAGCGAAAATATTGAAGCAAGAGTACGACGAAAAGTACCAGGAGTATCTTCAATCATCTGGCCGCCAAGACTTCGTGGATACCGTGAACGTCCTGATGCGGAAAGAAAAGAAGAAGAAGATTATTCCAATCGTTCCCGTGAACCCGGCGGCATCAGCCGCCGCCGCCTCGTTGGTTGCACACACTCAAACGGCCGCGGCATCCGGCTCTTCAAAAAAGAAGCAGCCAGCCAAGGCCGTCCCCGCAATTTTAAACCCAAGCATGGCTCCAACCGGTCTGAACCCGCAGATGATGGGGACGATGGGACAAATGCCAATGTTTGGCATGGGTTTAATGGGAGGTGGCCTTACCGCCATGGGTCAGCAACAAGCGCAGCAGCAGCAGCATCAACAGTACTTGCACCACCAGCAAGTGTTGCACCAACCTCATCACCAACAGCAGCAGCAACAACAGCAGCAGCACCATCAGGGGCTTCCGCTTCCGCGACAGCAGCCGCAGCAGAAAGGCAGAGGCGCCGCCGCTGCTGCCGCTGCGGCAGCGGCAGCACAGCAGCAGCAGCAGCAGGCCAATGGCATGATGTTGCAGGGACAACATCATTTGCATATGCAGCAGCAGGGGATGCAAGCTATGGGACCGCTTCACCGTTGGTGAAAAAGTCCGACGAGCTCCATCTCGCTAGCGGGTCGGATCCGGTGTTCAAGGATTTTTTAAGTGCAAATACCACGCGGAATGGACTTTCGACGACGTAGCAGCTCACGGCACCCTTGCATTTTTCGACATAAACGCATTTTTTCGCACAAACTCAGTACTTCTTCCTTTTTTCCCTTGTTTTTAAACACTTCTCCACTTGACACCACTGTTGGCACTTGGATTGAAGGAAGGTCTCGCAAAGTGTGTGCGCCGCGAACGTCTTTCTGTGTCCGTTCGTCCTTTCTCACTTCGCTCTCTGTTTCCCTCTCGTTGTTTTCTGTGCCGCAGTTTTTTTCCCCCTCGTTTGCCATGCTGCTTGCTAGCTTGAAATCCTGGCCCCAAAATTTGTTCGACTCCGTGTTCTCCCAGCCCACTTTCCTTTGCTTCTCGGTAGTTTTGTTGCTGTCTTTGTTGTGCTTCACCCTGTTTCCCGCTCACCCTCCGTGCAATTTTTTGTGTCCACCAGCGAGCCGGTCGTCGAAGTTGAATTCGTTCTTCGTGCCCTTTTTCGTCCTCCCTTGTTCGTTATTTTCCATCGTGTTTTTTGTGTGTGTTCGTTGCCGTCCCAAGCCGTATTTTTGTTTTGCTTTTTTCCCTTGTTTTCCCTACTTCTCAACTCAATTCACACGATGACCAGCGCCCGCTTTGTACAAATAAAAGCAAGGTATCTACTCGCAGTTGACAAAAGCTCCCCTTCATTTGGAGTTTTTAACCTTAACCACTGCCTGCGCGCGCGAGTGTCGTGCGGTGATGAATAATAAATAACCCCCCGACGTGGGATGAGCCGTATGTTGGTACCCCCGATCATACAGAGTAGGAGGATGAACCTGGTCCTAAGGGGATGGCTGGATGATTTCGTGCGTTGTGGATGCCACATTCCTTGTTTTAAGCAACTGTGTGTGAGTCCAAGTATTTATTTGAGTTCAGCCGTAGTTTCCGCCCCTACACGAAGACGCTTTCGTCTGTGGCTAGATTTTGACGCAAAGATTCCTCATACCCTATTTACTATTCCTGATTCTTCAGTTCCCAAGGTGTGTTATCAAAAGTGTATTTTGCGACAAAAACCTGACTGCTCTTTGTGTACAGTTTCCATTTGCGTCAGGGTTTGCCCCCCCACTTCCTTTTTTTTTTTTTTTTTTTTTTTCTTTTTTTTTTCCTTTTCAGTGACAGAGACTGCTCGGCTGCTAAGGGATTCAGGTGCCTGTCTTTAGCTTCCAAGTGGTTGTCCAAAGTACGTTTTGCAGATATCATTGGGGGACCTCTCTTTACTACTAGTAAGTTTGTCTTTTACAGAGTGCTCAGGTGTACATAGTGCATTGTGAAGTGCGAAGCACGTAACCGACGTTTGGGTCAGGCTATTTATTATCTGGAGTATTTGTTTTATGTCGCCATGAAGAGGCGACGTCGGTGACTGGGTTGTAGACAGAACGGTCACCAGGGTGGTCCCATGAAAGCCATGAAGGGGCGTTGGTGTGGCAGAGATGACTGTGGGAGACAGGTGTGGAGTGCCTATCTCTCACACCATCTGCTGTGCCCATGGCCTCATGAAGGGGATACCCTGTGGGTGACAGAAAAAGTTGGTGACTGCTGGGGACAGACAAAGTATGTCTGTCTCTTCACCTATCAGAGGTGAAGCAGTCTATCTGCATAGGAGGCGCACAGGCGAGTAGTGCCTGTCTGACGCCCAGTGCAGCCCTTGAGGGCCCATGATGAGGCGGATGAGGTCTGTCCACAGTGGACACAGGTGCAGTGCCTGTCAGAACCCACTTGGCTCGCTTCAGCAAAACGACTTTGCCAGTGGAGGCGACTTTTTGGAGGAGCGTCAGAGGTGCAGAGAGAGCCCATCAGAGATGACTGCAGCAGACAGGGTTGGAGACTGACAACAAAGGACAAAATCCAATTACAGCAGCATCCTGAAAAGTTTGGTTCTCCTTTTCACTTCCCCAGACAACATTGGACAACATCTGATCAAGTAGACACACAGAGACAAAGGGAGCGGACATAGTAAATGTACAATTTGTCTAACGTCCGCACCATGTGAGGAACAGACATAAAAGTCCGCTGGTTTGCGTGCACTTAGGCGCACGCCAAGAGCCAGGGTTCGATTCCCTGTCGGTTTCATGCTTTGACAAGCTTTGAGCCTGAGCGTGTGCCTTTCAGTAAGTCCGCTCTGAGATTTTCCTGCCACTGGTGAAACTTGCATCTCACACAGCAAGGCCTCGCAAGGCACCCTTGTCACAGGTGTGGGGGGTTGTTCTTGTTCTGTCTCTGGTCAGCTGTCTGTTCAGTCCAAGCAGAGTAGGCAGTCCTTGCTCAAGAGGGTTGAACCGACCACCACAGGACACACAAGGCCTCCCCTTGCGCTGATTCCGCAAGTGACAAAGCTACTCCCACCTACAGCCATTCAGCAGCAAGTAGAATGTCGGCAGTCAACAGCAATCAGCCCCACTTACACATGAACAAAAAGGGAGGGTAGGACAGGTAAAAATAAGGAAGGAGGGTAAATGAAAAAAGTGGAGTGAAAGGTCGGATCTCGATATAGAGAGAGACTGTTCAGCAAGGTTTACGCTACTCTGCCCCTAGTTGGACAGCGCAAACCACAGAAATGAACTGAAGGACACTGACTAATGCAGCTGAATGCCCAGAACCTGAATAGCCACCACAGTAAATGTCAGGTGGGAAGAAGAAGATATTCCAAATGCCAGAAAATATCAAAGTTAAAACCTCTCAGAATAATTTGGGATAAGGGAGAGAGAGAGAGAGAGAGAGAGAGAGAGAGAGAGAGAGAGAGAGAGAGAGAGAGAGAGAGAGAGAGAGAGAGAGAGAGGATTGGGGATAGGGAAAGGGATAGGATCGCTCACGTACTACATGCACAAGGCAGGCGGTGTTTGTGGTTGGGGACGATCCTCACCTGTTTCTCACAGAGATTTCTTGGAGAAAAGGTGAAAGAGAGAAAAGAAAAAAGGGGGGGAAAACTATAACAAAAACGGAAAGACACGAAAAGGAAGAAACTCAAAGACATCCGAACGAATCCATATGTGTGTTTCAACCTGCTTTGGCAGTGACTTCGTTGCTGCCAAAGCAGCCAAATAATCCAGAAATCGAAGAAAGAGCAGCCTCAGTGCCTTGGGCACCTCCACCGCAAGCGAAAAAATTTGAACAGTCGCAACGACGCCCCACAACCCTTGGCAAAGTTTCCGCTGACACTGCAGAGGTGACTTAGCTTCCCTACTGTAACAACAGATTGTGCATATATTCTAGTTGGTAATTGGACTCTTTCCATGAAGCCCAGGTCACACGGCACAGGCTGGGTCCAACAACAGGCGCCTCCACGGACTTTCTCAAAAAGCACACACACCCAGCTCAACACTGGGTAAAAGCATAACACTGGCAGGGATTCGAACCGCAGAACTTAGCACTATGACATCTGAACATAGAATGTCCGGACCAAGGAGGTATAGTACATTTAATATGTCCGCAGTCTGTGTCTTTTTTTTATTTTTATTATTTCATGCTGCGGGAGGCTGTGGGAAGAGTGAGATGCCACACAGGTATGGCAGAAAGCCAAGGACCTTGACAGAACCAAGCGCGTTGCCGCACGCAGGCCACCCTAGCTGCTGACACTACAGGGAAGCAAAGTAAACAACAACAAGAAAACTACATCAACAACAAATGGGGTAGAAAACTTAAGGCCTAGTCCTTGCGCAAAGTGTCAATCTGACACGGAGTAAGTGGGTGGACAGAGTCAGGGGGGAAAAGGGCAGAGCCGCAGAAAAAGGGTGGAGCAGGGGAGGTGGGAGGCGCCAGATGAGGTACAGGATGTGGGGGACACACAATTGTCTGTGGAGTTGGATTGGAAACAGTGACTGTGCGCCGAATCCAGAGTGTTCCAAGAGCTGGGCGAACAGGGCCAAAGTAGTGTTGGCGCCCGACCTGAATACTGCCTCACAAGAGGAGTCAATCAGGAGGAGGACAGGTGTTGGAGTAGTGGCAGCTGCAGTTACCGCATTGAGGAGCATAAAGTGGCCGATGCTGACGTGCAGGGAGTATATGAGGCTGTGGAGAGGCAGTATCGCTGGGTGCTAGCCTTGGGTTGGGGGATCATGAGGGAGAGGGAGTGGCCTGCAGGGCCGCAGGAGCAGGGCTTGCAACTGGGGATGGTGCGTGGGGCATAGAGGGGCTTACAGGCGGAGGAGTGGGAGAAGTTGGTGGGTGGTGGCGACGCTTGTCACAGGATGTAATGCTGTGGTCACATTCCCAGAGATAGTTTCGTCACAACAAGGGTGCCAGATTAACTGATGGACGTTGAGGAGGAAGTCGTGGAAGATGTGTACAAGGGTGGTAACAACTTCGTTAGCTGGGGAGGCCTCACGGTGGTGGAGGATATTGTAAAAGGATTGAGGGATGATGCCCTGAAGGAGAGTGGGGAGGTTGAGCAGCGCGTCGGCAGAGAGAGGCAGAATTTAGGGAGGGATAGCCAGAAGGGGCAGAAGAGTGAGCGTTTGGGTGTAGGGCTTCTGAGGGGGAACAAGAGGCCAAGGCGGATGTGAGGGAGTTTTTAACAGAAAGGAAGGCATTCTGAGTGACATGGCAAAGAAAGATGTGGGAGGAGGCCTCTGCCACAGTTACACAACAAAGACAAAACCGTTGGGGTGAAACATAGTGTACCAGAGGTGGAGGCGAGGTCGAGAGGGTAGCGATTCAGTGAAGAGTTGGAGGCGGAATTTGCAGCAGTGTGGAGCAGGAAGCATGTCAAAAAGTGGGGAAGGGCAAATGCCAGATTGAAGAACAGGGAAAGTAGATTCCCAATAAACAGAAGAAAAAGAGTCTTGGAAAGCAGAAGCAAAAGAGTAATTGGAGAGACTACTGTGGAGTGTGTGACATGAAGGAGGCAGAGTTGTTGGTGAAGTTGCCTGAGGACTGCTGTTTCGTTGATGAAGGCTGTTGCGGGTAGAAGGGTCTGTGAGGTGAAGGGGATATCGGCAGGGGGCATCTTGACTTGGAAGTGAGAAGCGAGATGATCTGCTGCCTCGTTGCCAGCAGAACCAGAGTGGCCACGGGTCCAGATCACAGTCGAGGGAGGTCCAAAATGTCACAAAAGGAGGTGTCCGATGGGGCCCAAAGGGAGATGGGTTGTAGTGGCTTGTCACTCCCCTTACCGATTCAGTCGGTCTTACTGATCCAGTCAGTTCTGTCTCTGTTCTAACTTGGCTTTGGCCTTGTGCCCCAGATGAAACCCTTCTGTGTCTTGCACCAGAGGATTATGCTTTCTTTTGTGATTGTGTCCGTTTCATGCTTTGGTGTGAGAAACCCCTCTTTTGTGTTAGAGATTTATTTGTGTTTTTCTTGGGCTTTTTAAGACTCCAAATACACTTTCCTGTCTAGTGCCCCTAGACACCCTCCTTTTGCTCCTTTTCATTAGTCAGGATTGGTATTTAGGTCCATGCTCTAGTTTCCACCTATAGCCCTAGGTGAGGAGTTAGAGAGCACAGTCTCACAACTTGGCATCCAAGATTTGTTCAACCTCAAATTCCTCTTCACCCTCTACCTTGTTATGAATCACCCTCTGGAAACCTCTGGAACCTTCTAGAACATTCCTTCATGGAACCTTCTGGAACCTTCTGGAACATTCTAGAACATTTCTCCATGGAACCTTCTGGAACCTTCTTTGCTTTCCTGACTTGTCTTGTTGTCATTGGTATCATTGGTATCATTGTATTACTAATTGCTCTTTCTGGAACTTTCTTTGAGTCTTGACAAGGAAGACTCTCAAAAGGTATAAAAGGGGGATGGGGGACCTGTCCCATCCCTCAAGTGAATTATTGTTTCCAATACAATCATCACTCCTCTCAGTTCCTTGTCTGCCTTGTCCTGTCCTGCCCTGTTCCTGACATCATAATTCACTTCACCCTCTCCTACTACTCTCTGCCATCATGTCTGACCCAAACAACACCTTCCCTGATGCAACTGCCTTCCAAGCCTTGATGGACCAATTACAAGCCCTTTCAAGACAGACACACCAACTTCAAGAACAAGTCCTTCACCAGCAGCACCAGCTTCAACAACAACTTCACCAACAAGAACATCAAGCTCTTCCCCTGCCCCAAGCCAACCAAGCAAGAGAGCCCAAGGTTCCCAGCCCTGACAAGTTCACTGGGCTGGCCAAAGACCTTAGGAACTTTATGGCCACTGTGGAGAATGTCATCCTTCTCCAACCTTCAAGATTTCCCAGTGAGCAAGTCAAGGTTCTTTCACAAGCACCCTCCTGTCTGGTCAAGCTCAATCATGGTACAGATCTCTCCCAAGCACACCCACCACCCTGCAAGAGCTCTGGGAGGGGCTGGAAGCTACCTTTGGTGACCCCTACGCATCTTGGACAGCAAGATCCAAGCTCAAGCATATCAAGCAAGGAAAGCAATCTTGTGTGGCCTACACCAACCAATTCAAGCAACTAGCCAGAGACTCTGGATACAATGATGCAGCTCTGATGGAGCTGTACCATGATGGTCTCCATGAGTCTATCCAAGACATGCTCTCCCAGTCTCTGCACATCCCTGAGACCTTATAAGAGTACATTCTCCTTGCCATCAAGATTGACAACAGACTCTACTCCAAGAGGTTGAAGCAAAGACAAGTAGGAACTACATCAAGGCTTACCCCAGTCCCGCAAGCTCTTACAGTTCCTGAACCCATGCAAGTGGATGCAGTTGAGACACTTCCTAAGGGTCCTCTGAGCCAAGAGGAGAAAACAAGGAGGGCCCAGCAGGGACTGTGTTTCTACTGTGGCTCCAAGGAGCATGCTGTCAAGGACTGCCCAAGGAAGAAGCACCCAAACTCCCAGGTCCAGGCTCACTGAGGGGCAATTCCCTGGACCCTCCTCCAAGCTGCCCCTGTTTCATCACCACCACCAGCACCACAAACACCTCAGATTCCAAGCCCCACCAACTCACCATGGATGTCAAGATTCAACTCTCACCCAAGTCAACCATCACAACCAAGGCCCTTATCGACTCTGAATCATCCTGCAACATCATTGATGCCACCCTTGCCAAGCCTTGTGCATTCCCACCATCAAGAAATCCACACCCCTCAAGGTCCACTTTGCCAATCACGCTCTGTTCAAGAAAATCAGCCATGAAACCAAGCTAAACCTCCACATCCAAGACTTTCTACCATCCATGGTCAACCTGGAAGTATTGGATCTTGGCTCACCCACATTCTCTGTCATCCTGGGATTACCATGGCTGCAAGCCCAGAACCCTGCCATTGATTGGGTCACTGGTCAAGTCCAACCTCCACCAATTGGAACAGTCACCCAAAACTCAAGTCAAGGCCCCAAGTCTCATGCTCGCAAGTCCTTGTGTGAGGACGACAGGCCGTCAAGCCTGTGACCTCAAATAAAAGAGTGTATACCCACTTTTTCACTGATAATTGTGAGGATTATCCACCTCTCTCGAAGCGCGTTATACACGCATTCGGCTTGGACTCTGCTGTATATATTATTATTTATTATTACTGGTTGTCCACATAAGCCACCGACTGACACTTGTTGTCGCACCCACATCACCTGTCACTATTATTATTCGTGCTATTATTATTATTATTCTGTACAATGGCTGCAGACTGAGTGATTCAGTGTTTGCTCAACTGCTGGCATAGGGCTTCCTTGCTCAGTGGTTAGAGCACTCCCTTCCATTGGGAAGGTGCCAAGTTCGAGACTTGCTGACTGTTGGGCTGCAAAGTCCACCATGCCCAGCTAATAACCCCTCACTTTTGGAATGACTAAGGACTGCACCACTTCTGTGGGAGAAGTGCAAAGTCCAGATGCCCAGCTACCATGATGTAATGCCTCATATGAGTGGTATGAGAAGACAGGGCTTTTCTTTCTCTTTCTGTTGATGATTTTTACTTATTTTTTCAATTAGTATTTTCCTTTGTTTTGGCTCTTTTTCTTGTTTTATCTTTTATTTAATTGTTTGTTTACTGTCTCTCTTTGTGTGTCTTCCTTTCTTTCTGTGGCTGTGGTGAGTGTCTTCTTGTCTGCACCAATCATTTCTTGCCGGTTCCTCCACCCCCCCTCCACTCTGCTCTGGTGGCTGTCTGCCAAGAAATGGCCCCATGATTCTCTGAGCTGTCTCTCTTTGTTGATGGCTCAGCCCTATTTGGTGAATCACCCATCCATTCTGTTCTTTACTGTTTTATGTATTGGTTTGTTGTTTTGTATGCGTTTTCCCTCCTTTTTCCTCTCCTCCCTGTGATTCCAACCCTCTCCTATTTAAACTGCTGCCCCCTCTTCTTGTTGACTGTGAGAACTGTACCTGAAGTCCCTTGCCTGCCCTTTTCTTCCTGACTGTGTGTATGAGCTGGGGGTTGCAGTCCCCTGGTGTGTGACAGGAGGTTGAAGTCCTCTTGGCCTTCATGGCAGTGTGCTGGGTTCAATCCCCAGTGCACCTCACCATTCTGCATGCTGTTTAGGTTGGACTGGGTAGGAGCCACTTGGTGATGGAAGGATAGAGGGTAAATCTGTGGTGGTGCCTCTAGGTTCCTGTCAATACATCTAGTCAAATCCAGGTCTCTCAAGGTGATATGAATGAGCTGGCTGGTCAGGTACTGCTGCAGAAATGGTCTCTCAGGTATGCCCCCCATCTCCCTGGTTGTTGGCTCCTGTGGCCTCTGGTGGGCCTGGTCTTCACTGGGTTCAGACCCTCTTTCTCTCAGATTAATGCCTGTGATGTCATGGTGTCACACTTGTGTGTGGGAGTGGGTTTTAACCTTCCTTGCTCCTAAGATAGGGGATTCCTCTGGCCTGGTGAGGCAGATGTCTGTGTCCTAGTAGGATGAAGCAAGAAGAGTCCCACTGTCTCCCACCCTGTGTGCCCCCTCCTTGGATTGAGTTGGAACCTCTCTTGGGAGTGAGACAAGATGTGTCTGGTTCTGTTAAGTGGAAAACAGTTCTGGTTTGGTCCAACAGGCATCTCTGCACACTAACTGTTCCTTGTGTTTGCCCTTTGTCTCCAACCCCCTCCAACTTAGGGCTTGTCGTTGGTAGAGAGGGAGCTGGTGCTCCAAGGTGGTGGCTCCAATAGGTTGGGACCTGGCCACTTTCCTCCCCACTCTCTTGCCTTTCCCCTTGGCTTCTGCCTTGGGAAGGAGCTGGCACAGATTGGTTGGTGCTGCCTTAGGCGCCCCCTTTGTTGCCCTAAGTCTCATTCCTTACCGAGTGATTCGGTCCCTTTGGCTTTGCCACTGGGGTTTCTCTGAGTCTTGGACCAGAGGCATTTTGCACTTTTGTGATTGTGCCACCTTTGTCACACTTTTCTTATGTTTCCCTTTTAGATGTGTGATAACTGCTCTTTTTTGTGTTTAAAGAGTTTCTTTTGTGTTTGATGATGGGCTTTAGTAGACTCCAAATACATTTTCCTGTCTGGTGACCCCTAGACACCTTCTTTTGCCCTTTTCATTAGATAGGATTGGTATTTAGGCCATTGCTCTATTTCCACCTCCAGCCCAGGGTGAGGAGATTTAGAGAGCACAGTCTCACACTTGATTCAAGGTTCACAGCCAGGTATTAAAGGTCAACCACCAAAGACAACTCCAGTGTCACCCTGCAGTTCACAAATCCCAGCCAAGACTCAAGTTCCACAGTTCACAGTTCACAGTCAAGATTCAAGTAGAGCTTATAGAGCTCACAGTCATGGCCAAGACTCTAGTTCACAGAACCCACAGTCAAAGATTCAAGTACCACAGTTCACAGTCCACATTCAAGATTCAAGTTCCACAGCTCACAGTCTTTGCCAAGAACAGAACTCACAGTCAAAGATTCAAGAATCACAGTTCCCAGTCAAGAATTCAAGCCCCACTGCTGAAGAGCACAGGAACTTGGACCCATCAGACCTTTTGCTGGCATCCAAGCAACCAAAAGAATATCTCCCTTATGCTGATGTGTTTTCCAAGACCAAGGCAGACCTACTACCAGCTCAGAGGCCTTATGACTGTGAAATTCCACTCAAGGATGAAACTTGCAGCCCACCTTTCAAGCCACTGTACCACCTCTCTCCACCAGAAGCCAAGACCCTCCAGGAATACATTGAAGAAATGCTGAACAAGGGATTCATCCAACCTTCCAAGTCACCAGCTGGAGCTCCCATCTTTTTTGTCAAGAAGAAGGATGGGGGACTGAGACCCTGAGTGGACTACAGAGATCTCAATGAGATGACAGTCAAGAACCGCTATCCACTGCCTCTCATCTCTGAATTACTGGACAAACTGAGCCATGCAAGGATATTTTCCAAGATTGACCTCAGAGGTGCCTACAATTTGGTCAGAATTAAGCCCCAGGATCAATGGAAGACTGCCTTCAGATGCAAATACGGTCACTTTGAGTACTTGGTGGTCATGCCCTTTGGACTTACCAATGCCCCAGCTATTTTCCAAGGCATGATGAATGACATATTCAGGGATATTCTGGACCTTTTTGTCATTGTCTACCTGGATGATATCCTGGTATTTCCATCTGACACTGCCAGCCATATGGGACATGTCAAGACTGTCTTGGAGAGACTCAGACAGCATCACCTCTATGCAAAGCTGGAGAAGTGTGAATTCCACAAGACCTCCATTGAGTTTTTGGGGTTCATTGTGTCTGACAAAGGGATCTCCATGGCACCAGACAAGATCCAAACTATTCTTGAATGGAAGGCTCCAAATTCCATCAAGGATGTTCAAAGCTTCCTTGGATTTTGCAACTTCTACAGAACCTTCATTGCCAACTATTCTGCCATAGCCAAGCCTCTCACTGATCTCACCAAGAAGATCACCAAGTTTGAATGGACCCCAGCAGCAGAGCAAGCCTGGCTAGCTCTTAAGACAGCAACCACAAGTGCACCACTCCTTAAGCATGTGGATCCCTTGCTTCCCTTCACCTTGGAAACTGATGCCTCAGACTATGCCCTCGGTGCTGTTCTGTCCCAGCCAAGCTCTCAGGACCCCTCTGCTCCTCTGCATCCAGTGGCATATTACTCCAGGAAGCTGAACAGTGCTGAGTGTAACTACACAGTCCATGACAAGGAGTTGCTTGCAATTGTGGAAGCATTCAAATTCTGGAGACACTACTTGGCTGGTTTTAAAGGCATCTCTGTCTATTCTGATCACAAGAACCTCACCTTCTTCAGGGCAAGGAGGTTGCTCAAGCAGAGGCATGCCAGGTGGGCTGAACTGCTCTCTGAGTATGACTTTAAGCTGTGCTATTCTCCTGGCCACCTTAACACTGTGGCTGATGCCCTGTCAAGAAGAACAGACCTTGCACCGGAAGGGGGAGATGGTTTCACCCCACCATCGAAGACACACCTTTCATTGCTTCCTGACAGTGTGTGGGCCCATGCTATTCCCAAGGACCCTAAGCCTCACAAGATTCAAATCAGCCAAGAAGAGGAAAAACTTGAGATATTCAAGACAAGGCATGATGCAGCAACAGCTGGACACCCAGGAGAGCACAAGACATATGAGCTTGTTTCCAGAGACTTCTACTGGCCAGGCATGAGGAAGTACATCAAGAACTATGTCAGCAGCTGTGAAACCTGTCAAAGAAACAAATCCAGCAGACACAAGCCCTATGGACTTCTGGAGCCCCTCCCAATTGCCATCAGCCCTTGGTCATCAATATCCATGGACTTCATTGTGAAACTGCCCCCATCCCATGGATTTGACTCTATCCTTGTTGTCATCTGCAGAAGGACAAAGTTGGCCCATTTCATCCCCTGTACTGAGAATATAGATGCACAAGGAACAGCAGACTTGTTTTTGCAACACATATTCAGGCTCCATGGGCTGCCTCAGTCAATCATCAGTGACAGAGGACCTCAGTTCAGATCTCAATTTTGGAAAGCACTCACAGCAGCCCTTGGAATCAAGTCTCAACTGTCAACTGCTTATCACCCTCAGACTGATGGACAAACAGAAAGAACAAACCAGACTCTGGAGCAGTATTTGAGGTGCTATGTCAGCATCAACAGGATGATTGGCCCACCCTCCTTCCACTGGCAGAATTTGCTCTCAACAATTCTCTCCACTCAAGCACCCAGCTATCTCCTTTCTTTGCAACCTATGGCTTCAATCCAAGAGGAGATCTTTTGGGACAAGAGATCCTATCCAATGTCCAAGCTCCTGCTGTGGCTTCACACTTGCATAAGCTCAAGATCATCAGCACCTTCCTGGACTCCACCCTGAAGCGAGCCCAAGAAGATGCCTCAAGATTTGCCAACACTCACAGAATGGACCATGACCTTGCTGTGGGTCAGCAAGTTTGGCTTCTGAGGAAGAACTTGCAGACCAAAAGACCAAGTCCCAAGCTAGACAACCTCAAGTTGGGACCTTTCAAGATCTTGGAGCAAATCAATCCAGTCACCTTCAAGCTGGATCTCCCTGCATCCATGAAGATCCACCCAGTTTTCCATGTCAGCCTTTTGGAGAAGTTTGTGGTCAATTCCATTCCAGGCAGAGTTGTTCCTCCTCCTCCTCCAGTTGAGGTATGTCAGGAACATGGCAGGACAGGACAAGGCAGACAAGGAACTGAGGAGTGATGGTTGTATTGGAAACAATAATTCACTTGTGGGATGGGACAGGTCCCCCATCCCCCTTTTATATCTTTTGAGAGTCTTCCTTGTCAAGACTCAAAGAAAGTTCCAGAAAGAGCAATTAGTAATACAATGATACCAATGATACCAATGACAACAAGACAAGTCAGGAAAGCAAAGAAGGTTCCAGAAGGTTCCACAAGGTTCCATGAAGGAATGTTCTAGAAGGTTCCAGAGGTTTCCTGAGGGTGATTCATAACATTGACCATGTGATTGTTGAAAGCGCCATGAAAAATGAGAAGTTGAGTATTGCCAGGAGATTTGCGGCTGATGTGATGCAACTTCAAAACATACTGCAGTACTGAAACTTCAGGAACTGCTGTTACTGGTACTGTTGAAGTGACTGAAGTTGAAACTACTTCTTAATGTTTCCAGACTGCAACTTTTGCGAGTTTTTTGACTGCTTGCAGTTAGGATCAGGGCACTCAGAGTTGGAGTGCTTCTTTTCACAACAGAAGGTACACCAGCCCATTTTGTGATAGAAGTCACATTCTTCATCACGGAGGCATATGCGTCAAGAAGAGGAAGAAGAAGCTGATGAAGGAGAGGCTGCAGCTGTGGAGGTGGCCTTCTTCCTGGCAAGAAGAGCGTCAAAGTCCATTGGATCTGAAACTTCTTCATAGCGTGGCTTGAAGGGGTGAGAAACAGGTGTTGTGGCAGATGAACAAGATGCAGGCGCTTTGCCTTTGGTCTTGAAGGAATGCCAGTTCAAGTCATCCAAACGCTGACCTTTCGGTTGCAGCTTCATTAGATTGGTGGAAGTTGTAAGTTTGGGTTTTAAACCATGCCAAAAGGCGGCGAATTGCATTTGTGCACTCATCAAGTTACCAAGGGAATGAAGTAGACTGTTGAAACAAAGACAATATTCACGAGCTGAAGAAGTTTGCTTAATTGCCAAGATTTGATGCGTTGCTTCTTCGAAAGCAAGTGTAGAAAGGAAGTGCTGTTGAATCCAGAGCTGGTAATCTGCCCAGGAGATGAACGTTTGAAGAGCTGCAGGAACATTCTGCCATTCTTGAAATGCATGATCTTTCAAACCACTTTGCAACCAATCGACATATGACAGATGAGTGGCATAGCAAGGAGATTCACTGTCCTAGTGGAAGTTGTTCAAATGACATTTGATTTCGCAAGACTTAAAATACTGCGTGACGACATTAGTGCATTGGTGAGGAGGTAGTTTAGAACAAGAACCGTCGAAGATTGCAGGAGAGGCGCTTGTCATTTTGAATTTGGTAGGCGATTTGTTGCGTTTGCAGTATGATTCACCTCCATTGCCTTGACTGCAGACTGAACAGTTGTGTGCATCATTGCGATGTACACAGGATGACAAATACATTGGACATCAGGGTTCAGAGTGTGTGTGGCGGGCGGCAGTGGAGCGGGTTGTGTAGGCATTGGCTGGACAGGTGGCTGTTGCTGCTGCTGAAAATGCTGCTGAATGAATGACTGCTGCTGTGGGAACAGCTGTGGTGGGAGTGTGGAAGCTGTTGGAGCAAGCTGAGTTGACAGAGCGGTATTGAGCGTAGTAGTACAAGCAAAAGAAGAATCCATTCGCCTTCGTCAATGTTGGAGTCAGTGTCGGAATCTGTAGTTCTGTAAAACAGCAATGAATCTGTCGGGGGTGGCCTCCCCCATGTGCTGAGGCTGCTGACGAACAAACTGTACTGTTACATGTGACAAGGATGGACAATGTGGGTGATTCTCACATGCTGTAGTTGCAACCGTTGTGTAACGAGAGTGCCTCCGACAGAGTGCTAGACAGATTCGCGGTGCAATCACAACTCCTGTGTGGTCTGGAGTTTTTCCATTCTGCCGCAGGGCAGATTACGTAACCCGACCCACTTGGGAATCAATTCATATTCGACTGGATATTGCTGTAATTATTTGAATTCAACACACGGAGGCCTGGTGATTTTGTCTTCGACGTTGTTTCCCTTTGCGCATAATGCGCACCGCCCACCACCAAGGCGGAAAACCTGAGACTTTCCATATATGGAGTCAGTTCGGACTCCAAACGGGGGCACTAATACACTTGCTGATTCGCCAGTGTTCCTCTACTGCTTATATTATTATCAGTTCCCACACCTTCCTTGCTCCTTTCACACTCGCCATAATTTGCGCTCTCTCAACCTCCCTTTCTCGCTCTTTCTCGCTCTTTCTCGCTCTTTCCTTCTTTCTGCCTGCCTCGCTCTTTCTCGCTCCTCCTTCTCCTTCTCCTTCTCTTCCTTTTCCATTTCCCTCAGCAGCGCCGACTGCTTCAAGAGCATTTTACTGCCCCCATGCATCCACTTCCAGCCGCCCTTCCTGTGCCCGGAAAACACGTGCCAAACGCACGCGTCGGGGTGCTCAAACCCCAGCGCTCGCTCGTGCGCCGGCGCAAACGCCGTGATTCCCAGCACGAGCACGTCCCCCATTCGCAGGTACCCGTGCGTCAAGTTCCCCGCCCGCCCCAGGTCCTCGCCGATCGACTCGAGGTACTCGCCGACGGCGTGCGTCCACGGCAACGGCCCCGTCAGCGCGATGACGCCGTCGACGTCGCGCAGCTCCGCGTCCGTCGCGCGCTCCACCCTCTCCACGATCTGGTTCACGATACGCGCGAGGATGGGGTGACCCGCGGTCCCGGCCATCGTCCACTGCGAGATCTGAATACCGGCCTCGTTAAAGACGTCGTAGTCCCACTCGAGCCCGACCACGAAGCGGATGCCCTCGCCGACGGAGGAAGCGGGCTCTTGAGGAACCCACTCGTCGACGCTCTTGAGGCAGACGGTGTCCATGTCGGTGTACACCCCGCCTTCGTGCAGGAGCACGAGGTACCGGTACAGTTCCGTCTTCTGCACGACCTGCGGCAGCCGCGCGTATGCGTCGTACACTCGGCCCGGGAAGTGCTCCCGCACGTACGCGGCCGCCTCCGCGTCGTCGCGCAGCGTGAGTCGGTACTGCGGGTTGAGGAGCGCCCACGTCTCGCGCCACTTGTGCTGTCGCGGGTGCTGTGTCGCGAGGAGGGTGGGGTTGCTGGAGTAAGAGCGCATTTGGGTTTGCTGGTGGTCGATTCTGTTGCTGTTGCTGCAATTGCTGAAGAAATGTGTTGGCACACTGTCGAGCAACATGACCATAGCCTCCACATGCATGACATTGGACTCCAAAAGACTGTTGCTGTGCAGGGTACCAACTTCCCCCAGAGCCGCGTCCCATTGCAGTACCACCTGTTGCTGTTCCATGTGAACTTAGTCCTCGCCATGTTCCTCGGTCTTGGCCAAAACCACCATATGGACGCGGTGTGTACTGTTGGGACTGAGGGTTTTGGTACTGCAAGGTTGTTGGGCGGATATTAGGATACGGCTGGTACTGCTGAGGTTTATGATAACTGCCACGACCGCAGAGTTGACTATAGTGTACTTTTGGCCGAATAATTACATTTGCTGTTGGTGTAGTGACTTCTGGAATGGCTGTTGTCAGGTCCCGCTCCTGTTGTGCTGCAAGTCGATCCCGCCTCTCATCATATGTATTTTGACGGGCGGTAGATTTAAATAAGGTGATTAGTTTAGTCAATGATGAAACAGAAGTGATAGGATTCCCTGCAAACATGAACGTATTGGCAACACCCATATCGATTAGCGTGTTGTTCAGGGCAGATACGAAGACTCGCACAACTTTGGAAAATGGTGTGATGCGACTGCGGATTTCCACTGATGAACTTTCTGCAAAGCTTTCTACTTTGTGGTAAGCTGTAATGAAGTGCATTGCAAATGACTCGGATGATTCTGCAGGT
The DNA here is from genome assembly GCA_025765615.1 of Zopfochytrium polystomum. Taxonomy (NCBI): domain Eukaryota; kingdom Fungi; phylum Chytridiomycota; class Chytridiomycetes; order Chytridiales; family Chytridiaceae; genus Zopfochytrium; species Zopfochytrium polystomum. The sequence goes on from JAIVFJ010000048.1 coordinate 296,336, forward strand.
TCCATTTTTATACGTTCGAAATCATCAATAATTTCCTTTGCTAATCCTTGATCTGTTGTTTGACATGCAATCGCGATTTCTCCAAGCAGTGTGTAGGCAAAAATCTGCCCTCGTCGGGGGAACTGTGGTAGGAGCTCTGGTTCAACGTGTCGTCGAATGAGAAGGATACAGTATGCGTTCTGGTCTTCTGTCCCTGGGAACCATTTGACCGGCTCACGCCCGTCTCGTGCAAATGCATAATGCTCGCCATGGTTGGGCCCCTGCGTACTCTGCATGTTGGGCCGACATTAGGATCATTGGGGTCTGTTCAATAATATAAGTTTTACGACATTATGTTATTGGTACTTTACGAATAGGACTTGTCACCCAACCAAGTCCATACTTCTCATACAGCAATTTCAACCTCTCGCCAAAAGCATCCTGCTTAAACCATGTTTCATCTCTCTCCAATACTGACTTCCAAATGGAAATAATATCAATTGACAGGACACGTCAGAAATCAGCACCACGTGATGTAAAGCGAATCATAGAGGATTCTTTGGACGCCCTCAATTCAAAAAATCTCGAAGCCTCACAGAAGACTGCCTCCACCCACACTTCCTTTAAGCAACAACCAACATTATGGCTAATCACAAGTCCAGAGCCAGGATCCAACATTTGAACGACAAAATCCAGTTCTGGTGATTGATCTTGCGACATATGATCCATAGTGTGAAAGGCGTGGTTCAAGTAAGCAGAAAGGAGACACATCAGAGACTGTGTAATCATTGGAGATGCCAAATGGAAACCAACGACTTGTTTGCGAAGCAGGCGGACAGCTTTCATCACTAGGAATCCATTCCAGAGAGAAACATTTTCCAACGAGGTTTTAAATGTTTCTCGTTCAAGATCTTCAAGCAGTAAACGTTCCAAATCTTCAATTGATGCAGATTTTTTGTTGATAAGGATAGCCATCTGTTCAGTAAACGCTATGGTAAATGCCTCCGAGACGTATGACAAATCCTCATGAATTCTGTTCCACATAACGACCATATCAGACAGAGTTATAAAACTTAGATGTCAGATGTCAGATGTCGAATCACTGTCATTACAACACGTTCCATATTTTCGACAAGCTCCGAATCAAAACCCCATTTGTAATCAATAAATTGAACCAATGGCTGTACGTGCTCCACAAATCCGCGCTGTGCTAGGACGTTCGACAGTACTGGAAAGCAGCTACCATGAAGGTTGCTGTCCACAGAATTTTTTCGCAGAATAATTTGGAAGGAACTTGAGAATTGCGTTTAAAAGCTGAAGAAGCATTCCGTCAGACATTTCTGGTGCCAAGCAAGCGATAAGTTTTCCAACACCTTCCACTTTGTTTAGTTTTGACAATACTATAGGAATACATTGTTCAATGTGGTGTAAACGGAGTTCAGACTTATTGTTGCCCAAATTGTAAAGCAGATCCAAATGTTCGAGCTCAATAGCAAGCACAAATGTAGAATGGTAGCGCTGGCCTGACAAATTGTGACACAGAGCTTTAGCGTTCCGATCAATCTCAATGGCGGATCGAATATAATTGAGATGACAATCTTCACTTCCACAAATTGGAAGATAATCCAGTGTGGTTGAATAACGGATGTTGGAATAGCAGCGAATCAGCTCATCAACATTTGATTCGAATTCTCCACTGTTGGGTCCAACATAATGATAAGACAGTTCAGACAGACGAAAGTCCAAAGATCTCAAACAATTAAACATATAGCCAGATTCTTCAAATGACTTTGTCCTTACAATATCAGCAAGAATAGTGATGAGCTTTGGTGCTTGTTCGCCAATCACATTTGCATTCGCGAAAAGACAAAGTGAATGCAATAATTTGAGTTGTCTTTCAATGAGTGCTTTATAGGCAGGGACATCGGACTTGTCAATTTCAATTTCAGAGATGGTTTGTAGCATAGTGTCAACTGCGAGTTCCATTACCTTGTCTGAATCAAAGTACCACCAAAGCCATACAGGTTGTTTACCACAATTGTTGGGATCCATTTCTTGAACCACGATTTGTTTCCAAAATGGAATCCAATCAGGACTGGTGCAAATGGGCCGAATAATACCAGTCCGTGTCCATGCCGTCTTGACAGTGAATTTGAGTACATTAAGGAGGTCCCATGCCTGACGGACAATGTCTGCAGAGAGTGCTGGAAGAAGTGCCATAACAGCTGTAACAAGCAGTCGTGGTAATTGCAAAGAAGGATCTACTCCCCGATCAGATTCATTTTCGACTGGAATTGATATCGTTTTGCAACGTTCAACAAGGGTTCCGAGATGATTTTTGACGTAGGTTTTCAAGTATTGAAGCGCTTCCAAAGCTTGATCACTTTCAAAGCTGCTGGTCAGTGAGTTCATGAGATAGACATGACCGCTGTCACGACCATCATAAGCTCTATCAATCAAGCCCTTCCAGAATTCCAAACGCATCTCAAATGGCCTCAGCCAAAGGGACTGCCCAACCTTGATGGAAGAATTTAGGGCTTGGGCAGAAAGTTTGTCCAAATTGCAGGCAGGGGATCGCAGGATGCTATCGATGGGGAATAGAAGGGAGATTGATTGTAAAATCGTGACATCATGATCTTCCTCTGAGGCATCGTGATGAAGATCAAATGTGTGTGACAGATCTATGTAGCTCCGAACAGCGGCCAGTACAGAGAAGAAGAAAGGGCTCTGGCTTTCATAGAGCATGCTCTTTGGCCTCTCCTGAAGGCAGTCCTTTGTAGCTGACATGAGGCCAATTCGGAGGACGGGATCAATAAGCAATGGCTTTACAAAACAACGTCCGACGACTGATCAGGCAAAGGAGCAGCAGCAAGACAGTCGAGTAAGATCCAAAAAGGTCAGTAAACTGCAGATGGCACAGATCACTTCTTTGGGAAGGCGAAAAAGGAGCTGGTGTTGGATGTTGTACAGATCGCGGCTGTCGATCGAACGTAGGATTGTTAAAGATAAGCAATATCAAAAGAAACAGATCACACCGAAGAGATGCGTTACTTGGTGAGAACGACGACGGGAAGGGCGGCGGCAAGTCAAGGGTGAGCGTGACAAGTCGTGCATCACGTGAACGGTCTTGGTGTAGGAGGAGAGAATAAAATAAGAAAAAAAATCCTATAATATGTTTGGTGTGGGAGAGAAAGGAGTGAGAGAAATGTAGAACCAGATGTTCAATAAAGACGAAATACAATGAATATGTTGGTGCTGCTTGATGGGGATCATATATAGTGTGTGGGGGAATGCTAAAGAATAGTATTTGAAAAAAAATCCAAAAAATTCTACTGCACGACGAGAACCGTGCCGTCAGGTGCTGGCTGTTGGCAGCTAACGCAAGACTGCGGCATTACGCAAGCTCAGTTGGAGCAATTCAACTCATATGACAGTGCGTTCTGCTCACACTTAGTAAGCGGACAGACATACTGCTGTACATCGGGTGGGTTACCTCCAACCGGGCCCTCTCCATCTGCCAATGGTACATGCGCTCTGTACTATGTGAAGAGTGGAGATACTTGCTCAGCTATCGCCCAAGCCACAGGCACTAACTATGCGAACTATGATGCATGGAATGCCAATAACTGGCAGTGGCACGGATGCTCCGGCCTGTTGCCTGGGGATGTGATCTGTGTCTCTACTGGCACTCCACTCCCTAACCCGCAACCAAAGCAGAACACAGACGGGAGCTGCTACGCATACACAGTCCAGAGTGGCGATACATGCGATGCACTTGACAGGAAGTACAATCTGAAGACAGAGCAGATCGAGTCATTCAACACACTCACCTTCGGATGGCTGGGATGCAACAGACTGCAGGCCGGTGCTGTAATCTGTCTCTCCACTGGCTCCGCTCCTTTGCCGCCTGTTGATCCTGCTGCTGAATGCAGACTGCAGAGCATGGTCAATGGGAAGCGCAACGGGACCTGTGTACTGAACACATGCTGCAGCAAGTGGGGCTTCTGCGGTACTACAGCCGATTTCTGTAGGCACAGGATGCCAGTCCAACTGCGGTATGGGATACCCCCAATCTGCTACATCACCTCCAGCACATAGCCAGTACAGAGTGGGATACTATGCGACGTGGACCAGAGGCAACGCATGCACTGCGAGTTCCCTGTTGCAGTACAACCTGACTGGCTACACGCACATCATACTAGCATTTGCGACCATTACCAGCGACTACAAGATAGCATTCGATGCAAGCGCACAAGCTGCACTATCTGAACTGGCGAAGCTATCGGGTGTGAAGCGCATGGTGTCGATTGGTGGATGGGGGTTTACTGATGATCCAGCGACTCAGCCCATATTCAGCCGGATGGTAGCTAATGGCAGATCAGTGTTCATCCAGTCTCTCGTTGCTATGCTGAATGCAGGTACAGCTGATGGGTTCGACCTAGACTGGGAGTATCCCACTGCAAGTGATAGGGGCGGCAATGCACAGGACATACCGAACTACCTGCAGCTGTTTAGTGACATGAGAAAGGCCATGCCCAATGCTCCTATATCTGTGACTGCACCCGCTTCACTGTGGTACTTGCGTGGCTTCGATATCAAGGCAATCTCCTCATACGTTGACTTTATCAACTATATGACCTATGACTTCCACGGGCAATGGGACTATGCAAACAAATGGACAGGGCCATTCCTCAGGTCGCACGTCAATTGGACTGAGACAGTAGATGCTCTCTCGCTGATAGTGAGAGCAGGTGTCCCGAGCAACAAGATCACACTCGGTATCGCCCACTACGCGCGCAGTTTTAGAATGTCAAGCACAGGATGCACCCTGCCTGGATGTACGTTCTCATCGCAAGTAGCAGACGCTGGCACGTGTACTGGCACAGAAGGCATATGGACTCAGCCTGAGATTGATGAGTACGTGAGACTGTATGGGGAACACTTCAATCGGTGCTTCGACACCCAGTCCAGGTCTATGATTGGTACTTGTGGGAACCAATGGGGAGCATATCTCACAGAAGATGAGAAGCAATACAGGAGACAACAGGCGGCAGCAATGAATCTCGCGGGAACGATGGAATGGGCTATTGACATGCTGCCATCAATACAGACAATACAGCCAGTGATAGTTACCAATGCTAGACAGGGTATCTCCTATGACAGCCAGAACATCACTAAGGCATACTGCGATCAGTTTGCAGACTACAACCTACTGAACATAGACTCAGTACCAGAGCAATGTCGCAGGCAGACACTATGCAGGGGAGTCATGAGGAATGTAACTGACGCAGTGTCCAAATTCAGACAGCTGGATACTGATGGTGACTACCCTGGCTACTTCCAGGCGCAGGTAGAAGCCACGAAAGACTATATGTCAGGTCAGCTAGTACGGTTCATGGCAGCGAACGGGACCAGGTACTTCCGCTGTACCACAGGCTATACACTCAATGGACTGTGCTGCAATAACGCAACAGGCACCGGCTGGGTGAAGGGATGTGACTCGAGCTCCACCTGTACCACAGGATCATCGAATGGAGTGACTGACTGTGACAGCAACGTGATGCAATTCCTGGTGACAGTGCCCCAAGTGGGACAGAGAGTGCCAGAGTACACGCTGACTGCCGTGAACGAGACTGGGTTCTTCGCTGATGTGAAACGCTATCTTGGGCTAGATCCCACATGGGTACAGTACGGAGACCAGGTGATTAACCTGAACAAGGCATCCGTGCGGCAAGGACAATCCAATGTGTGTAGGCGACAGGATGTACTGGCATAAGTTCCCGGTGTTGAACAGAGACAAGGTACAATTGCCAGATCCACTCGATACTGCCCGGCTGTTGATGTCGAGGATGGACGGATATCTGTCGCAGTTTGCAATCACAACCTCCGGACTTGATTACAGTGGCACATTCAATGCTATGGTTGGCATGTATCCCCTGATGGCATTCGCTGACACAGTGAACAATGCACAGACAACGTATGACGAGGGGAAGGATGCAGCGGAGAAGCGAAGGAGGAATGGCATATTCGCTATAGTGGGTGCCGTACTTGGTGCTCTGCTGTTTGCAACTGGGATAGGTGCTCCGTTTGTTGTAGGCGAATGGGCTATTGCAGTTACTGTGGGCGAGGTTATCATAACTGGAGCCGATGTTACGACCACAATCATAGCAGCTGTAAAGAACAGGCCAGAGGCATTCAACATAGTGGGTGCTGTACTGGCTGTGATGTTGTCGGCATTCCCGGCTGGTAGTGACCTGCGGTTGCTGTGGAACTTCCGTACTGTAGCCGAGTGGAAGGCACTGTCTGGCATTCAGCTCAGAGAGGGTATAATGTCAGAGTACGAGACGCAGGTATATGACCGCATGAGGCCGAGATTACCCCAGTGTGGCAGACATTAGGCACTGTGATGTGGTCACCAGAGTGCAGTTTTAAACTGTAGCTAATCAGCACTCGGCCTGAGCGAATGCACCGAAAGATGCACTATCTTGTGCTCGTTTCATAGTACCATCCGAGATGCTAAGTGTACGCATCTCAACCTCGGGTATATCCAGAGCGTATATAATGTCAGCTGAGCTGAGCTCGAGACCGGCGAAGAAATCGAATCTAAATATAGCTGCTCCTAGCGGGGCGAGGATCGAATTCAAGATGCGAGTGATTCTGGCTCCGTCATGCCCGTATATGATGCCCAATATGTTGGCTACTTTCACTCGCATGTTAGCCACGAACACAGCGCCTGCCATGCTGAATTTGATACCCTTCATTGACCAGAACAGTACCTTACTCTGCAACGCATCACCAGAGGCAGCCTCATTCTGGTATGTGCTGGACTCGATTACTGCCTTGTCAGCAGATGGCACGTAGGGCAGGGAGTTCAAGCCCCAGTGCGGTTGCTGAGATTATGGCAGGTATGCTGAAGGAGAGCAACACTAAGTTCAGCAGCAGCGTTATCAGCCAAGCATATGAACAGCAGATGCGTATGCCAGTGCCAGATGATGGGAACAGTGACTTCATGCTTGCATCAACCATCAGTATCACTACAGCAGGTGAGTATGACTTCGACACACCATACTATGCTCTCTGTCGGTGCAAGGAAGAGCCCCGCATGCAAGTGGCAGCTACGTACAGCAAGGAGCACAACCTGGATGACATAGTTCAGGACAGCCTGAAGCGTATGGCAAATGTCATTGAGAGTCACCTTACTGTGTCTAGCAGCTACGTTGTGTCACGCTACTTGAAGGTAATCTCCGCTGAGTCTACAGCAGCAGACGGCACGTTCGATGTGCAGTGGCTGGAGGCTAGTGATCAGCGCCCCGCTATCCCTCGACTCACAGTACCTCACGGCCTTTCTGTATACAGTCTCCCCGGGCTGCGACTGGCTACTAAGCTGACAGAGGCTATGGTGCAGGAGAGCCTGAATCGTGCCAAGCATCAAGCAGACGATGCCCAGTCTGAGGATCTAATGTCTCTGCTGACAGGCACAGGGCAAGTGACGCTGTATTACTCGAACAGTGCCAGTGATTCACTCATCAAGCGTACAGCACATAGCGACAATGTGTCATCTGTAGTACGCAAGCACGGATGGCCGCTGTTCATCACTAGCAGGGAGCATACGCAGTCACTATTCAGCAGCCCAAAGTCGCGTCTCATGTCTCTGCTTATGATGACCAGCTATATCTGCCAGAAATACAGCATACCAGCTGCTAGAGACGAGATAGTGGATTTCGTGTCCATACTCGATGCCAGTCTGGAGACAGTGGATGTGAGTAAGCCAATGACCAGCACCACACAGTGCGACTTCATGCTATACACACAGTGCAATTTCTTGCTCTTGCTGTCTCTGATCATTGTGTAGCTATCATCAACCCACCGTTCTCTTCTCTGTGCTAGATGCTGGATCATGGCCTCCATCTTCTGTGTTGGTGATACTCTCATGTTGCATATGTTCAAGCTGACCATTGTCACGCAAGTACCATCAACGAGAATGGGGAACACATGACATGGCACGAACAAGCGCGGGATGTACAGTGTCTTCGGCTCAGGTGAGTACCATGACTCAGGCGGGATGCTAGGTGCATGATACGGTGGCTGTACTGACAGTGAGTCAATGTAGTCCAGCACAGCAAGTCGCGTCACGAGCATGGCATTCAGTGTAGGTGATGTGCCTGATTCAAGTCTCCAGTCCATAGCATGTAGCTCATTGCAATATCCCACATTGTCACCTGTATCGTCAGTGCCAAGATCAAGCTCAGGTAGTTCCGCCTCTGCGACCTCTATGTCTTCCATACTCAGTTTCAAGGCATTGCGGACAGCAGTATGCCGAGTACAAGCAGGAGTACGTGTGTCAAGTGTATGCACCGGCACCTGTAGGCGGCAACCTGCATCTAGTGAGGATCCCATCCACAGTGGATCGCAAACTGCGCATAATCATGCTCCTGCTGGGCGTATGCATGAAGGGATCGAAGGATGATTTCTTCACATTGACTATTGCCCCATCATCGTTCACATTCTCCACGTACAGTTCCCCTGCTCTCTTCCTCTCCCGCACTAACTGTGAGACAGGCACCATGCCATTCTCCAGGCGCATCTCAATCGACTGCAGCACACTAGTCATGTATACAGATGCAGCAATCTGCCCTCTGAACTTGCATATACAACGACAGCAGGCAGTAGCCATCTCGCGTATGATTGGTGCCCGGTCCTTGCGCTTACTGGCTATACCCTTCATTGTCTCCTTCATATTCTCTGGTACTGGCTTGTCTATCTCCACTCTCGCATTCAGCTCCAAGTGTCTAGCCATGTTCCTCTCTGTGGCAAATGCCTGGTACTGCTGCGCTGATCTGTATGCATTCTGCTCCTTGTCTGCATTGAATGCTGAGTATGATCTCCCGCCCATGCCGTAGTACATTTTCTTGTCCAGCAATGACTGTGCTTAGTGTCTCTTCACTGCACGATTGCTTAGTCTCTCTCTTCCATACAAACACAGAATCAGTGTCACCGTATATGATGTCGTAGCCCAGCATGTAGGACACAGCCTCAACCACAGTGATCAGCCATCTGCCGATTGATGTGACAGATGAACCTGCAAGATAGTTGAACAGGCCGGAATTGGATGATGCAAACGCACCGTACATGCTATTGGCTGCTACCTTCAGCGCCCATCCTGGCTTGGTGCTCTTGCCGACTTGCGTCCTGCGTTCGATGAGTGTCTGCAATGCTATTGCTGCTGATGACCTCCTGGTGCAGTCAATCTGAGCTACACGCCCACTGATTCCGATGTACGTATTCTCCTGATCCCAGTACACCGCGCCCTCCTGGATCTGGCCATTCGCAACAAGCGATCTCAGTGCACGTTTCGCGCTCTTACACTTGAATGGTACGTATGATGGAGAAGAGACTGGAGCATGTGTTCCCTGCATCTCGCTCAGTAGGTCATGTACTGTCTCTGCGGATATGTTGACTGAAGCCATGATAGTGGGATACATAGAAGCAAAGTCCATCAATAGTACGCCAGAGTAATACCCTCTCTTGGGCTGCAATACCCTTGCTCCTGACACTACCTTAGATGCGTATCTGTCGCCGGACCAATCGATCACCTGTCCACAGGAGAGTGCGTATGACGCAATCAGAGTAGCAGCCATCGTACCTGTGATATAGCGAGTGGAATCAGTCAACGGGCACTTGCAGTACGTGCTCAGTGTCACTATCTCATCCAGGAAGCCTGATGCTTTGCCCAGTGTCAAGTGAAGGTATGCGTCGTGCATGTTGTAGAAGATCATCTCAGATATGTCCTCCTCCGTGTCAGGCCGTATATCCATGCGTGGCTGTATGTGCTTCCCTCCCAGCCCATAGTGATTCGCCATATCATCCAGTGATAGTGACTCGAAGTCAGACCGATGCACCTTGTCAGCATAGCAGAATGTGTCAACAACCACAGTCTGTGGTAGTACCAGATCCACTCCCTTGCCTACTGCGCCTAGATTCCGTGCCTCGAAATACTGATCCAGTATGTGCGGAGCATGAGCTGCTAGCACCGGGATGTCGTAGCTGAATCCAAAGTGTATGAACACTATGTCGGGATTGTTGCACAGCAACCAGGCAATGACCCATGACACTAGATCAGCTGAATTACTGACTTTGGCTATGTCATATCCGCGCTTAGCATCGAACAGTGCAGCATTATGAGTGCCACATACATACCTGCATAGCCTCCGTCCATCCCACGTAACTATGGCAGCAGATATCAGCGGATCACAGGGCAGAGGGTATGCTCTGTTGCGTAGTGCCGATGTCTGTTCGATGTCAAGTCCCCGTTCCGTTGCCGAGATTATGGCAGGTATGCTGAAGGAGAGCAACACTAAGTTCAGCAGCAGCGTTATCAGCCAAGCATATGAACAGCAGATGCGTATGCCGGTGCCAGATGATGGGAACAAGGAAAGAATGTGGAAGGTCTTGGCAATGAAAAGCTGAATAATGTTTCTGGAAAAGGTCACGTGACAATGCGGAATTGCGACGAAGTGGAGAGAACAATATAAGAAAAAAAAATCATACAATATGTTTGGTGTGGAGAGAAAGTAGTGAGAGAAATGTAAAACCAGATGTTCAATAAAGACGAAATACAAGAAATACAATTAATATGTTAGTGCTGCTCGAGTGGCATGGGGATCATATTTGAAGTAATGTAAAGAATAGAACATGAAAAAAAATCCAAAAAAATTCAAAGAATATTTGAAGTAATGTAAAGTAATGTAAAGTAAAGAAGTGAAGTAGGTAAGTGGAGTGAGTGAACAAGATGTTCAATAAACGTAACATCTTACGACATTATGTGATTGAATATGTTAGTCGGGCGAGTCGGAAATGGGCAGGGCGATCAGTACTATTTTTGACAGACCGTAAACTTTTATTTGAAAACAAGTCCGTACTTCTTATACAGCATTTTCACCCTCTCACCAAACAAAACCTGCTCAAACCATGTTTCATCTCTCTCCAACACTGATTTCCAAACGGAAATAATATCAGTGGACAGCACATGTCGGAATTCCGCGCCAGTTGACGTTAAGCCGCTCACAGGGGATTCATTGGACGTCGCCCTCAATTCAAAAAATCTGGAAGCCTTACAGAAGACTGCCTCCACCCACACTTCCTTTAAGCAGCTGGTGACATTGTTTGTAATCACGAGTCCAGAGCCAGGATCCAACATTTGAGCAACATAATCCAGTTCTGGTGATTGAACGTCAGACACAGGGGGCTTGTCGCTACGATTTATAGTGTGCGGGTAATGATTGTTCGAGTAAGCGGAAAGGAGATGCATCAGAGACTGTGTAATCCTTGGAGATGCTGATTGGAAACCAACGACTTGTTTGCAAAGCAAGCGGACAGCTTTCATCACTCAGAATCCACGCCAGAGAGAAACTACCTCGAGAGAGGAATGAAGTCTCCTGCGACCTCGTGCAAGATCTTCAAGCAGCAAACGTTCCATATCTTCAATTGATGCAGATTTTTCGTTGATGAGGATAGCCATCTGTTCAGTAAACGCTGTGGTAAATGCCTCCGAGTAAGACAAATCCTCCTGAATTCTGTTCCACACCACGACCATATCGGACAGAGTTATAAAACGCAGATGTCGAATAACTGTAATTAATGCATTTTCCACCCTCGAACGAAACCGTTTGTAATCAATTTTTCTGAATAAAAATTGAACCAATGGCTGAACGTGCTCCACAAATCCGCGCTGTGCTAGGACGTTTGACAGTACTGGAAAGCAGCACCCATGAAGGTCGCTGTCCACAGAATTTTTCACAGAATAATTTGGAAGGAACTTCAGAATGGCGTTGAAAAGCTGAAGAAGCATTTCGTTTGACATTTCCGGGGCCAAGCAGGAAATAAGCTTTCCAACACTTTCCTCCTTGTTCAGTTTTGATAAGACTATAGGAATGCATTTTTCAATGTGGTGCAAACAGAGTTCAGACTTGTTGTTGGCTAAATTGTAAAGCAGATCCAAATGTTCGAGCTCAATGGCAAGCAGAAACGTAGAATGGTAGCGCTGGCCTGACAAATTGCAACAAAGATCGTCTGTGTAAACATTCGGATTAATCTCAATGGCGGACCGAATATACTTGAGATGACATTCAACGCTTCCACAAATTGGAAGATACTTCAGTGTGGAATCATACGGGGTTTGGAGGTTGGAATAGCAGCCAACCAGCAAGTCAACATTTGTTTTGAATTCTTCACTGCTGGGTCCAACATAGTGATAAGACAGTTCAAGCAGACGAAAGTCCAAGGATTTCAAACAACTATACATATAGCCAGATTCTTCAAATGACTTTGTCCTTACAATATCAGCAAGAATAGGGATAAGCTTTGGTACTTGTTTGCCAATCACTTTCGCATTCGCATAAAGACAAAGTTGAAATAATTTGAGTTGCCTTTCAATGAATGCTTTATAGGCAGGGACATCAGACTTGTCGATTTCAAGTTCGGAGATGGTTTGTAGCATAGTGTCAACTGCGAGTTCCATCACCTTGTCCGAATCAAAGTACCACCAAAGCCATACACGTTGTTTACCACACTTGTTGGGATCCATTTCTCGAACCACGATTTGTTTCCAAAATGGAATCCAATCAGGACTGGTGCAAATGGGACGACCAGTCAGTTCTGAGCATTGTGTCTTGACAGTGAATTCAAGTAAATAAAGGAGGTCCCATGCTTGACAGACACTGTCTGCAGAGAGTGCGGGAATAAGTGCCACAACGGCTGTAAAAAGCAGTTGTGGTAATAGCAAAGATGGATCCTCTTCAGATTCCTGCTCAGATTCCGGCTCAGATTCTGGCTCAGATTCATTTTCGACTGCAATCGATATCGTTTTGCAACGTTCAACAAGGGTTTCAAGATGGGTTTTGACATAGGTTTCCAAGAATTGAAGCGCTTCCAAAGCTTGATCGCTTTCAAAGCTGCTGGTCAGTAAGTTGATGAGAGCACCGTCACCGTCATCAGCTCTATCAATCAAGATCTTCCAGAATTCCAAGCGCATCTCAAATGGCCTCAGCCGAAGGGACTGCCCAACCTTGATGTCAGAGTTTAGGGCTTGGGCAGAAAGTTCGTCCAAATGGCGGGCAGGGGATCGCAGGATGCTATCAATGGGGAATAGAAGGTGGATTGATTGTAAAATTGCATGATCTTCCTCTGAGGCTGGAAGATCAAACGTGTGGGACAGATCTATGTAGCTCCGAACAGCGACCAGTATAGAGAAGAAGAAAGGGCTCCGGCTTTCGTAGAAACTATCCTTTGGCCTCTCCCGAAGGCAGTCCTTTGTAGTTGACATGAGGGCAATGCGGAGAAGGGGATTAATGAGCAATGGCTTTACAAAACGATGTCCGACGACCGATCGGGCAAGGGAGCAGCAGCAAGATAGTCGAGTAAGATCCAAGAAGGTCAGCAAGCTGCAGATGGCACAGATCACATCGTGGGGAAGGCGAAAAAGGAGTTGGCGATGCATGGTTGACTTGTCAATCTTTAACGACCTTTTCTTTCTTTTATTTCACTTTTTTCCACCCTTCGCTCTTCCTGCCACGACTCTGGCCTTGAGCGGTGAATTCGGCCCTTTCTTCGCCACAGTCATTTTCGCTTGCTTCGTTGCTTTCGTGAGCCCCTTTTTAGGCTTAGTCGTTTTTGCTCCTTGTTTCGTTACAGTCGTTTTCGCTGATTTCGTCCCTTTTTTCGTCGTTGCAAGCTCGCTCAACTTGTCCCTTGCAACCCCCATTCTTTTTCGGTTTCTATGCTTCCGAGAAACCTCATCAGTTTATGCGTGCTTGTTTCTCGTGTGTATTTACTGAATATTTTCGTCACTCACTCGCCACAAATCCCACCCCGGCTTTCCTCCCTCAGGCCGACATTACAGTCCACAGTCATCACCTTTCTTTTTCCTCCAAATCACCTTCGACGGCCGTACGGGTCGCTCCCGGCCCCCCCGCCATGGCCGCCGCCACCACCGCCGCCGGGAAGTCCGCCCGCTCCGCCGCCGTACAACTCGCGGTACGCATTGCCGATCCCGCTGAGACCATACATGCCGGCGCCGGGTCCGCCGGGTCCGCCGCCCGCGCTGCTTGCAGAGCCGACGCCGCCCAGCCCCGTGCCAAATAGGCCGGCCCCGCCGCCCATTCCCATCATGGCCGCGGCCGCGGCCGCCGCAGCCGCCGCCGCAAAAGCTGGGTTCGTTCCCACCACTGCCGACGGGTCGCCGCCGACGCCAATCCCGCCCCCAAATAGAGAAGCGGTGCCGTCGGCCCCACCGACGGAGGCACCTCCGGCTGCCCCTCCGCCCGACACGAGGGTCTTGAGCCCGTTGGCCGACGACTGGGTCATATAGGCCATCGCCTGCGCAGCCGCAACCGCTGCAGCGGTCTGGGCAGCCGCCGCCGCTGCGTTGGACGCGGGCGCACCGAGGTTGCCGTACATCCCAGAGTACGAAGATGTGGCGTTGAACGGATCGTAGCCGCCTCCGGCGGCCCCTGCCCCCCCGCCGCCGCCGCTAGCGTCGTCGTACCGATCATCGCGACCGGAGGAACGGCCGGTGCGCCGGTCTCGGTAACCACCGCCACTATCGCGTCCATAGGAGGAAGAGCCGCCGCCTCCGCCCCCGCCACCCCACGCCTCGTCCTCGTCGTCGTAGTAGGATCGTCTCCCGCCGCGACCATAGCCGCCGCCGCCGCCGCCTCCGCCTCCGCCTCCGCCTCCGCGGCCCCTGTCACGGAACCCTCCGCGACCGCGTCCACGGTACGATCCGCCCCCGTACGGATCGTAGCGGTCCTCGTGCGAATAGTATCCGCCGCCTCGGCCTCTCCCCATCCCTTCCCGTCCAACTCCTCGTCCAATTCCGCCCCCAGGTCCGCCAAAACCACCTCCACCACCAGGGCCGCCTTTGGGCACCGCTCTCCGCACCTCGACAGACCGCCCCTCGACCAAGACACCGCCCGCATCCGCGTCTCTCATAACAGAGTCCACGCTCTCGCTTTTCTCAAACGTGACGAATCCAAAGCCTCGTGGCCGGCCGGTGGCACGGTCCACCATCAGGACGCACTCAAGAATGTCACCGTACGGAGCGAAGTGAGACCGCAATGCCGATTCAGTTGTTGTCGGCATCAAGCCGCCAATAAAAATTTTGTCGCTGCGAGCCTGCGGCGTCTGGTAGCTGTTGCTGCTGGGTCCCTGCGAATGGTGGGGGGTTTGCACGGACGGTCGGGGCACGGCGCGTTTCACTTCCAGCTGAGAAAGAGCCCGAAAGTGTAAGAATGCGTCGCTCTGGCATCGGAAAAGAGAAACACTCACATTGCGATCGTCGAGAACGTGCTTGAGGGAAAGAACGTGTTCGAGCACGTGCGCATCCTTGAAAATCACGAATCCAAAACTCCTCGATCTACCCGTGACTGGATCCAGCATAATGACGGCGTCGAGGATCTCTCCGTACTTTGAAAAGTAACCGCGGAGGGTTTCTAGAGATATGGCAAGCGATAGGGCCAGGTTGACATTGTCAGACTATTGACTTCTTCTCGACTTTAGTTAAGGGAGGAGTTTGATTGAGCTGTCTCACGCGTTGTTGCATAACAATTGGTGCGCTCAGTGATGGAAGGGACCGCTCTATCTCTCTACTCGTCTTACCCTCTGTGGTGTCCCAATGGAGTGCACCAACAAACATCTTGCTAAATGAGTGGAAGGGGATTGAGTGGGGACACGGAGAGGGGGGGGGGAAAGGGGTAGGGAAGGTCGGAGGGTTCCTGTCTGTTTAGACGCTATGCAAAGAATCAACAATGGATGCGACGCCATGTAAGGAAACTTCTCTGCGGTCTGATCTTTCTCTGTGAGTGTGAGTGTGTTGCTGGCTGTCTTCAGATCTCGATCTGCCTTTCTCCCCCCTGAACAGTAAAAGCAGTAGCTCTTCAAATAAACTACCTAGTTGTTTTTGTTTTTTTTTAGCAGCGCATTAAAACATCGATCTAACGCGGTGGGGAGGACCCAGGCAGAGCTTACCTTTCAATCTCCTTGTTCGCGTTCAGGATGGAGCGCGCCGCAAAGCCCATGCCACCTCCTCTTCCGTCCGTGGCATTCTCATCGCCGGAGACGGAAGCGGAGGAGGGCCGCGGCGCCGAGCGGTCGTGTTCGATAGCAGACGACGAGTAATGGCTCTGCTGCTGCTGCTGCATCTGTTGGTGTTGGTTGTGACTGTGGTTCTGCGAGGATCCTTGCTGGGTGAGGTGTTGCTGTTGCTGGTAGTGCTGCTGCTGCTCTCCTGTGCCGGCTGCAGCTGCTGCAAGGACAGCGGCGGAGGAAGAAGCTGTGGAAGTAGCCGAAGCAGTGGTGGTAGTGGTGATAGCTGCTGCAGTCGAAGTTGTTGGGTCGTAGCCGTCGTCGTCGTCGAGAAAGTCGATGATGGCGGCGGATTCTTCGTCCATTTCCCACCTCCTTTTTTTTTTTTTTTCCTTCTTTTAATTTTCGTATCTATAGCGACCACCCGGACACGTCAAGCCGCCGCAATGCTCCTCTCCCACGCTTCTCCGCCGCCGCCGTCGTCGTCCTCGTCGTCATCGTCGTTGCTACTGAGGCGGCGGCCACGGCGCGACGTCAACCGCGACGGTGACAACAGCATCCCTGACCACCACGACGATGACGACGGCGATAACTACGACGGCGACGAGGGCTACCGTTCGCTGCTCTCGACTGCTGCTGCTGCTGCTGCTGGCCCCGACCACGGCCGGGCGGCATTCCCCCCGGACCGGCCGATCAGCAGCAGCAGCAGCAGCAGCAGCAGTACAACTCTCCGCCCGCTGGCGGCAAACGTCGCCGTCGTCGGCGACCCTGAACCCTTTTTTTCGACAGGGCCTGCGGCGAGTGCGGCCCCAGCTTCGCGCGGCGGTGGTCAGTATCAAGGCTCTCGTGCCGCGCCCGCGCCCGGCTTCTCTTGCCCCGACCACGCAACCAGGACGACAAGACCACGACGCGGACCGGACGCTTCGTCAAGCCCCTTCTGCGCAAACTGCATCCACAACCAAAACCTGGTCCTCCAGCTGCTCTCGGCCTACGACCCCGACGACGACGTACGCTTCTAAAACATCCATCACACTTCCCTTCCGCCTTCCGCCCCGCGCTTTCCTTCTGCTTTGCTTCAAAGCTCTTCCTGCTCCTCAACAACCTTCCCACTTCACAGGAGTTCTTTGAGGAGACTGCATCAGCGTACCGCTCCCACCTCGAGTCCATCTACCCATTTCCGTGCCCGGCCTGCGCCGAACGCGTCGCCGCCCAGATCGACGCCGCGGACCGCCGCGTGCGCTCATGGCTTTTCAACTCCCGCCTCTACCTGAGCCGCGCCGCAGCGGCCGGCCGCCGCCACTGGACCGACGACGCGCCTGCCGTCGCTCACCAGAGCCGCTGGTGGACCGTGATCGGCTCTGCCGGGTGGCTCGCCGCCATGGCCGTGAACGTTGCGGTGCTCGCCGCCACGCTGGTGCTGCATTTTTTGGGTGAGGCCCGCTTGACCAGTCGGGATTTGTCCGATGATTGTTGGACGGGTATGAAAGCCTTCCTAAGACCCCTCGCCAGGCATCTACAAGCCAATTACGGTCGGTGAATTCGACTGCATGACTCCCGAGTCTGTCGCATTGGATAGAAGCGACGGTGTCTCCGCCGTCGCCTGCATTTTCTCACCGCTGTCCTGCCTTGGGCGTCACACTGCCGATCTGTTGCGACTCTATTGTCGCGTCCGCCCTCAAGCGACGATTTTGCTCCTTGCAACAGCGCCCATGTCGTTTTTCAACCCGCTGCGCCCCTGGCGACGGGGCCAGTTGACGCTATTTGGAAAGTGGAGAATGCGCTTGTCAAAGCAATCTTATTTGGTAAACTCTCCTGTTTTCCTTTCATTTCCGCAAGCAGTTTCGTTCGTAACCTTTTATCTTTTCGCTACCCACCAGCTGGCACAGCTGTCCCTCCTCGTTTTGAGGATTTCTGCATTTGCCATTCTCGGTTGGTTTCAAATAGATGCACTCTTTTCCAGTTTTGTGCATTTGGCTTTTCTATGCCTCGTCCTGGTGGTGGGTCGAGAGGTGCCTCGAGTATTGCTCCATCTGACCTTCTTTTTCTTTTCTTGATTTAATTTTTAGGCGGTGGCGTTTCTCCTGAGCTCTTTCTCTATTTTTGAGGCAGTGCATCTTGTTGTTGGTTCTCCGCATCGAAAGGTGAGACTCCCCTCCAACTATCAAATTCCCCGAGCCACTTTCCCCCTAACTCTCGTTTCAAACTTTTACCTTAGTCACCTTCCCGAAAGTCTTCCAAATGGACCTTTTCTCCGCCAAAGCGCCCGTTTGCGCCCACCCTGTCGAAATCGACAAGTGCGCAGAGCGCGTTCTTTGACAGCCCAGAATCGTCTGACAATTTGGGATTTGATCTGGTGCGATAGGGGGACGAGCACTTGGTGGTTCCTTCCTGCTGAAAAAATCGTCCTTATACTTTGGCACACTCCTTCGGTATTGTAGGATTCGCTCGGCCTGGAAAACGTGCTGGCAAACAGCAACCTGGGAGTCGTCGAGGAAATGGAGGCCAAGTTCAAACAAAAACGCGCGGCGTCGCGCCTGGCGTTGTCTGGACTCTGGCTGTGCGTCCTTTGCGGAATCGCGCTGCGGACTGGATCGATCAGCCGTGTATGTCTCGCTTTCTTTATTTTTATTCCTCTCTTTTCTCTAATTGGCCCTTTTCCCATTCTTGTGTATAAAAAAAAAAAATTCTGTTGCAACCGTGCAAAGCCACTGACCTTGATAGGCTTCCCGGTTCTGGGGCTCGCAACCTGCTGCTTCCTAATGCTGTGGAGACTGCGAACGCTCGAATTCAAGACACTCGACGGCCGCGTGGCCGTGCTTGTGGTGAGTTCTTTTTTCCTGTTTGCAAAAGTTGGTTGCTTTTGGAGTACTTGATAGGGAGGTTCCAAACTTCTTACCGCGAAGAAAATCGCCACCCCCCTCCCCCCCTCCCCCAACAACCCACAAGTCCATATACGTCGTCCTCTGGGCGGTCCGCCTCGCCTTGCTCTTTGCGTCTGCCGCTCGCGGTGCGAGCGCCACAGCCACCACAACCAGCAGCGACGGCGGCACCTCCAGCGGCGTCGTCGACCCTATCCAAGCGAGCCTGGACCCCTTCTTGCAGAAGCCGGCGGCCGCCCTCGCCCGGGAGTGGGAGCTCTGCCTGCTCCTCGACGTCGGCGGCGACCGGCTCCAAGGCACGCTCGGCGCCGCTGCGGACGTGGCGCTGTTTGCCGTGGGCGCGGCCCTGCCGTATTCGTGACGGGGGCGAGAGAGGAGTTGGGGGAGGTCTGTGTTATCATTATTATTATTATATTTTTTTTATTGGTGTAACGTTTGTTTGAGACCGAGGAGAACGAGGTTCTTCGGTGGGGCCCGCTGTAGCTTTCCCGGGCAATGAAGTGGTGCAGAGCTTGCCCGAATAAGGATGTAGCTGTGCTTTGATTGCACGAAAGTTCCAGCCCAGCGTTGGGAGGAGGGGACGGACGACGAAAACCAATATATCCGAAAGGGGCACTTTTTTTTTTTTTTTTTTTTTTTTTCCTTCACATCGATCCCCTCGCCTGGGCGAAAAAGAAAGAGGCCCAACTTAAAATAAAAAAAAAAAAAACGACTGACAGTATCTTATTCCACGATCACCCTCGTTCGCGCTCGGTTTACACGCGACCACCCCTCCGGCTCTTCACCGGCCCACCCAAACAGCAGCCCCCGTCCCCGCCGCCGTTGCCGCCGCCGTCCCGAGACTGCGCCGCCGCGACCCGCCCCCACCGCCCCAGCCCCCGCCGCCCGAAGCGCCTCCTCCTCCGTCCCCGACGTCCACCACCGCCACCGTCGCCGCTGCCGCCGCAGCGGGGTCGATCCGCGGCGGGACCAGGACGAATCCGAGCGAGCCGCGGCGCTGTGCAGCCGCCCCCGCCCCCGACGACGGTTGCGGCTGGTGGGGGTGCTGAAGAAGCGGCACGGGCGGTGGCGGCGCGCCCGCTGCGCCTGCGACCGTCGTCGCGCGGCGCAGCCACCACGGGGCCGGCGCCGCGGCCGTCGCGGCTGCGGCGGCTGCGGCAGGGGACGACGACGACGACGACGACGGTGACGGGGGGAGGAGGAGCGCGGGGGCGTCGGCGCTAGGCGAGAGGGTGATGGTCACGACCGAGCTGCGGCGATGCGAGTGCGGCGGGTGCTGTTGCTGTTGCTGTTGCGCGGTGGGGTGGTGGTGGTGGTGGTGGTTGTTGTTATTGTGGAGCTGGTGGGCGTTGGCGTTGGCGGCGGCGGCGGCTGCAGCGGCTGCGGCGGGGCCGATCGAGGCGCGGCGGGCGGCGGGCAGTGGCGGACCTGCGTTACCCGAAGGTGGCGGCCCGGGCGACACGGTCAGGGCGACGGCGGCGGCGGTGGTCGCGGCGGGCGCGCCGCCGCCGGCCGCTGCGGGTGCGGGGGACGGCTGCGCGCCGCCGCCGGACGTGGCGGCGGGGGCCCTGTCGAGGGAAGGGCGGTGCGACGCGGCGGCCGCCGCCGCGGCCGTCGACGACCCGTGCGGAAGCCTTGTCAGCAGCGCGGACGGCCTGCGGAAGCCGAAGCTGCTGCTGCGGCGGCGGGCGGGGAAGGCTCCCATGCCGCCGGCGGCGGCGCCCGATAACGCCCACGACGACGGCTGCGCGATTCCGCGCGACGGAGAGAAATGCAGTTGCTGCTGCTGCGACTGCGACTGGGAATGCGACTGCTGCTGCTGCCGCGGGTTGTCCGGTCCGTCACGCACGAGGGAGTTGCGGCTCCGAGACAGATTGGAATAGCTCGCAGCAAGCACGTTGCTGAGGTGTCGCTGGCGGTCCTCGGGGTTTAAAAGGAGACCCAGCTTGGTGGCGTCCTGGAGGTTCGACGACGGGCGGCCCGCCGCTGCCCCGTTTCCGCCGCCGCCGCCGACCCCAACAGCGTCGGGCCCCCCCGCGCCGCTCTGCCTCGGATTGGACCGTCCCACGTCGCTCCCGTGCCGCGACTTACGCTTCCGCCGGCTGTGCCCGCCGCCGCGACGCCGTCTCGGCGCGGCGTCCCCGACCTCCGACTCCGAGTCCAGCGCACCGCCCAAACTGTCCGAAATGTGGAGGCTGCTGCTGCTGGCGCCGCCGCCCGGGTTCAACGACATGCCGGACCCAATCAGCCCGGCGTTCGACATGAGCGAGCCGTTGGAGTTGAACAAGACGACGCGCGAGCGCGACTGGTTGACTGACGCCAGGCCGCTGCGCAAGCCGCCGAGGTGGTGTCCGCCGCCGCCGGGGATCGGGGTTTGCGAGTTGATGACGACAGAGATGGCCGACTCGAAGACGCCGAGGAGGCTGCTGAACCTCGGTTGCGTCGCCAGGTTAAGCGGGGCGAAATAAAGCGCGCCGAGTTCGCTCGAAAAGGGAACGCGGCTGGCGGGCGCCTGCACCGATAGCTGCGAGAGCCGCCGCGATGCTGCCGGCGCCTGGACCGTCAAGCTCATTCGAGCGCCCGCCTGCTGTTTACCGACGTAGTCTGGGTCAGCGCGCGCCAGCGCAGCCGCCGCCGCTTCGGCGGTGGAGCGCACTTGGATGAGGTTTCCAATGCTGTTGAGGTAGTTCGAGCACATCGTGTACGTCGATCGCATGCGATCGATAGTGTCTTCCGGAAACAAACACGACTGCGACGATAGCAGTTGGATCAAGAGGGTTGTTTCGTCAAGCATTTCCATGATAGCGGCATCAATCTAAAAGTGGCAAAAAAAAAAAAGGTGTTGGTGGCATTTAATCATCGGATAAAGCATTATTTCGCGCGTGGTTTACCCACCACAGAGCTCTGTTGAAGGTGGTAGTCGATTTCTTCGGCAACCATCTTCACGTCCGACTTGTTAGCAAACAGTTCCAGCCTTTTTGCCAAAAATTCGTCCTCCAGCTGGTCCTCCGATTTTTGCATCTGTCGCAACGTGAGGGTAAGTTTATCTGCGGTTTCCGGCTCTTTTTCATGAGGATCGAGCAGCTTTGTTCCAAACACGGGGAGCGTCATTCGAGCTTCTGGTCTTAGGCCGTCCTTCTCGCTCAATCTGCGGCTGAATCCGTCATTGACGGTCGCCGGCAACGCAAAGTTCTCGTCATCGACTATCAGAATGCTAGGAAGTGGAGCACCTTCTCCATTTTCTAGGCTTATGATTAAAGTTGGTGGGGCCGGGAGCTCTTCTCTGGCTGGCAGTTTGCCTGAATCGGGCACATTTTCACTCACTGACTCTGCCCCTTCCGCAGCGCTGTTGTCAAAGTTTTCGTTGTCGGTTGGCTGGCCTATCTCCAAAGACGCCACGGGTTCCCCAGCCTCGGCTGAAACCCCACCCTCCGTTACAGAGTCGCTCAGGTCAGTGATAGCTGCCAGGCTGGCATCATAGACGGACTCTGCATCACGGAGCAGCTTGTCAATGTCGAGCGTATCGAGGTCCATTCCGTCCTTGCACTGTTCCCCGCTCTGGTCCGCGAGCGACGCAAAATAATCAGACCCGCCGCCGTCGGCGTCCGTCTCCGTCTTCGCCTTGCTCGCCGCGGTCCGCGGCCGCTCGCCGTCTCTCCTGTCACCGTCGCTGGCGTCTTCCGACGACGACGTCGGCCGCGGACCGGCGTACAGCCCGACGGAGCTCGAAAACAGACGCCGGTCCAGCTCGCGAATGAGCTCGCTGTCGTCGGCGCCCCAGAGCCCAGTCGGCATCGCCGCGCCAGGCTCGCCGAGCCCGACGCCGAGGGAGCCGACAAATGCCTCCATTTCCTCCAGCGTCATCCGACGCGCGCGTGCGCTCCCGCCGGCCCCCGCCGCCACCGCAACCGCTGATGATGCTGCTGCGCCACCGCTACCGGCAACACCGACTACCCCCGCCGCCGCCGAGTCCGCGCGGTCGCCGGAACTGTCGTCCGACCCGCCACTGCCAGCGCCGCCGCGGCGGGCCCCCGCAGTGACAGAGGCGGCAACCGAAGGCCGCATTATGGCCGAGGACGCCCGCGACGTTGCCGCCGCGTAGATGGTGTCGCGCCGGCGGATGCGGGAGCTGGCTCGCCGGTCGACGCCGCGGATCGAGTCCCGCCCTGCGACCGACGGGCGAGGCAGAGGGTGGTTGCTGCTACTCCCGCTGCGACCGCCGCCCCCGCCGCCGCGGGAGGCATCGGTTTCGCCTCTGTCTGTGGACAGCGGAGAAAAGGCGTCGTCTGTGCTGTCGGATTCCTCCCCCGGCGCGGGGGGCGGTCGGCGCGGGTCCGACGGGGCGGACGATGGCGAAGAGGAGGAGGAGGAGGACGACGACGAAGAAGAAGACGACGTAGAGTCTGCTGAGGAGGCTGTCGTCGCAGACGAGGAGGGGCGGGAAGGTTCGTTTCGGGAGCTGCTCCGGTGCTCCTGCTGTTGCTGGTGCTGGTGCTGGTCTTGCTTCTGCAGCCGCTGCTGCTGCTGCTGGAACCGCTGCAGCTGCTCTGCGGCCGTGTCCATCGTCCCGTTGGTTGCAGTCTGTGGCAGGCCTGAGGCTCTCTCAGGCGCCTCCTGTCAAAACAGCTCCGGTCCTACACACACGAAAGAATCATCATCTGGGTATGCGCCATATTGCTCGTGTGATCGGCGAAAGAGAAATGAAGCAGTCTTTGACTGAGGGGAGGGGCGTAGCATCATATATCATTCGCCGTCGTCGTCGTCGTCGTCGTCGTCGTCGTCGAAAGGCAGTACCACTGCCGAGACATGTCAGACCGCTCGCACATCGAAAGTTTGTTTGAGAGCTTTCCAGCCGCCCAAACGCCCTGCTCACGCCCACTCCACTCCGATCGCGACCATGGATCTGAGCGGCTACGTCGATGGTAAGGCCCCCCCTGAAAATGAGCGCGCGTTACGATGCCCACCCCATCCTATAATTCATATGGAATGCGAGGGAGAGAGAGTAGAGAGAGAGAGAGAGAGAGAGAGAGAGAGAGAGAGAGAGAGAGAGAGAGAGAGTAGAGCGAGGAGCAGCCAAATCTGTTCGTGCATGGGATCGGCAAAGCGGATGTTGTGGAAGTGCTTGCTGTGAAGTCGAACTTTACCCAAGCGAACCAGTCAGAGAAGCCGGGCTGTGGCGACGCGCTGACTTTGGCGGTGCACCGTCAAACATTGATTCGGAAGCTTTGGAGCGCGGTTCTTCGAGGCGCATGTGCCCTCATTTCTGTACCACAACACTTGTTTGCACGTTCGTCGATTGCGACAACTCTAACGCGCCTTTAGGGAAAGTACTGGTTCTCACTTACGACGGACGGGTCATACTGGTGAGCGACATGTTACTTTCCACTGCTCCGTTCGCTTTCTTTGTTTGCATTCGGCTAAAAAAAAATTCACACTACTCGACACACTTACCCGCAGGGAATCCTCAAAGGCTTCGATCAAACAACCACGCTCATCCTCTCAAAGGCGATTGAGCGGCAGTTCTCGGCGAGCGAAGACGGTGAAGAAGTTCCCCTGGGACTGTACATTATTCGGGGCTCCAACGTGTACGTGTTGATGAGTTTTTTGGAGTTTGTGATTTAGGCGGGAATCGTCCCGTAGTCGTCCCTTCAGGACGCCCGTTCCTCCCCCGTTCATTTCCTTTTTCTCTGACTTTTTTTTTTTTTTTTTAATCTCTCGCAGTGCGCTAGTCTCAAGCCTGGACGAGGAACGGGACGACGCCATTGATTGGAAGCGGGTTCGGGCGCAGCCGCTCGCCGGAATGAAATTACCCGTATGATTTTCATATCGGAGCGCTCAGGCGCGCGGCGAGCCGCTCTGCGGGTTTGGTTGCTGGTTATTGCGGTGGTGGATGTTTCGTAAGGCGGGTATGGGGGGGTCGGGACGAGGTCGGTCCCGAGAAGACGTCTGTTTTTATCCAGGCGTGTGTCGTTGCGCTGGCGGCCAGCTGGGTGGGGGGTTGCGTTGTGCATGACAATCCTGATGTAATTGTAAGTGGTTAACGAGTCGCTTTTGTTGCGTAGGTGCGTGTGGTTGAGTTGAGCAAGGTGCCTGTGTGCCTGTGCCTGTGTGTGTGTGAATGTGTGTGAATGTGTGTGAATGTGTGTGAATGGGCGTGTGCTTACAGGACCGCCCCAACGCGCAGCAGCTAAGCAAGCAGTTGCGCATCGCTGATCGCCGTTGACCTCTGGCGCGATGCTTTGCCTGACGCGCTCGGTCGGCGCATGGCGGGTATAATATTATTGAAATAGTAACACTTGAAGGGCACTTTTGAAACGGGAAACTGGTGAGAAGGTAGTAGAGCGTTGACAGAGACAGAGAGAGAGAGAGAGTTTGTGTGTGTGTGTGAGTGAGAGCCGAGAGTGAATGACCGAGAGAGAGAGAGACAAGTAATCGAGTCTCTCTCTCTCTCTCTCCCTCTCTCTCTGCCTCTTTCACACTCTGGTCTGTCTGTGCCTCCCGATTGCCCCTTCCTGCGACAAAAGGCGCCACCTCATCATCCAAATCGCCGCCTCCTCGTTCGTTCATTCCCCCAGCCGCCCTTCCCCGCCCACACTACCCCCGCAGAATCCCAACACGGCGAGAGGAGGATCTGCGCGATCGGCCACTGACAGCACTGCAAAAAAGTAGTCACAACGACATCGCGCGTGATATCTACTACTCCCCCGACAAACCATCAAGTAGTCCGTTCGTGCTTTTTGGCAGATGGGCAACTCCAGCTCATCATCGTCGGCTGCGAAAGCAAAGGTCCTCGACGAGTACACCGCCGACACTCACTGTATGTGCAAACCCCAATACCAATACACCCAGCACGATCGGAGGAGAAGGACCGATTTAAGGCAGCCCCCCGGCAGTCGGGAGAGCAAGGACGAACGATCTCCTTTCTTCCCTCTGCCGCCGTTCCCACAACTGCCACGAAGTACTCCAACTTTCTCCCTACGCACAACCCTCAACTATCATCGCGCGTACATACGCGACTCTAACGTCTTGCGGCGCTTTGAGCCGCTAATCTGTTTGCACCCTTACCTGGCCAGATCTGCCCTGTCCCATTGATCGTGTCCATATGTCCCTTTTATCTTGTCCATGTAACTGCATACGTCTCCCTCCCATCCCCCAGTCACTCTCAACGAAATCAGGAAGATCAAGGCCGAGTTTGAAAAAGTCGCCGACGAGGAGTGCACTATCACAAAGGAGCAATTCAAAACGGTGAGTCAATCCGTAGTTCTCCTCTGGACGTTTCAGGGATTCGGTATCGACGAGTTGACGGCAGGGGGAAGGGGAAAAATAAAAATTGTCTAACCAACCTCTTCATCGGCCCCACCGACCAACAAAAAGACTCTTCAAAATCACGTTCACTGCTGGTCGGCCGGCGCGCAGTATCTGTTCCTCGAGCGGCTGTTCGATGCTTTCGACTTGGATGGCAACCACAAGATTGACTTCCGAGAGTTCATACAGGGGCTGAGCAAGTTCATGAAGGGAACACCGGAGGAGAAGCTGGAGCGTGAGTTTCATTTGCGTAGTCATAGCACCAAGAAAACAGTGTTCCCCGTCATCCACGCGTTTCCCGAAATAGCCTCGTGCCCTTCTCCCTAGTTCTTCTTATCTAACTGAGGATTATCTGCCACCTCAAAAATTCTGCGGAGGCTAGTATCGTTCAGGCTCTACGATATCGACAAGAGCGGATCGATTGAACCAAAGGAGCTCATCAAAGTCATGGGACAGATGGTGAGTCCCCCGGCTGAGAGCGCACGTCCCCCTTTTCCATCTTCCACTTTCAACTTGCTTTGCGCGCCACTGACTCCTCTCTCCTGTCCGCTCAACAAAATAACCATTCGGGAACGCGATCAGTATTCCGCATTCTACAACGACGACCAAACTGAACGCATCCGCGAGATGGTCAACAGAGTTTACGAGGACCTGGATATAAACGGAGACGGATCTTTGGTATTTGCCCGTTCATTTTCTTCACCTTTTGTGACAGCCTTTCTGCCCCTCGTCCGCGTTCCGCCTCCGCTCGCCAAACTTCCCTTCAACAAAAAAACCACACCGTCCCCAAGTCTCTTCGGGAATACAAACTGATGGCGCTCAAAGAACCGATGATAATGGACTTTTTGGAGCAGTTTCTGATCGTGTCACCAGACGGCGACGACGGCCGGAAGTGACAGGAGGAGCAGGAAGCGCGTCGTGCATCATAAACGGCGAGAGGAGTTGCTTTTTGCAAGAGTGAAGGGCACTTGAGGCATACCGAGGGAAACGCGATGGATGGGGCACAGAATTGCAGAGTGGGGGGGCCCAGCGGTTTTTATTTTATTGTTTTCTTTCTTCCGCTATTTCTCCAAAAGCTGGCTCCTTCCACAACTTCACTAACTAATTTTTCTTCCTGGTCTCTTGTTCTTCTTCTCCCCACTTTCTTTTTTCCTCCACGGTTCATTCTATTTGGTTTCTCTTTTGTTGCAATACAATCCGACGACGACGGTGATTCCCCTCATTCCCCCTTCGAGTCCACCTAGACTGGAAAAAGAGCGAATAAAAGCATTGAAGCTAGATTTTTTTTTTTTTTTTTTTTTTTTTTTTTTTTTTTGCCCTCTCAACATTTCTTTTCTTTCTTTCCTTGTGCCCCCCTCCCTCCAAGAGGCTGCCTTCGGAGAAACCTCATTAATCCCACCTATCTTTACAAACTCAACCTTCAATAAATGCCATTGCTAAGAAATTAGATTTGTTGTCTACTGAAACACCCCTTCCCCTTGCAAACAGTCTACTCTGAGTGAAGTGAGTGGAAGGAGTGAATGAAGTGGAGATGTGTGTTTGTGGGTGGTCCTTCTCCCCAACTTGGAGAGAAAGAGAAAAAACTCTGTTATGAATTATTGATACATGATGATGATATACATGCTGTAATAGTTGCTAGGCAAGCGTGACTGGCACAGGGTAAAAACCTCTCCTATATAATCTGCTTGAGCAGAAAAGGAGGAAAACTGGTAGCACCAGGTTTCTGTTCCACTTAATACTTGGAGTATTTGTCATCAGCGCAAGCCAGCGCCCAGGCATTGGTGGTGGCTTGCTCTCCCATGGGCATCATGAGAACGATAACTGACAGTCACAATAGGTTCAGGTCTGTCTTGTGCCTCTTGCTGCTAACCAGTCAGTTCTGCCTAAACACCCCTCCACCCTAGGAGCCTCCTATTACAAAGTCCGTGCTATCTGTCATTGGGTTGGACTCTTCGCTCTTGTGCGGAGCTGGTACACCAGACTCCTTGTGGTTGACGACCTACTGTCGTCCCTGGGGTAACAATCAGATGTCAACCTCGCTCACACGGGGACGTAGATAATACATAACCTTGCACAATGATGCCCAACTGTTCATAGAGCAGGAGGATGAAAAGTAGCAGTCTGTCCTGAAGGATGCATGATGTGGAGTATCGAGGGGATGCCACATTCCTTCTACTTAGGAGAGCGTCGCCCCCTGGCTGTTAGGTAGTAGATCGAGTCCTTGTATTGAGGTCAGTTGTGGTTCCCCTGCTGCTAGACACAATAGTTTGATTTGATTTGACAAAGATCTCATTTAGCCTCACCCTTTGTGGATGTGTTTTGCACAACGACTCCATAAAAATACGAGTTCTTAAGGAATATACTAATGGCATGCGCATCTTCACAAATGCCCACTGGAGCCTTTGTGGAAAATGGGTTAAAGATAAAACCTGACAAGGACGTTAAATAATTGGAATCTGCCGATAACTCTCCTCAATCATGGGGTGTGCACCCAGGAACCGGGTGGTGAGAATGAGAGAGTCATTTAACTAGAATGAGATTTTCGGTTGAATCTAAGTCATGGTGTCTAGCAGAGGGAAAGTGTTGTTGGACCCAACCGGCGCTGAGAGGCCCAGACCTTGCGCTAGGAGTCCAAGCGTGAACTAGAACATATTTCGCGACTTACCGTTACAGTAAGGAAGCTAAAGCGGTCCCTCGCAACCCCCCACTGCCCAAACAGCAGTAACACTGGTGAGGAATCAAAAACGTAGCAATTGGCACTGTGGAAGCGCAACAATGCGCTTCCTTTGTTGCAACCCACTATGAGCTGTTGTGCCCTTTCCCCTAGTGTGTTTCAGAGGCTTTACCTTTGTGTTTCGCTTTGGTTAGCGGTTTTGTTTGTTGGAGTTTGAGTAAAAGAGAGTGTGTCCTTGTCAGTGGCCGTTATCCTTGCGGACGCTGCAGCTCTGCACTATCCATCCGGCATCTACCGGATGCATCCCAAACCATTGACACCAGCTACGCCCTTTGTTCGGCCTCCATCTTCTGCCAGGCGGTACGTAGTCTTGTGAGATTTCCACAGCGCGCTAACCAGAGCGCTTTTTATATCTGAGCAAGTGTCCAGAACAAGAACATTTAGTGCATTTAAATGTCTGCCTCATATGTGTCGCACTTCGTAATTGGATTTTGTCCTTTTTGCTTGTCTCCAACCCTGTCTGCTGTGGTCATCACTGATGGGCTCTGTCCACTGCTCTGACTTCTCTCGGCGAAGTCAATTTGCCAAAGCGGGACATGGAAGGTTCCACGTCTGCCTCTACACTAGGCAGACTTGGGGTGTCCTGTTGTTGGACCCAGCTGGCACTGTGCGGTGTACACTGCGTAACGCCGGCCTCACAAGTGGTGTCCTTCTTTCCTTAATGTCACTTGAAGTACTCCCATTAATTGACTGGCATCTTCCTGTCTCATTTGGACAGATCCATGACTGAAACAGTTCTTAAAGCCAAACCATTGCTAGGCAGAACTGACTGGTTAGCAGCGAGAGGCACAAGATGGACCTGAACCAATTGTGACTGTCAGTTGTCGTTCTCACAATGCCCATTGTCAGGAACAGGGCAGGACAGGACAAGGCAGACAAGGAACTGAGAGGAGTGATGATTGTATTGGAAACAATAATTCACTTGAGGGATGGGACAGGTCCCCCATCCCTCTTTTATACTGTCAGGAACATGGCAGGACAAGGCAAGGCATGGCAGACAAGGAACTGAGAGGAGTGATGATTGTATTGGAAACAATAATTCACTTGAGGGATGGGACAGGTCCCCCATCCCCCTTTTATACCTTTTGAGAGTGTTCCTTGTCAAGACTCAAAGAAAGTTCCAGAAAGAGCAATTAGTAATACAATGATACCAATGATACCAATGACAACAAGACAAGTCAGGAAAGCAAAAAAAGGTTCCAGAAGGTTCCACAAGGTTCCATGAAGGAATGTTCTAGAATGTTCCAGAAGATTCCAAAGGGTGATTCATAACATCATCTCCCCCTTTTAGGCCTCTTCTGCAACTTGGTGGGGTACCTGGTCTTGAACTTGAGCAGAAGGTCTTGGCAGTGAGTGAGGTTTGACTCAGGTTCCCAGGTGTTGTCAGCATCTGAGTAACCTTTCCACTTAACAAGGAACTTGAGTGTCCTTCCAAACCACTTGGCATCAAAGATTTGTTCAACCTCAAATTCCTCTTCACCTTCTACCTCAACTGGAGGAGGAGGAGGAACAACTCTGCCTGGAATGGAGTTGGCCACAAACTTCTCCAAAAGGCTGACATGGAAAACTGGGTGGATCTTCATGGATGCAGGGAGATCCAGCTTGAAGGTGACTGGATTGATTTGCTCCAAGATCTTGAAAGGTCCCAACTTGAGGTTGTCTAGCTTGGGACTTGGTCTTTTGGTCTGCAAGTTCTTCCTCATGCCCGGCCAGTAAAAGTCTCTGGAAACAAGCTCATATGTCTTGTGCTCTCCTGGGTGTCCAGCTGTTGCTGCATCATGCCTTGTCTTGAGTATCTCAAGTTTTTCCTCTTCTTGGCTGATTTGAATCTTGTGAGGCTTGGGGTCCTTCGAAATAGCATGGGCCCACACACTGTCAGGAAGCAATGAAAGGTGTGTCTTGGATGGTGGGGTGAAACCATCTCCCCCTTCAGGTGCAAGGTCTGTCCTTCTGCGCTCATCAGCAGTGGGGCATGAAATCTTGACTGGGAACTGTGATTCTTGAATCTTTGACTGAGGGTTTTGTTCTTGGCAAAGACTGTGAGCTGTGGAGCTTGAATCTTGAATTTGGACTGTGAACTGTGGTACTTGAATCTTTGACTGTGGGTTCTGTGAACTACAGACTTGGCCATGACTGTGAGCTCTATGAGCTGTCCTGGAATCTTGACTATGAACTGTGAACTGTGAAACTTGAATCTTGGCTGGGATCTGTGAGCTGCAGGCTGATACTGGAGCTGTCATTTGTCGTTGACCTTGGATACTAGGCTGAGAACCTTGAATCAGGGACTTGAGAGCATGAGACTTGGGGGCTTGACTTGAGTTTTGGGTGACTGTTCCAATTGGTGGAGGTTGGACTTGACCAGTGACCCAATCAATGTCAGGGTTCTGGGCTTGCAGCCATGGTAATCCCAGGATGACAGAGAATGTGGGTGAGCCAAGATCCAATACTTCCAGGTTGACCATGGATGGTGGAAAGTCTTGGATGTGGAGGTTTAGCTTGGTTTCATGGCTGATTTCCTTGAACAGAGCATGATTGGCAAAGTGGACCTTGCAGGGTGTGGATTTCTTGATGGTGGGAATGGCACAAGACTTGGCAAGGGTGGCATCAATGATGTTGCAGGATGATCCAGAGTCGATAAGGGCCTTGGTTGTGATGGTTGACTTGGGTGAGAGTTGAATCTTGACATCCATGGTGAGTTGGTGGGGCTTGGAATCTGAGGTGTTTGTGGTGCTGGTGGTGGTGATGAAACAGGGGCAGCTTGGAGGAGGGTCCAGGGAATTGCCCCTCAGTGAGCCTGGACCTGGGAGTTTGGGTGCTTCTTCCTTGGGCAGTCCTTGACAGCATGCTCCTTGGAGCCACAGTAAAAACACAGTCCCTGCTGGGCCCTCCTTGTTTTCTCCTCTTGGCTCAGAGGACCCTTAGGAAGTGTCTCAACTGCATCCACTTGCATTGGTTCAGGAGCTGTAAGAGCTTGAGGGACTGGGGTAGGCCTTGATGTAGTTCCTACTTGTCTTTGCTTCAGCCTCTTGGAGTAGAGTCTGTTGTCAATCTTGATGGCAAGGAGAATGTACTCTTCCAAGGTCTCAGGGATGTGCAGAGACTGGGAGAGCATGTCTTGGATAGACTCATGGAGACCATCATGGTACAGCTCCATCAGAGCTGCATCATTGTATCCAGAGTCTCTGGCTAGTTGCTTGAATTGGTTGGTGTAGGCCACACAAGATTGCTTTCCTTGCTTGATATGCTTGAGCTTGGATCTTGCTGTCCAAGATGCGTAGGGGTCACCAAAGGTAGCTTCCAGCCCC
The DNA here is from genome assembly GCA_025765615.1 of Zopfochytrium polystomum. NCBI lineage: Eukaryota > Fungi > Chytridiomycota > Chytridiomycetes > Chytridiales > Chytridiaceae > Zopfochytrium > Zopfochytrium polystomum. The sequence goes on from JAIVFJ010000048.1 coordinate 328,618, forward strand.
TCCCAGAGCTCTTGCAGGGTGGTGGGTGTGCTTGGGAGAGATCTGTACCATGATTGAGCTTGACCAGACAGGAGGGTGCTTGTGAAAAGAACCTTGACTTGCTCACTGGGAAATCTTGAAGGTTGGAGAAGGATGACATTCTCCACAGTGGCCATGAAGTTCCTAAGGTCTTTGGCCAGCCCAGTGAACTTGTCAGGGCTGGGAACCTTGGGCTCTCTTGCTTGGTTGGCTTGAGGCAGGGGAAGAGCTTGATGTTCTTGTTGGTGAAGTTGTTGTTGAAGCTGGTGCTGCTGGTGAAGGACTTGTTCTTGAAGTTGGTGTGTCTGTCTTGAGAGGGCTTGTAATTGGTCCATCAAGGCTTGGAAGGCAGTTGCATCAGGGAAGGTGTTGTTTGGGTCAGACATGATGGCAGAGAGTAGTGGGAGAGGGTGAAGTGAATTATGATGTCAGGAACAGGGCAGGACAGGACAAGGCAGACAAGGAACTGAGAGGAGTGATGATTGTATTGGAAACAATAATTCACTTGAGGGATGGGACAGGTCCCCCATCCCTCTTTTATACTGTCAGGAACATGGCAGGACAAGGCAAGGCATGGCAGACAAGGAACTGAGAGGAGTGATGATTGTATTGGAAACAATAATTCACTTGAGGGATGGGACAGGTCCCCCATCCCCCTTTTATACCTTTTGAGAGTGTTCCTTGTCAAGACTCAAAGAAAGTTCCAGAAAGAGCAATTAGTAATACAATGATACCAATGATACCAATGACAACAAGACAAGTCAGGAAAGCAAAAAAAGGTTCCAGAAGGTTCCACAAGGTTCCATGAAGGAATGTTCTAGAATGTTCCAGAAGATTCCAAAGGGTGATTCATAACACCCATGGGAGAGTGAGCCACTGCCAATGCAGACCTGGGCACTGCTTGCACTGATGACAAATACTCTGAGTATTAAGTGAAACAGAAACCCAGTGTTAACAGTTTTCCTCCTCCTCTGCTCAAGCAGATAATATAGGAGAGGTTTTTACCCTGTGCCAGTCAGTGTCTTTATTATTAGGCCTGCTTTTACTACTTTCGTCTTCACAGTTTCCGTTGCGCCAGGGTTTTCTCAACATACTTTCTTTTTCGGTGACTAACGGAGACTGCCTGACTGCCAAGGGATGGGGTGCCTGACAGGCTGTACTCCAAGCCCGCCTAATTATTATTTATTTTCGGCACTTGTACATACACGCATAGGGTTGGGGGGGACTTAGAGCATTTGTGGTGGATGCTCCAAGTCAGGGGTTGACTTGTCAATTTTCTCTCTCTCTGTTTTTGGGCCATTTTCGCTTTTTCCTTTTTTTTCTTCAATCTGATTTCTGTCCTTTGCTACCAATACAGAGTCCCTTCAAATCCATCTGGCTCACAGAGGTGAGGGTAGTGAGAGGTGGTACACACCCAGGTGAGTACATGGTCCCTTCTGGGGCTCCTCTTAAGGGGCCGAGGGTGGGGAATGCAGCTGGCCCCACCACCGACTGTTTAATGCTGCTGGCTCTGTGTTGGAGTGAGGATCACAGGTGCTTGTCTGCGGCAGAGGCAACGGCAGTGGCGTCGTCGACCCTGCGAGGGTGTTGGTGGCCTGCGCAGTCCCCTACACCTGAGAGTTCGATCTATGAGTGCCTGCCTTGGTGTGTTGCGGTGGGAGTGAGATGTGTGAGTACAAGTGCGATGCGATAAAGCTTGTTGGTTGAGTGATTGTGCTGACGCAGCCCAGTGGGGTCTGTTTACAATTGCAGGTGTTTCCGCATGCGAGTTCCCTGCTGGTGACCTTCCAACCCCTACGTAGTCGACTCCCATCTCTCTCTCCCCCCTGTCACTGGCGACGACAAGGACTCCTGCAGCACCATCTGCAATGAGGGGCACTAGGTCGCGCCCTGTCTGTCCCATTGCTATTAACCGCTCCTGTTGTATTTGAGATTAGGTTCCTGAGATAAAAACCCCTGTTTCCCTCTTCTCTCTCTTTATTATGCGGTTGTGTTGTGCCCTTGGGAGTGCCCTTCGGTTTCCCCTCGCATCTGCCTGTGGCCACGCGAGTAATTGGTGCTCTGGCACTGATCCCTCAGAGGATTGTCCCTCTGAATGGTCATTCTTTGTGTTTGAGACCCCTTTTAGACAGATCAGTAGGGATACTTTGTGGACTAGGCAAGTAGTAGGGTTGAAACACCCCCTAGGCAACAGCCCAATAAAGTTAGTTTTAGCCTATTATTTGCTTTCCCTCACTCTAGGGCCCAGATCCCAGGGTCAAAGGAGTGAGTATAGTCTGACACTGGTCCCAGATCAGACCCGCTCGTTTTTGGTACAAACTGGAGCCCCCCCACAACCCGGGACTGTGCCATGGTTCCGTGTATAATATTAAAGTTGCCACGCCATGGCAATCATTGTTTTTTTTTTTTTTCAATTAGAGTTGCACCCAGTCGTGCCGAAACTTTGGTGTCCTGCTCCTGAATTGCTTTCCATTTCATTCTTAGAATTTGGTTTTGGGTCTTCTCTTTTTCTCCTTTTCATTTTTTTCTATTAGGAACCGGAACTCCGCAGTTTCCTCATAGATCGGCACGTTCCAAAAAACGCACAGTCCGTCCGAACGGCTCCAGGTCCTTGGACCGGATCCCGTTTTTGGTGCCGTGCCGTTCCGTGGAGAGCCTCAGGGACAACCCTGGTGACGCTCACAGCCCAGTCACCCTTCAATAGACAAATCCGCCAAATATAAATAGTCTGACTTCATAGTCAGTTACTAGCTTTGCGCTTCACAACATAGCCACAACCCCGTAAAGGCAAAAATTACTTTGCTTTCCCCATTGTTGCATTCCAAATTGAATTCACAATACGGCTGGTATCCAGGGGGTAACTGGATGCTTGACCTCCCGGCCACATCTGGAACAGGCTATCCGCCCTCAAGAGTGGACACGGATTCCTTCAGATGTCAGAGGGATGGATACAGAGCAGACGCGGTCACTGACTTTTTCTGATATGTATCCGCCACATGTCTGGGAGTATCGGGCATGTCCGATTACGCACATCAATTTTACTATGCGAATTCTCGGGCACGGACTCGAAGGTATGCCAGCCTTGAATACATAACAAAGTAAACCAACATTATATTTTCTCTAGTCATCTCCCTCTCGCTCGCACGCGACTCGTCACGGGAAATGGGGGGGAAGTGGAAGGGTTCGAGTCCAGCCAAAAGTTGCGCGTGGAAAGCAGGGAAACTGAACAAAAAAGAAAAAAGAGAGACGTTGGGGACCCAAGTTTGCATCGGGGGCTCACAAAGCGGGAAGGGCAAAAGAAGAATAGAAAGTCAGCTTTCTTGAGAAGAAAAAAATGCAACAGAGAAAGTAGAATATCGCGCTTTCGCGGAGGGGGCGGAAGGAGTGAAGGGATACAGTTTGTTGCAGGGCAGCAAAGCCCTTTCTTTTTTTGGCGAGAAGGAAGGAGGGCGGGAAGGCATAGTCCGCATCTCAAACATGCAGGGGGACAAATAAGAAGGGTGGTTTACACACACATTCAAACAAACATTCAAACACGCATTCAAGCACAAGCACGCTCGCTCGCTCGCACGCAACGAACGCGGCAGGGGAAGAATGAAACGAAAAACAAACAATAACAAACAGAGGCGGGGACCACCTTCCCGTCCCTCTTTTCGGTCAGCCGTCGCGGCGAGTTTCGACTTTGCGGTTGACCGGCCGGAACTTTTCCAGCAGCGCCTTTTCAGAGAGCGGGCTGTTGGGATCCAGCGAGGCCGTCACGACCGGCTCGGTGGTACCTGCGCGCAGTTCGACGAGGAATTCCTGAAGAGGAGGACGCAAAGGGGAGGAGAAATAATAGCGTGTGAGCGTGCGTGTGTGCCGATAAGGACAGCCTAGTGTCGGTTTCTCTTTTGAGCCAGCGATGTGCTCGCCCCACTCGCGCAACTCAACCAGAAGAAACAAGAAAACACTTACGTAATGGTAGTACTTCTCCTCGTCGTTCTTGTCTTTTGACCGTAGCCCATGTGTGGCAGCCGTGGACGGGCCAGCCGTCCCATCCGCCGGTGTGGACGGCTCCCGGTTGTCCGCCGCTTTTGTCTCTCCTCCCTGGCCGGACGCATTGGCCTGGGTCTGGGCCTGGGCCCCGGTCTGCTGCTGCTTGGCATCGCGCGATCGCCCCTTCAGCTTCTGCTCGTTGTCTAGCCATTTTGCCCACTGTGTGTGGTGGTGACCGAAAAAAGCAGAAAGTTAGACAATGGGATCGGAACATTGAGCCGTCGTCACCTTCTTCGGCTTTACTTGGGAAGACGGGACCTCTTTAGGGATGCCGATCGCCGTCTTTGGAGGTTTCACCGGCTTTTTCTGACTCCGAAGCTTTTTCACGTTTTGGTTGTACTTTGACAAAATCTTTTCGTCAATCTCCATAATTAATCCTGCCCACTGCACGGCCCAGCGCTTTTCAGCGTTTCCGAGAACCTATTTGGGTGCCATAAAAGGGTTTCGGGAGAACAGTGAGCATTTGGAGCCTTATGAAGAAAAAACGTACCCGCCCAAATGTTGCGTTGATCAGGGCGATGAAGACGTTGAGAAGCAGAATGTTGCACGAAAAGGTAAACACCTAGATGCAACGGGCCAAGAGCTGAAATGAGTATTCACAGTAATCAAGAAAAAGACGACAAAGCAAGGACATACCAGAAAGAGGACTAGCGCATATGAATTATGCGAGCTCGCGTATCGGAATGTATCTAGAAAAGTGAAAGAAAAATTAGTTAAGACAAGGCCGTGGGGATGGCGGGTGGGAAGTTTCCTCTCTCTATCTCTCACCATACGAGGCACCTTGACCGAAAAACCCACGGACCAACCAAACAAACGATCCGGGAATCCAGTTTCCCCACTCTTTCGAGCCGGGGTCGCCGCCGGCTTTTGCAATGCTGTCTCCAAACGGTCCCATAATGAGCCAAAACGCCTGACTGAAGCCCAACAAAAACACCAGCAAGATGGTCCCAAAGTTGAGGGCGTCATTCGTCAGAACTTCCCACACCACCAGACCGAGCGGACCAAAGCGAAGGAAGCCTTTCGAATAGTACAGGAGAGACATCCATCTGAGAATGGTGCAGAAAGGATTGGGAAGAAAGAAGAAGGGTTGATCAGCACTCTAGTTCTACGACCAAACTGCCAATCTAACCCTTAGAAAACAAAACAGCACAGCTGACTCACCCAATGATGGCGTAAAGCCCCCACACAAGTGTCTCCCAATAGTTCAATTCAACCACTCTCAGCGCGACACCCGTGAAGAACAGCGCCAACAAGAAAAGCTGCACAAAGTTTTCCAGCCGTCCAAAGCCCGCGAAATAGGTGCTCCAGTTTGTCCTCATCATCTCCGCCTCCTTGTAGATCTTGAACAAGCTCCACAGGACGAGAATCCCCTCTACTACCAGACGGATGGCGTTGCTGGTAACATTGTAGTCTTCCTCATCCACGTACTTTCCCGTCAGAAGCTTGATGTGGGCGTTTCGCAAACCGTTGCCGGCGTCGTACTGGTAGTCCACGACAGAGCTGTTGAAGCCGAGGGTGGTGTAGTCAAGGAAGTTGCGGTCGTTGGGGAGAATGAAGATCATCAACGTAAACAGAAGCATGTACAACAGCTGCACGCCGAGGCCCCACAGGAAGATTCGGGAACCGTAGAGAATCCATTTTGCGCGAAGGAGGTTCATGAAGATTGGATTTTGAAGAATCTCGGGGTCCTTTGTGATTGTTTTTCAGAAAAAAAAGCATCGTAAGGCGTGGTTTCGACACAAAAAAATACGCCCGAACAGGGAGGCGAGGCAAAACTCATGTTTAGGACAAGATGCGATGTCTTACCTCTTTCATGACGGCGACCGTCAAGGCTGACTTGGTATGGTTCATTGTCATCTTGTCCACATAAGTGTCGAGCTCTGTCAGTGGAACTGACTTCTTCGTGACAGCACCGTACGTCCACAGCGTCTCGGAATACAAGTCCAACAGTGCTATGACCATCTTGGACTTCCCTCGCTGCGCCGCCACGCCCAGCGGTGTGAGCCCGTCAACGTTAGCTACCGAGTGATCCACGCTACGAATTTCACGAAGGGCAAGGTCCTTCATTGTGCTGTAGTGGTCTGAGGAAATCAGCTCCAGTGGCGGCTCGTGAGCCTTCAGCAACTCCGCTTCCCAGAGAATAATGTCGTAAAAGACATCCCCCCACGTATCTCCCTCGCCCGCCGTGTTGCCCACATCCTTTCTTTTTGCGACTGCCTCGATCTTTTCCACGATAGCCACCGGACTTGTCACGCCAAAGGCGTTTGCGACACTGGTCAGCCAATCCATTGCAATCTTCTGCTCTTCTTGCCACCCGAGGAACCGGTTCCCTTTTGCAACAATCTGCGGCTTCAGCTTGTTGAGCGCGTCGTCGTCGGTAAAGTCGGCAAAGTTTTCGATCCAAAAGTGGTCCGGGAACGGCGGCTGCTCGTCCAGGATCGCGTCGGTGCCGGTTGCCAGCTGGTGAAACAGCTTGCCCTCGGTCACCACCGGCGTCGCATCGTCGCTGTCGTCCCCGTCGTCCCCTGACTGGCCAATAAGCCAGGGCCGCTTGTTGTCGTAGAAGCCCCACCACGCCAGGACGTGCAGAACGTTGTTCATGCGGCTGTCGAAAACGTTCACGTCATAGTGTTGCTCGTTGATGAGGTAGTTGACAATCCGATGGTGGCCCATGACCGCGGCAAATGTTAAGACGTTTTCTCCGGTCTAGAAAAAAAGACAGAAGCAGAACAAAGTAAATTAGTGGTGATTCGCGCTGAAAAATCTCAGTACGTACAAAGAAGCTGCCGTCCGAATTGAAGTACGAGCCCTTTGCTTTTGGTTTGAAAATGTCCGCACCGCGAGCAATGAGCCGTTTGAGCATTTTAACGTTGTCTCCAAACTCAACAACCGCAATGTGAGCCGCATGTTGTCCATAGTATGTGTCTCCTTCATATATCGCATTGACTGGCAAAGGGAACACAAAATTGAGGTGTCAATATTGAGCAACAAAAAAAAAAGGAGCGGCAGCCCAACAGGTTCACAACTCACTCATAAGATCGAGGTAAGGGAATCGCTTTTTGTCGTCTGCGAACTCGCCGTATCCCAAAAGATATCTCAGCAGTGATTTTTTTCTTAGCAGAAGGGCGTAGTGGAGAATAGTCTCTCCCTCTGGCCCTCTGTCCAGGAGCACGTCTCGTCTGAAGGCCTCCGTGCGTTGTTTCAATTCCTTGTGCTCCAACTTTTTTTTTATCGCCTCCAGATCTTTCTTGTGCGCTGTATGGTTGGGGTGCGACTTCTTCCATTGACGGGTCAGGTACGTCGTCCACCGCATCTGGACCGCCTTCTCAACCATTTCGCTGAGATGCTCGCACGTTGGGTCTTCCTTCAGAAAGATTGACCAGATGCTGACCTCCGACTCGCTCTGCCGCTCCCGCTCAATGTCGGAGGGTAGCTGGACGTGGGTAACGGCGCCGGCACGTTCGCCGTTTGTTGCGACAAGGTACCCTAGCTTTGACAACCATGACCACAACTTATGGACGGTCGATTTCTTTGCCTTGACGAGCTCGAGGCCGGCATCGGACGGCACAACGTCCTCAAAATCGTCGGTCGCATCGCTGAGCATCGGTGGCGTGCTGAATCCGACGAGACCCTCCACGATGATCGACTGATCGTCGCCAAACGTCGTCGCAGTGTCGTCCTGGCTTGGGGACACCGACTGCCGCTGTCCCGGCGTCGCAGCGCCCCCGAGCAGCGGGTCGCCGTCCGCAGCTCCCCCGACGCCGCCGGCGAGGAGGTGCAGCGGCACGGACTCGGCGGTGATCTCGTCCGCCTCGTCCAACGCTGTGTCGTGCGGCTGGAAACCCGGGCGGCGCGACGACGACGGCGAGAAGAGCGTCGTCCGCGACCCCAGAGACGAGAAGGAGCCGCCGCCACCGCGCGTTGGGTTGGTGTAGTATTGCAGTTCCTCTGCCGCCATTGGCGGCGACATGGGGCCCGGCCGATTGGGGTTGCCCGAGAGCCATGGACCCGCGCTGTTCGAAGCGGGGACGCCGCCGTTGCCGTCGCTACTGCCGTTGTTGGTGTTGGCGTTGGTTTGGCTGTCGCCGCCGCCGCCGTTGCCCGCGGCTGCGCCGGGAGAGTAGGCTGTTTGCCGAGGGTGCATTATGGAGCCGGGAAGGAAAGGAGGATGAGGAGGTGAGGAGGATGATTGACGATGACGATGAGGAAGAGGAGGCTGCTGCCCGTTCGCACTCAGGTCGGCTGACTGGTAACAGGGACGCCCCCTCTCGACTGCCCCTCAAACCACGAGGCAACGTCACGGCTGCAGCTGAAGAAAAGAACAGGATGGGCGGGGGAAATAGGGCGAGACAGAAAGAGAGAGAGAGAGAGAGAGAACAAGAGAGAACGCGAGAGACAGACAGACAGGCAAAGAGACAGAAAAACGAAAGTGAACAGAAGACACAGATACAGAGGGTGAAATTTGTTTTCTCGCACCAACAAGCCACCAAAGAAGGGAATCGAAGGAGGCATCCGGATGAGTGCTGCAGACAGACAAGGCAGACAGACAAGGCAGACAGACGGAAAAACAATTACAAAGAAACTTTGCCGAGGCAGACAGACAGACAGACTTGCATTCCAGAGCAGACAGAAAAAGCACACACGCAAAACCAATTCGTTTCTTCATTTCATTTCCATCATTCCGGATACAGGAATACCCAAAAAGGGGAAGACAAAAAACCACAGTACCACCACGTCACCCCTTGCCTGGGGCAAAGATTGCCAGAGGAGGCGAACCATCGGCAGAGTTCAAGAACGATGGTCGCGCACCCAAGTCACCGGCAACGGCACGGCTGAAAAACGGGCACTGCCAGTGGTGCAACACATTACATGTCATATCAATGTCAAATACATAAATCTGCCGCGCAAGCGAGGGTGTGGGCGAGGGCTGAGGAGACGAGCGGCAAAGTAAGGCCCACGCCGGTCAGGCGGGAGGGGTCAGAAGGGGTTGAAACACAGGGGAGAAGCCGATAATAATCGTAGCCCTACAAGTCCTTGCTGCGTAAAGTTGAGTATTCAAATTCGAGATGGATTGCAATCTCGAATGGAACTGAAATCCTTTAGATTATTTTTCCCCATCAAAAACCATGTATGGAGAGAAGCCCGGTCAAACACTTTCATAGCACGTGTTGAGCAGTTCTCAATCATACGATTGATATTTGGTGTAGCGAGCATGCGGTCTGATGGATTGGATCAACGTGCAGCCAGCTCCGCGACTCAAAGTGACTCACTTTGTCGAAACTGCCCTCGCTATCGATTGTTGTGGGCTGCTGAACAAACAAAAAGTGAGAAAGGAAAGTACGTGTATGTAAAAGAAAACAAAAAATGGAAAAAGGAGAAAAAGCCCGCCTTGTGTGAGTGTGTGTGTGTGTGTGTGTGTGTGTGTGTGTGCGTGCGTGTGCATGAGGCCTTCTGACTCGCCCGAACCGACTGCAGACTGGGCCTGTGTCGCGCTTCGCGCGTTGGCCATATATTTATCAGTTGGCAGTCAAAAACTCTGTCCTCACGCAACCCACACACACAGAACTGAACTTTTTCTGTCGCTGCTGCTTCTGCCTGCTACAACCACACCGCGGCTTCTTCTGACCGCGCGCCACCACCACTTCTTCGTACGAGAAACACGCATCCATCGGTCCACCCACCCATCCCTCCACATCAACATAAAGAAACCATGATGGCTTACCCCGACACCGACTCGCTATCAACGAACCTGGACACGATCGTGGCCATCCTCGAGTCGTCCAAGCTGTGGCCGGGCCTCGACGCCGCGCAGCTGGCCTCCCTCGCCGCCAACATGGACCTCCTCACCCTGCAGCACGGCGACCCCATCGCCGCCGAGGGCGAGACCACAGGCTACCTCTACATCCTCGTCGACGGCTCCGCTGACATGTACAAGCGCGTCGACCCGAAGGACCCGTCAAACAACGAGACCGTCAAGCTCATCACTCTCAGGCCCGGTCAGTACTACGGAGAGACGCCATTGGTGAGTGTGCGTGTATGTGGTCGTGTGGGTGAGTGTGTGTCGTGTGAGTAGAGTATCGAGCGTCGTGCGTGCTGCATTTTTTTATGCGTCCGTATGTGTGTGGTGTGTGTGTGTGGGTGGGTGGGTGGGGCTCTTTCTGTGTGGTAGCACGCTCCTGCATATCCGTGTGTGCTGAGGGCGAAGACCGTCGAAGGGCAACCGCACAATGCGTGGATCCTTTGAAGAAGGCCGTGCCACATTTGTCTCTCTCGCCTCCCTTGTCAACTAACAGGAATTGCGGTCCTTTGGTTTTAAAAAAAAAAACAAACCAACCAACCACCTTCTATCAGCTCGAGGGCACTCCTCTGACGGCTTCGTTGATAGCTGCGTCCTCGCCAACAAGGGCCCTCCGGCTCTCACACACGGCTTTCAAGGACTTGCTCGCGTCGAACCCCGTTATTAGCACTTCGCTCCTGCGCGGCCTCTCGGCTGAGCTTCGCTCGTTCCGCCGCGTCCTTGCCCGCACCATTTCGTCCTCGACGTCTGGAGGCAAGACCGAGGCCGCCGCCGTCGCTGGCGACGCAGATGGCAGCTCGTCCCGCTCCAGCACTTCATCGCTCTTGGCTGCAGCTCTCTCGGCGAACCACCCTGCCGCAACCGCACCGTCTGCTCCAGTTGCAGCCACCGCCGCCGCAGCCGCTGCTTCCACCAAAGTCATCCGCATGGCCGTTTATGACTTTATGAAGCACGAGAAGCAGTCGTTTGAATCAGCCGTCGCCACCTTCACGCAGACCACGCCAGAGTTTGCGTCCGGCCGTTTCGCCCTCGAAATCCAGTATTTTGAAGTTAAGCTCGACCCTTCGACCGTCGTTCTCTCCGCCGGCTGCCAAGTCGTGTGTATCTTCGTGAACGATTCAGCCAACGCAGAGGTCCTGACCCTGCTTGCGAACCAAGGCGTCAAGCTGCTCACTCTGCGATGCGCCGGCTTTGACAACGTTGACCTCAAAGTCGCACACGCACTAGACATCGCTGTCACCCGCGTTCCTGCCTACAGTCCTTACGCTGTCGCGGAGCACGCTGCTGCCCTCGCTCTCTCGCTTAACCGCAAAATAGTTCCCGCAACAGCCCGCGTCCGACAAGGCAACTTTGCTCTCGCTGGGCTCGTCGGCTTTGATTTTTTCGGAAAGACAGTCGGCGTCATTGGGACTGGAAAGATTGGGCAGTGCTTCATCAAGATCATGTTAGGCTTTGGCTGCAAGGTTTTGTGCTACGACGCATACCCGTCCAAAGACGTCGCCAGCTGGGACGGATGCGAGTACGTTGACCTCGACACGCTCTTCGCCAAGAGCAGGCTGATCTCGCTACACTGCCCTCTCCTTCCGGAGACAAAACATTTGATCAACAAGGAGAGCCTTGCCAAAATGCAAAAGGGCGTCGTGCTAATCAACACGTCTCGGTAAGTAGATTCAAAAAAAACTCGGACAGTGGGATGAGTCTTTCTTCACCCCCCCTTTCTTTTTATTCAACTCACCCTCACCCACTGCCCCACTTCCAACCCCAACCATTAGCGGCGGCCTCATTGAGACACAATCCTTGATCGCCGCGCTCAAATCGTCGCATGTCTCTGCGGCCGGCCCTGGACGTGTACGAAAACGAAAAGTCGATGTTTTTTGAAGACCACTCTGGCTCGATCATGGAAGACGACGCCTTCGTCCGCCTGCTTTCCTTCCCCAACGTCATTGTTACCGGTCACCAAGCATTCCTCACCGAGGAGGCGCTTGAGAAGATTGCAAACGTCACGCTGGAGAACGTGAGGCAGGTCTGCGTGGAAGAGAGGGAGCGCGGAAAGCTCGAAAACAGGGTCGCGCCGATGTAAATGTTCTGGCGAAGACGGCGAACACCAAGACACATTCAAAGACAGCGTTCCACCAAGCTCTCTTGTGGTGGCTGCTGTTGTTCACTTTCACTGAAACGCCCCTTTTTTTTTTATTTCTTGTATCGTTTTTGTTGTCGCTCTTCACCATGCCTTGTCCAACCTGTTGGCGCCCCCTTTACGTTGTCCTAACCTTTGCGCGCGTTTCTGACGGCCGGGTTATTTTGCTTTTGCAGTTGTGTTTTTTGTTGGCTGTCCGAGCCGCGTTTGTTGGTCCTCGGATGCGCGCAGCTTGCAGTTTCTTCCTTTTCTGTCTCCCACACTCTGTCTCCACCGAGCATAGCACGCCGCAAGCCCCACCCATTTCACGCCCGTCCTGCCTGCCCGCAGTTTTTTCTTTGTCATTCCTTCATGCCTTTCCTTGCTTCGTTCCTTTCCGTCAGGGTTCGTCGTTATGAAATGAGTCGTGGGACGACGGCCACAGCCATTTGAATGAAAAATGAAGAAGAATGCTGGGGTGGTTTTTTTTTTTTTTTTTTTATGGGCGCGGAGAGGCGTCCACCGACCGAGCAACAGCGTGAGCAAGTGTGGGTTGGTTGGATTAGGTTCAGTAGGGTCGGTAGGGTCGGCGGGGTCGATGCACCATACAGGGGAATTCGCGTGACAAGTGAAACGGCAAATGTGTGACGGGTATCTGTGTGTCGTGTATGCGCTATATATTTGATTCGTTGTTGTTGTCGTTTAAACTGTCTTTTTTGGTCTTGAAAGAGAGAGAGAGAAACAGAAACTCCCAGACAACGAAGAGAGCGTCCAGGCAGGGGGCCTGAGCGAAACCGAAAACGGCAAAAGAAAAAAAGAGGAAAGGAAAAAAAAAAAAAAAAAAAAAAAACGGAAAAGATCGTCTAAGGGCCGGATGAGGGGTGGGGGGGGAACATGAGCTGCCACGGGGCGGCGGAGAAGAGGGGGGCTCAACTGTGTAGAGGTAAGGATTTGTTGGAAGGAAAGTCCGAGAGGCGAACGAAAAGAGGACGTGGAGTAAAACAGAAAAAAAAAAAAAGGGGGTTAGAGAGATAAACGCAACCCCAGACCCCTCCTATTTTCTACAAGCTGTCCTTTTTCACGGGTGGCGACACGCCTCCGCCGCCGCCGCTAACGTCCGGCAGCTCCTTCCGCGCCCCGTCGTCCAACACCTGCGGGCTCAGCGCCCCGACGATCGTGTCGAGCCCGCGCTTCAAGTACCCGCTCCACGACGTCGCCGCCGCCGCCGTGGGAGTCGCCGCCGGCGCTGCCGCCGGCGGCGAGCCCCCCGACACGTCGACGGAAATCAGCGTCATCGCCTCGCCGCCCTCCGGAGCCGCCGCCGCCGCCGCCGCCGATGCGGCAGACATTGTCACGATCGGCAGCGGCGCCCGCCGCGACACCGAGAAGCTGCCCTTGGTACCCCCCGCGCCGCCGCCGCCGCCGCCGCCGGCGCGAGCCTTGAACGACGTCGTCCGCGCCATGCCCGGCGCCGCCGCTGCGGTCGTCGGCGAGAGCGTTCCGGCGGCTGCGACGGCGGCGGATCCGCCGCTGGTGCTGGCGGCCCGCAGCCCCGACGCGGTGCGCGACGAAGAGGTCGGCGCGCGGTACGGCGCCGTGGACCCTGGCGGCGCCACCCCGCGCGGCCCGTCGAACGGCCAGCTCGGCCGGCTGCCCGTGTCGTGCAGCTGCGACAGCGCGTCCAGCAGCCGCGCGTCGTTGAGCACTTTGTTGATGTAGGACGTCAGCGCCGTGATTTCGTTTTGCAGGCCTGGGTGGGTGGTTTTTTTTTGTTTTTTTTTTTTTAAATTTTTAACGTGTGTGAGACCGGCGTCGGGGTTTGCGAAAAAAGGTGTGGCAGATCGTGAAACAAGAGGGCTTACGCTGATTCTCCTCCACAAGCGCATTCGCAGCGGCCCTGGCCGCTTGTCCCGAGCTCCCGTCCAGCTCCTCAAACAGGCTCTTCTTCATGGCCTCGCTCGACGCCTGCGCCAGGCTGGACCGCTTGTCGCCCTTCATGATCGAGCTGGCCATGAACTCGCCTGTGAGCGTCTGCTGCTGGAGGAGAAGCTGGTACGACTCGTTCTCTTCTGCCAACGCCGTCACCTGCTCCTGCAGCTCCGCCAGCTCGTTGCGAAGCTGGAGCCGTTCGTCTTCAAGCGCGCCAACCTTTTTGGTGAGCAAGTCGTTGTCGAGTTGTACCTTTGTTTTTTTTTTTTTTTGATGTTTTGGTTCGGGGTAAGAGCATTTCCATTTCGCTTTAGTTTGTGACTGGGGCCAAGCTCTTGGAAGGGAAAAAAACACGTAAAATGCAAGAAATGAGGCGGTTGCAAAACACGAACCTCGGCCAGCTGCTGAAGGGACACCGTGAGCTTCTCCTCCATCGACTTTGCCTCGCTCTTGGCGGCGTGCAGTTCCGCGTTGCCCGTGTCATCGACAACGAGAGCTTCTTGCAGCTGCTGGTCCTTGAGCTTTGTTTCGGTCTTGAGGTCTAGTGTTTTCGTTTTTTTTTTTTTTTTTCGTTTTTTTTTTTTTTTTTTTTTTTTTTTGGCATGTCGGAAAGCAACACGGTGTGGCGGACGAAGAACGACAAGAAACGAAGACCAATCGTTTAAGTGCAAGGAAGAGAAAATACGGATGCCTCACCTTCATTGGCGCGTTTCTGCGATCGGATCGACTGCGCGTACCTCGCCTCTTTTTCTGCCCACTCCAGCTTTAACTTTTCCGTCGCTTGTCGCTGGGTTGGTAATGCGATTTTTGGGTGGTCACAGGGATGTATGGTTTTCAAAAGTTGGTCAGCCGTCCTCGGCGCGTCCAAAAATCACTTCATCTTCTTACCTCTGCCTCCAAGCGCCGCCTCAGCTCGTCGCGCTCGCGGTTCAGGACCCGCGCCTCCCTCTTGAGTCCCTCCGTCTCGACCACCTTGGTCGCGAGCGCAGCCTCGGCCGTTGCGGTCGCGTTGAGGCTGTTTTCCACCTTTTCCTGGACCGCGTGGAGTTTCTGGCGCGGCATAACGAGGGGGATGGGGAGGTTGGGGTTTAGTGGGGCAGTGGGAAACAAAATAAGTAGGCAAACACGCACAAAAAAAATAAATTAAAGTTAGAGAGCGATTACAATACCCCTTGCAGCGTACGAAAGTCGAGGGCCAGCTCGTCCTGCGTGTCGCGGCTGACCCTAAGCTTCTCTACGAGCTTGTTACGGGGGGTTTAAAAAAAAAAAAAAATGTTTACAATTTTGACGCTGTCAGTTCAAAAAATGCGCATGTCTGTGTATGGGACGCTCGGCCACCCACCTCTTCGTGCTCCTCCTTGACCTTTTCGGCGATGACGACAATCTCTGCCAGCAGGACGTCGAGGCCGTCGGGGAGGGCGACGACGACAGACGGCGGCGGCGGCGGCGGCGGGGGGTTGGAGAGATCTGCTGCATCGGTGGACGATGGCGGTGGGGAGTGGGGGGGCGCATCGGAGGCGTCTTGGGAGGAGGGCGGGGAGGAGGGTGGGGAGGAGGAAGGGCCGTCGGCGGCGGCGTGGGCGGGGGCGGGTGCGGCGGCGGCGAGGTGGGCGAGCAGGTTAGCGAGGGTGGCGGCCCGTGCGTGCAGGAGGCTGGTGGGCGATGACGATGCCGACGCCGAAGCCGACAACGGCGCGGCGTCGCTCATTGTTGGACGTGTGAGTGTGTGTGTGTGTGTTTTTTTTTGTTTTTTGTCTGCTCCGCCAGCCTGATTCCGTGTCTCCATCTCTGTCTCTCGCTCTCTCTCGCTCTCTCTCTTTCTCTCTCTCTCTCTCTCTCTCCCTCTCTCTATCTCTCTCTCTCTCTCTCTCTCTACAGTAGACAGTAAAGTGACTGACTGTCTGAGAGCGACCACCCACCTCAGTGTTGTTCATACTTGCATGGGGGTTTCAACAATTCAACCAACCAACCAACCAACCAACCAACCAACCAACCCACCAAACTGAAAAAACGAAAAAACGAAAACGAAAAAAAAAAAAAAAAAGAAAAAAAGAAATGCTGCTTCTACTACGCCGCCACGGCTAGTTGGCACGCGCCGTCCAGCCGCAGGTACGCGAGGCAGCACAGCCCCACCACCGCCGAGTAGAACCCCGTGCCGACCGCCGTCCACACAGACACCACCCCGCCCACCTCCCACTCGCGCTCCCTTTCCTCCTCCTCCTCCTCCTCCTCCTCCTTCTCCTCCTCCTCCTTCTCCTCCTCCTCGTCCTCGTGCTCTTGCCCCAGCGGCGGCTGCTGCTGCTGCTGCTGCTGCTGCTCGTGCAGCTCGCCGTACCCGTCGTGCTCGTGCTGGCCATCCTCGTGCTGCTCGTACTCGCCCTTGCCCTCGTGCTCCTCCAACTCCTGCTCGCCCGAGGAAGTCGACAACGAGCTGGACGACGAAGACGAGCACAACGACGCCTCGCCGCGCTCCGGATCCCGACTCACATCCCCGACCCGCCACCGCCTCCGCCTCGTCGCCGCCGCCGCCGCCGCCGCAAGCCGCCGCGCCCGCACCTCCCGCACAAAATACACCGCGTCGACCACCAAGCTCGCCGCCGCAAGCGCCCCGCCGCGTCCCGCCACCGTCCGCACGCTGAACGCCGCAAGCCGCCCCTCGGCGCACGCCGCCGCCGGCGGCAGCACCACCGCCGTCATCCACCCCGCACCGCCCTGCGCCCCGGCCCCGGCCCACTCGGCCCCTCCCCCTCCCTCCCCCGCCGTCGCCCCCGGCGCCCCCGTCGTCGTCGTCGCCGTCCCCGACACAACCCCGCCGCCGCCGCCGCCGCCCGGCGCGTCGCGGCACAGAAACAGCGCCGTGAACGCCACCGCCAACGCCTGCGACACCTTGTCCGCCACAAACTCGTGCAGCAGCGCGTACGTGTTGCGCGGCGGCGGCGCCCTCTGCAGCGCGTCGGCCGCGCGGCGCGCCCACGACCGCGACGACGACGACGGCCGACCGTCGACGTCGTTGTCAACGGGCTGGAGCAGCAGCAGGTTCAGCACGTCGCCCAGCGGCCGCTGCAGCAGCGCGAGGATGCCGTACGCGAGGAACTGCTGCGGCTGGTCGTCGGGGACGCGGAGGATGCTCATCACGGAGGGGATGTTGTAGACTTGATATGTGTTGTGATGTGTTGTGTTGGTTAGCGGGCGTCCGGGGAAGAAGAAGTCGAAAAACGAGACAACAACAACAACAACAACAACAAACGTACACAGCTGGATCGGAAACACGAGCGCCAGGCCCTGCAGCACCCGCTCGCGCGCGCCCATCTCCGCCGTCGCGATCGAAAACACCGTCTCGCTCGACCCTTCCGCCGACGCCGCCGCGACCCTCGCTCGCCACCCTCGCCCTCGCCCGCCGCCGCCGGCTGGCCAGCCGCGTCACGTCCTGCATCTCCACCGTCTTTTCAAGCACCGCCCGCACCGTCGGCCGCTTCCCCAACGCGTCCGCCGCCGCCGCCGCCGCCGCAGGCAAGTCCATCAGCGTCCGGTCCGCCGACGCCGTCGTCGCCGTCGTCGCCACCCTCCTCCTCGCGCTCTTGCGCCGGCCCCCGGGACGGCCACCCCCCGCGCCCGCCGTCCGCGTCGCCATCAGCACGAACGCGACAAACGCGCAGAACGCGTACCGCACGGCAAACGACGACGCCAGCACCATCACGACGACGGTCGCGTGCGCGGCCCGGTCGGCGGGGGCAAAGTCGGGCGCGCCGACGGACGCCATGTAGTAGAGCACGTGGGCGGACTCGAAGACGGCGATGCAGAGCGCGAGCGCGAGCGCGAGCACGAGCCGCGAGAGGAACGGGGCCGCGCGCGGGGATTGGTTGGCGAACCAGGTTACGCAGTTGCCTTGTTTTAGGCGGGTTATTTGTCGGTGCGATGCAAAACAGGTAACAAAACAACAAAAAGAAAAAAGAAAAAAAAACCTGGCACCCGCATCACCGCAAGCAGCCCGACGGCGCTCGCCCGGTCCGGCGCCAGCGCGCCGATCAGCGCCGCCGCCACGACCTCGACGACGTCCGTCGCCGCCATCGTCCGCGTCTGCCACGCCGCCGCCGCCGATGCCGACGCCGACGCCGATGCCGCACCCCCCGCGCCCGCGCCCTTGCCGTTGTTCGCGACAAGTCGCGCACGCAGCCCGGCCAGCACGCCGTGCACGCCAAACGCCTGACACAGCACTGCCGCCAGGAGGTACAGGCACAGGCTGTCGGGCGGGTGGGTGGCGCGGCGGGTCGCCGGGGTCGAGGGGGCGGTCGGAAGGTCGAGGAAGAGCTGGCGCTCGAGGAGGACGGTGAGGAGGACGGCGGCGAGGCAGGTCAGGGCGCAGACGAGCGCGATACCGAGGGCCTGCAGGGCGAGCGTGGCGAGCGTGGCGGCGGTGGGCGGCGGGTGGGGCGGGTCGGGCGGCGGGCGTGGCGCCGTTGTCGAAGCGGCGGCGGAGAGTGCTGGCTGCGGCGGGGGAGGTGGTGGAGGGGGAGAGGCGGGAGGAGGAGGAGGGGGAGGGGAAGGGACATTGGTGGTAGGATGATGATGATGATGGTGGTGGTGGTGGTGAAGGTCGGTGGATGAAAAAGAAGAAGAAGAAGAAGAGGGGGAAGCGGGCATAGGGCGAGGAGGGCGAGAGGGCAATGATGTCATTTATTTTATTTTGGTTGCATTTTGCAGTGTAGTGTTTTGCGAGCAGGGGGCCGCGAAGACCCACTGGTTCGCGACCTACGATCTGGGACAAATCGGGGAAGGCGATCGAGGAGGAAACAAAGGAATAAACTAAACAAAAAGAAAAAGAAAAGAAAAAAAAAAAGAGAAAGGAAAAGAAATTGGGAGGAGGAGGAGACGCGTGTGGCTGACGACGCAGAAGGGGAAGGGGGGGAAGGAACGGAGATTAACGCCGCCGCCCAACTTTCCTTTCCCTTTCCCCCTTTCCCCCTTTCCCTCTGGCGATCATTTTGCAAGTGGGCAGGCACGAGAGAGCCACTAGCACTCGGCCGTGGTAGTTGGCAGCAAACCCTTCCTTCTTCCCCACTTGAATGACCCTCCCCCTGGCACGAGATGAGAAGGTAGGGGGGCGGACTGGGTGGAGGACTTTTTCTCTTTCACTCGTGAGGGAAGGATACACGAAAGAAGAGCATGTGACTGAAGTTTTTGCCACTCGACTGGAATTCTGGTTGACAGCAACATCGCAATATTGACTCACTCTCTTAAAAATTCCCACCAGCACAGATTCACTCATAAGCAACCATCCATTTCCGCAGCAAACATGGTCTTTGCACGCCAGCAAATACCTGTAGGTTGTAGGCAGTAGGGGCCTCCGCAGTAGGAATTTTTGACGAAGCAGTTGTGGAAAGAATTAACAGGCAGTGGCCAGCAACGAGAGCCTGAGGGATGACGTGGTTTTTTTGGTTGTGACTTTTGGTGGGTCCTTGTCACGTCTTTCCGCCGTGCCGTGCATGCCGTGTGTTGCTGTGTGCAACTGCGTTGGTTGGTTGGTTGGTGTGGCGAACGCCAATTTTTTCAGGGTTAGCGAGGAGAGAGAGGACAGACAGAGAGAGAGAGAGAGAGAGAGAGAGAGAGGAGAGAGAGAGAGAGAGAGAGACGGTGACAGAGAGAGAGAGAGAAAAAAATTCGCCATTCGAACGTCAAAGGAATCGATTGGAGTGGAGGGTAGCAGCAGACAGACAAATTGGGAAGTGAAAGCGCGTTTTTATGTGAGCTTGAAAGAGACAAAAGCATCCTGTGAGAAAGCAAGAGACAGAGAGAGAGAGAAGGAGTGAGTGAGTGAGCGAGCGAGAGACAGAAAGAGAGTAGTTGCGTGAGTGAAAGTTTTTTCGGAAACAGATTTCTTTTTTTTTTTTTTCTTCTTTTTTTTTAACAACTGTTAACTAATGGCTCCGTCCTTTTGGCATCGTTTCTCGACGACCTCCACCACGGCGGCGGCGGCTTCCTCGGCCTCGCCGTCGGCACCACCACCACCACCACCACCACCGCCAGATGCCCCCGCCACCACCACCACCACCAGCCTTAGCAGCAGCAGCAACAGCGGCAGCCAAGATTACCATAACCACAACCACCATCATCCTCAGCCTTTCTTGCGGCCGCCGAAATTGCTAAGATCTCGGTCTGCCGGCGCGCCCGCCGCTGCCGCCATGTCGACGACCGCCCAAGACGAACGGCAAAACCAAGAGCAACACACACCACCAATGCCCCCCGACCAAAAGCACCTGCATCCCAACCGACCTCGCGTACTCACCCAATCCGCCAGCTTCGCCAGCAGTAACAGTAGCAGCAACAGCAGCAGCGGTAGCAGCAGTAATAGTGGCGGTGGTGCTCATTCGACCCCTAGCAGCAGCAGATCCGCAAGCGGAAACCATTCCTCCTCCGCATCCCACTCCGCCCTCCGCTCCTCCCTGCGTGCAATACCTTCCACGTTCAAGTCCGAAGACGAACGCCTTTCCGACCAGCAGAATGGTCATGGTGACGACGACGATCCGAGTGCCGTATCATCTTCGACAACGGGAACAACAACAACCGACGACGCTGCCCCGAAACGACGTGTGAAAATCACCACCTTTTCCGCCAATTCCGGGTTTGCGTCGGCTATGGCAACCACCAACCAGGGCAGCCTGGTCAACCCTCGCGTAGCGGCTGCTCTGGACGTGGCTCGCAAGCTTTCCAAGCTGTCTGTCTCGAACGGTGCTGGTGGTAGTGGTGGCGAGCCGAGCGAAGACGCTTCGGCGGAGCCGGCGTCGGCGGCTCCTCCCAACAAACGGTCGGCGTCATCCGGCGGCGGGAAAAGCGACAGGTCATCGCTCCGGCCGCCACCCCAACAAAGCGGCGACCCGATTCGCTCGGCGTCAACCCCACGGACGAGCCTCGATTCGCACAGATCTTCGAAGCATGTCGCATCCACTTCCTCGCTCTCTTCGAACGAGAAACGGCACACAAACGGCGGCGGAAGTGGCGAACTGGCTGCCACCAGCATGCTTCGAACTCCGTCAATGTCCTCCACCGCCTCCACCGGATCGACGTCGTCGTCGCGCCGCCGTCAACAGCAACAGCAAGGACAAGGGCGGCAGGGAGGCTTCAAGCATTTGCCGGCCTCCATTCCGGACCGCCGCCAAAGCTCCTCTTCCGATTCCGACTCTGACTCTGACTCAGACTCAGAGGACGATGACTCGAGCGTCTCCGGCTCGTCGGAGTCGTCGGCCGACTCGATCCCCCTCTTCTCTCTCAAATCCCGTCAGGCGCCTGCTTCACCATCCTCTCCTCGCCCCAATTCGATCCACCAGCCCTTCCCCACGCCACAAACAACTTCTTCAGACTCGTCCTTAACATCAGCATCCACCATCGTCTCGCAAAAAGGGCCAAAACATCTCGCGCCAGCTGTCGTTTACCAACTCGGATCCTATATCAAGCAACAAAGGAAAGCTTCCGCCGCCACACCCCGCCCACCACACGCTCGACACTCGGCCGGCGTCGCCGGACCTCCTCCGTGGGCTCATCGCCGCGCTCCCAGCGTCCCCCCCTCGCAGCTTCCTCCGCCTCCTCCCCCGCCGCCCGGCACCATCCCATTTTTCCACTCCCTGCCCGCGCCGGTGACACAACAGCCACCGCCCACCGCCAGGCATGATGCCGCATCTGCCGCCCGGCGGACCCACCGCGATGACGCCGATGCAGTATCACGAGCTGATGATGCTGCACCAGCACCAGCAGCAGCAGCAGCACGCTCTGCAACAGCAGCAGCTCATGCAGTACCACCAGCATCTCGCGTCGCTGATGCAGCCACCGCCAGGCCACCCCCGCCGCGTTGGCTACAACCCATACGCACCGTCAGCAGCGGCACCAATGCCGCCGCCCCCGGCCTCGGCGACCGGCCCGCTGCCACCGCAGATGCATCCGCACCACCCCCATCCACCCGCACCTCCAGTTCGCTGCCGCCGCCCCGCCCGGATACGCGCCAATGTACTCGCCGTATGCAGCGTCCGTGTACGGCGGCGGCGTCGGCGTCGGCATGATGCCGTCGCCGTACCACGCCGCGAGCGTCGTCGGCTACGCCGCCACTGTCCCGGCCGGGTCCGTGTACGGCGGCAGGAGCGAGGCGGGCACGGCGGTGGCCGTCGACGCTGCGACCGCCACTGCCGCCGCCGCCGCGGCCGCGCCAAAGAAGAAGAGCAAGAAGAAGCCCGCGGCGCCCGTGTCCGAGCCGTCGACGTCTGCGGTCGCGGCAGCAGCGGCCGCCGTCACCGCGCCAAAGAAGAAGAAAAAGGCGTCGTCGAAACCTGCCGCAGAGTAGGTCGGTGGTGTGGGTTTGCGGTGTGGATTGGATAAGCGCTTTTTTTTGGCGGTTCCTCCAACCTCCCCCCCTCCCCCCCTTCCCACATCCCTCACCTCAAGTGTGTGTTTTTTTTTTGCTTGTTTATCGCGGAACCTCTTGGGCTTCTGCGATTTCAAAGAAAGAGAGGTAGATTAGCTGGAGGGGCGCGGTGCGGTTGTGATTGGAGCGAAGAAAAAAAATGAGATGCGCCTCATAGCGGGTACTTGACAGACAGATAATAAGTTGCGTTTTCCTTTTTCCATTTCCCTTCCCTTCCCTTCCCCCCACCCTCCCACTTCCGTCCCCTTTCTATTTGTGTCACTGTTTGCTGTTTGCGTTGGTGCTTTGACCCCTGATTTTCCATGACAATTGAACGTTTACCGTTTATCTTTTTCTTTCTCCTTTTGGTTTTCGCTTCCCCCAGCGTTGGGTTGTTGTCCCCCCTATTTTAGTTCCCGGTTTACACACCCTTTCACCCCGTATTTTTTTTTTTTTTCTATCTCTTTTTCGGCGTCGTGCGTCGTCGTCGTTGCCACCACCCACCAGGCGTGCGCGACGCGCGACGCCCTCACCCTCTCACTTTTGTTTTTCTCACGCCGCCCCATCCTTCCCACCCGTTGCGGAGGTGCTGTTAGACAAGGGGTGGGCGTTTTTTTTTTTTTTTTTTTTTTTTTTTGAATTTTCTTCCTTTCCTGCTTTTGCCCCCCCCTAGTAGCGTTTGGAACTGATGCTGCTAATGTTTCATTATTTTTTTTTTTTTTGCTTTCTTTTTTTTTTTTTCTCCCGCTGCAGCACCCAACCAAAAGGGGCACCACAGCAACCTTTCGTTGTAAACATGCTTTCTTTTTGGGTCTTTTTCGTTTTCTACTTTTTTTTTTTTTTTTTTTTTTTTTTGAATTTGCAGTCCAGGCCGGTCCGTTCCTTTACACTGTTTCTCGATAAAGTGCAGTATAGCATCGGTGATTTGCGGGGTGAACTGACTGTGGGCGAAGGTGGGCAAAGGCTGAGGTGGTCAGAAGAGCAGAATGATGAGAGGGACCTGTGAGGAGACGCAGTTGTTGTTGAAGTTGGCCCAAGACCAGGGTAATTGGTAACAAGGTTGGGTCGCAAGTTGAGGGTACAGATGATGCCAGCTTGTCTGCTCATTCGTTGCCAGCGTTGCTGTTGTGTCCACAAACCCAGGGAACTTGAGGAGTGGGGGCAGAGTGGCTGCAA
This sequence comes from Zopfochytrium polystomum, assembly GCA_025765615.1. Taxonomy (NCBI): domain Eukaryota; kingdom Fungi; phylum Chytridiomycota; class Chytridiomycetes; order Chytridiales; family Chytridiaceae; genus Zopfochytrium; species Zopfochytrium polystomum. The sequence goes on from JAIVFJ010000048.1 coordinate 352,075, forward strand.
CGCAAGCCCAATTGCAGATTGATTGTTGTGAGACTGTGCTCTCTAAATCTCCTCACCTTGGGCTGGAGGTGGAAATAGAGCAATGGCCTAAATACCAATCCTATCTAATGAAAAGCGGCAAAAGAATGTGTCTAGGGGTCACCAGACAGGAAAATGTATTTGGAGTCTACTAAAGCCCATCATCAAACACAAAAGAAACTCTTTAAACACAAAAGGAGCAATCATCACACATCTAAAAGGGAAACATAAGAAAAGTGTGACAAAGGTGGCACAATCACAAAAGTAAGTGCAAAATGCCTCTGGTCCAAGACACAGAGAAACCCCAATGGCAAAGCCAAAGGGACTGAATCACTCAGTAAGGAATGAGACTTAGGGCAACAAAGGGGGCGCCTAAGGCAGCACCAACCAATCTGTGCCAGCTCCTTCCCAAGGCAGAAGCCAAGGGGAAAGGCAAGAGAGTGGGGAGGAAAGTGGCCAGGTCCCAACCTGTTGGAGCCACCACTTTGGAGCACCAGCTCCCTCTCTGCCAAAGACAAGCCCTAAGTTGGAGGGGGTTGGAGACAAAGGGCAAACACAAGGAACAGTTAGTGTGCAGAGATGCCTGTTGGACCAAACCAGAACTGTTTTCCACTTAACAGAACCAGACACATCTTGTCTCACTCCCAAGAGAGGTTCCAACTCAATCCAAGGAGGGGGCACACAGGGTGGGAGACAGTGGGACTCTTCTTGCTTCATCCTACTAGGACACAAACATCTGCCTCACCAAGCCCGAGGAATCCCCTATCTTAGGAGCAAGGAAGGTTAAAACCCACTCCCACACACAAGTGTGACACCATGACATCACAGGCATTAATCTGAGAGAAAGAGGGTCTGAACCCAGTGAAGACCAGGCCCACCAGAGGCCACAGGAGCCAACAACCAGGGAGATGGGGGGCATACCTGAGAGACCATTTCTGCAGCAGTACCTGACCAGCCAGCTCATTCATATCACCTTGAGAGACCTGGATTTGACTAAATGTATTGACAGGAACCTAGAGGCACCACCACAGATTTACCCTCTATCCTTCCATCACCAAGTGGCTCCTACCCAGTCCAACCTAAACAGCATGCAGAATGGTGAGGTGCACTGGGAATTGAACCCAGCACACTGCCATGAAGGCCAAGAGGACTTCAACCTCCTGTCACGCACCAGGGGACTGCAACCCCCAGCTCATACACACAGTCAGGAAGAAAAGGGCAGGCAAGGGACTTCAGGTACAGTTCTCACAGTCAACAAGAAGAGGGGGCAGCAGTTTAAATAGGAGAGGGTTGGAATCACAGGGAGGAGAGGAAAAAGGAGGGAAAACGCATACAAAACAACAAAACAATACATAAAACAGTAAAGAACAGAATGGATGGGTGATTCACCAAATAGGGCTGAGCCATCAACAAAGAGAGACAGCTCAGAGGATCATGGGGCCATTTCTTGGCAGACAGCCACCAGAGCAGAGTGGAGGGGGGGGGGGGTTGAGGAACTGGCAAGAAATGATTGGTGCAGAAAAGAAGACACTCACCACAGCCACAGAAAGAAAGGAAGAC